>CM076575.1:698395766-698502615 GCA_034641835.2 Pinus albicaulis
ACAAGTCCGGTGCTTCAAAACGTCATCCAGTAAGCCACAAGTAAATTTGTCCAAAAGCTTTTTATTCCGAAAACCTCAATGTTACAGCAGAGTAATAGAATCCACCCTCAACTCTCTCTTTGAGGGTTTATTTATACAAAAAATAATCCTAACAATATTACTCTATCATAGCCAATAATTCAGGCTGATTTAAAGCATATTTACAAACAAACAAGAGACACATGGTCTCGTAAATAGAATAATGAATAACGGCTGATGTGCTGTTCCTTTCTTCATGGACGTGCTAAGGATAAGTGCTTATAATAAGGCTCTGTGTTGTCCTTTGCGTATTCCTTTGACTTGTTGAATACTCTTTCTTCTCACGGATACTCTTTGACCTTTCATCTGATACTCTTTCATCTGCATTTCTGTTTTTTACCATTTAGTCAATAGTAAAGATAAACTTTTATCCTGACAACATTTTTTTACAAAATTTCCAGCATTTCCTTCCACCACTGATCATCTGGTATCATTGTTCTTCTGAGCTTCCTTAAAGTTTCATCGGCTTCAGTAAGTTTATAAAAAGTGGGCTCGTTTGGAAATAGATACTTTAACTCATGCTCCAGATGAAACAGATTCCTCACTTTTTCATAAATATTCTTCCCAGTTGGTACTGCAGGTTCTGATGAGCTAGTAGAACCTATATTAGTAGAACCTATAGCTGTATGTTTAGCATGAGCTTTGATTCTTTTCTCATAAGTTTCCAAGTCTACTATTTGATCCTCTGTGAGCATGGGACTTGGCATTTCACTGTCGAGCAGAGCTTGAAACTTTTCTCTGAAAACGTTGATGTCGACCAAAATATCAGTACACTTTCTTTCTAGATTTTGCATGAAAGTTCTCTTGGTGAAAATCCTCTTTGCTTCCAAAACTACACCTGTTCTGTCATCAATTCCTAACAATGCTAGTTTTTGTTTTGTTCTGGAATTCAAAAACTGAATGAGCTGCTGGGCCAGCTCTGGCTTGCCTCTTAATTCATGTCTAGTTTTATTTATTTCCTCTTGAGCTATCTTGACTAACTCATTCTGCTCAAAAATAGCTTGGATGGAAGGCCAAATATCTTTTATTAAGTTAATGATGTTGTCCCAAAGAATATCATTTATTTCGTTCAGAGGCTTTTCCAGTGAAAGATCTTTTTGCAAAGCCTCAACCAATTTCTCCAATCTTTTTATTTCCCTGAGGTTGTCAGCAGCTGTCTTTTTAGATGTGTCATATTTTCCCTCCAGTTTTGTTAATTGTAATTTTGTTTCTTGGAGTTCTGTGACCTTTAGCTGTAAACTCTCCATTTGTTTAATTAAATCCTCAGAATTCAAATTAGAAATGTTTACCTGAGATGGTTGTTCCTGTTGTCCTGTAGTTGTAGTACCTGTTGCTGAAGCCTGCTTGAGAATTTCCTGTTCCTGCAACGCTTTTTCCAACTCCTTCTCTGTTTCATTTAGTCGCTCTGTCAAATTCAAGAGCAACTCCATCATTTCTTCTTGTGAATTTCCTTTTATTACTTCCTGTGTCTGGGGGTGCCTCGAGGCTGGTATTTTCAGCTATTTTCTGAGTGCAGCTATATCATCCTCTTTCTTTTTTATCAGTGCCTCAATACCTTTAGTGTCTTTGGGATTGTGACCCAAACCAATGATGATCTCTTCTAGAGACTTTATTCTATTGTCCTTGGCCTGTGAGGAGGCCCTTTCAATCTTCAATGTTGCAGTGGTATTATTCAAGGAATCTTGCAGCGTTAAAGCTGCCATGGCTTTGTTGGTGAGAGTAGAATAAACCATTTCCCCTGTTTGCCTATGAAGCTCTATCTGATCCAGGGGATGGATATCTTTTGCTAAAACTTCAAAATTTGTTTTGATGTAATCTGTTGCTGAAGTTGGCTTTGGCACCTTTGCTTTAAAGTGGCTCATTAGCATTTTACCTTGTGAAAGATCAAATGCTGACATTAACCTTTGCTGATTGTGAGGAGCCATCTTCATATACTGATCGTATACCTTCATTTTCAATGGTTCATTCTTTGTTTTGATATTAATGAAGGTTTTCTTAATGTCTCCAGTATCTGTCTTTGGTGGTCTGAAAGAAGATACTTCAGTGCTCAACTGCTTTTGTATCCCTTTCTGGCTTATGTTTGTCTCACTTGCTGTACCTGTTTGCTGACTATCCTCCCTACCATCATCAAATACCTCATCTAGAATCTCTACATCTGGAGGTGGATCAGACTTGTGTTTTTTGGCTTGATAAACTTGTGGGGCTCCTTTTGAAGGTGTGGTATCTGGAGCTGGCCTCTTTTTCCCTATTTCCACATTCGGTGGAGTTTGCATCTCTGGAACTTGGATTTGCTTTGCTGGTGTTTGAGAAGCCTGAGATTGTTCTGGTGCTTTGGAACTCTGTGATTTTTCTGCCATGACCAGGGTTTCAACGACCTGAACTATAGGTTCTTTTCCTTTACCCTTGGGCTCTGCTGCTACTGATGGGCTGTCTTCCTGTATAGCTTGTTGTAGAGTAGCTGCCGAAGATGTGCCAATGTATGGTACCTGCATTTGATCATATGTTTCTAGGTCAAATTTCTTCTCAGCATCTTTCATAAGTTTATTCAATTTGGTAGCTCCACTTCCCTCTTCAACAAGTGTTCCTTTAACTCATTCATCTTGATTTGCATACTGTTCTATGTCAGGAATTCTGTGATGTATATAAGGAGATGACTTATTTTTTAACCTTCTTTCACAAATGAAACCAAAGGGGTCATAAGGGACCCAACGGAAAGATGTCTGGAATTTTTTCTCTAATATAAGTTCTGCATCTCTTTCAGCTTCCCTAGAATTGCAAATGAAAGGACCTAACTGGCTTTTGATCCTTAACTGTGCTTTCTTCTTTACATTGCAGAAATGGATTACATCCGAGTTATTCATCTGTCTAAAGTATTCCAAAGCAAAAATTCTCATTGGTACATATCTGGGTAACTTGAATGGATGTAATTCACATCCATAAATCCTGATGACTGTATGGTTTTGGTACCAGTACCAATCCCCAACTTTGTAACTCTTTGACAATTGCAGGGTCTTTCTTATCTCAGTACTAAGCCTGGGGGGAGAAACTCCTGTTAACAAGGTTGTAGCAGGATGTACGAACTGATCAATGAATTCTGAATAAGAGTAGGGAGAATCAGAGGACAAATGAATGATGGGGGACCAAAAAATAACAGACCTGGGATTACCTTTAGCATCAAGTTTCTGAACAGGGAAAGGGAATCTGTCTGAGTGATAGAAAATTATGAGATGATAGATAACTGAGGAGTACTTGAAAACCTTTTCATCATCTAGCCTTAAAAATTGATCATGGATTTTGTTGGCAATGAAGGAAGCATAATCATACTTAATCTCGGGAGGCTGCCCAGGGGTAAAGATAGATAGCAAAGCCAGAGTTATCTCATCTACATACTCACTGGTATTGAATCCTAAGACAAAGGATATTACATTCACAATAAGCCTTCCCAATTGATTGAAAAAGTAAAAACCATAGGGGGGAGTCCCTTTTGGCTGATGCTCAGGTAACATGAAGTACTGACACATTGCTTTCAATTTCTCTTGAGTTAGCAGTCTGGTTTTCTCAATTAGCCCTTCCATGGATAGAGGTGCTAATTCTTGTTCTGGCTCAAATTGTAACATAGCATTGATAGCCTGAGGTGTGATAGGGAACAGAACACTTTGATCAGGAGCTAATACAGCTCTTTGTGCGGGATCATAATTTGCATGACAGTAATGAATGATTTCAGGGAAAATGTGGACTGTAGGAATAAAATACCTTGGGAGATTGGATTCCCACAACCCTATAAGATCTTGCCCCTTTGAGTGTTCGTCTCTGCAGCGACAGAAGCTCAAACGGGGACTTTCATCAAAATGCAGGTCTTTTATTTGGAAATCTTCATCTATGAGAGGCAAGTAGTCTAAATCTCGGTGGGGAGCATTCAAAGGAGTGACATTTAGAGCAGTTGGGGCCTCCATTTTGGTTCTTGTGGATTCAAAATGGAGGTTTCGGTTTTCTTGCAGACCGGACGGGATATCTGACAAAAGAGGAAATTGGAACAATTTGCAGGTTTGGGAAGCAAATTCACAGGTTTTAAATCTTCAATGAGGACTCAGAGAGGACTTTTGACCACTTTTTCAGAGAAAAACACAGGAAACTAAGTTTAACTTGCAGTCGGGGCGCGGAATGATAAATACCTGTTTTTTAATGGAAACTGGTTCTTCAACAGGTAATGAACAATGGCGGGGACGTTCTTCAATACTGGCGCAGCAGAATTTCTGAGTAATTTGGTGTATTTGCAGTGAAATTTGAAAATTGCAGCGGGAGCTTAGTCTCTTTTGGAAACTAAAAATGACTGAAAAAACGCGAAAAATGGCTTAAAAACAAGTCAAAAGGGTTTTTGTCGTTTTCGAGGTGATGACGTCATTAGGGCGTACGGGGTGACGTAAGGAAGTGGGACCGGCGGTATGCGGTAAGCGGTAAGCGGTAAGCCCGCACCGCTTATGGACGAGGGCGGTAAAAGTCGCAATAGCAGCGATTCCACGGGACGCTTGCCACGTGGAATGCTGAATAGTCAAAAACCGCCCACTCCCCGCTGGCTAAATAACTCACACGGGATGGGCAGCGGGATTGATCAGGACCGTTGATCATCGGAGGGATGATCCGACAGTTGAAAAGGATGGGAACTTGTGCGACTTCAAAGGTGGGCCCGTCGGGGTTTTAAACAGGTTTTAACGTGTAATCTAATTACCCCGGGGAGAAGTTAATAGGCGGGAATGGTTGTTAATTAGTCCAAATGATCAATTAACCCCATGGAATTATGAAATTGGTTTGCGGCGGTAGTTTGGCCAGGTGGAAAGTTACGTGGACGGAACACTATGGCACAGGACTCCGTTGCATTTTATTCTTTGTTTTTGGTGTTAAACACATATATTACGTGTCTAACGCTTTTTTACATATATTTTATTATACGATGAATTAATTAAAATACAACTAATTCACCATAGGGCGGGGATTATATATAAGGCTATAGTTTTAACCAAAGGGCTTTATAAAGCGGGATATTTATTTTAAAATGTGCGGGAATATATACTTTGGTAAAACATTATAATAAGAGGGTTTTTTGGGGATATTTATTAGAAAAGGGAGTTATATACTTAGGAAAAGGGGTTCCACTAGGGATTTAATATAATAGAGTTAAATGTTAATATGATAAAGGACAAGGAAAATCAAAACATCTTTGTTCATCTAAGAAAGTGAAAACTTATGAAGTAAATTGCACATTTTATCTTCAACACTTAAGCTTAGAATAACAAGTTGTCTTGAGGAATTTTATGGAATGTTGCATCAATTTCCTAAGTAAAATAGGATTTTACTTAGGAAAAAGTTAAAAATGAAGATAATCAATGATGGATTATTTCAAGTGCTTAGGTCTTTTGATCATTAGGCCGAGGGTCCGGTCCCTCCAGAAGTCAAGGAAATGCCTTGAGCCCCTTTGATCTCCAATTACCTTAGTACTTTTGGGGAAAATTAGTAAAACTTTTGAGGGGAAAATGATAAGGGAAGTTAATGAATTTGACTTTTTCTTGCTGTGATTTTCCAGTGTATTTCCTTCCTTAGTACTTGTGATGAAAGTAAATGATTAACCAACATGTAGCAGCACCATTCATCAGATAACACTTTGCAGCACCATCTACCTACCCTATCTACTTAACACTACCATTTTCTCTTCTTTATTAGGGTGCATTTAGACTTGCAAACCCTTTTCAATCTTTCCCTTTTTACATGATAAATCTATCTATTTCTACCCTTATTACATCCAAGGGCTCAGATTAAACTGTTGAGCACCTTTTATTCACTCTACCTAGCTACTTATCTGCCAAGATTAAACTGTTTGGCTAGATATTTATTTTCTAATCTATAACATGAAATTGAAATATGACTAAGCCAAGTTTACACAGTTTGACTTATTCATGAATTGTGGCAAAAGTTCACAAGCTGCACACAATTGTTTTATTACAACAGATGAAAAAAGTAGTGGCATTTAGATTTGCACACTTTCCTTGGTCTATTTTTTCTTGGGGTTCATTTCTTTCTCTTTTTGACCATTTTTATTCTTTTTACCCTTTGATCTTTCTTTTAGGGTATACCCTCTTTACATTTTTTAAATTTTTTGATTTTTTGGTTTTCAAGAATATGGAACACCTTTGCTCAAGTAAGAAGGTTTGAACATATTCCACACTTCCATCAAGACAATCATGAAAGATGAAACCTATTGATATAGGAGGCTAACACTGGCTCCACTTGGGGATGGGTTTTCCTTGTGGAAAGTCAAGAACAGCAGATCAGATGCCTCAAAATGTCTTCAAACTGAAAGTATGAAATCTTCCTTCTTCTGATAGCTTTATTTTACATATGATAGTGAAGCTTTTGGAACTTAGGGCCTTCACTTCGGGCTTCAATTCCAAAAAGTCACCATCCAATCCAAACTACAGTAACAAAAATAAAACAAGCAAACAATATATTATGTACAAGTTAGAAACATTTAAACATTCTAGTAAATTGGATCAAAATAATGCTTAAGCATTCGACCATTGACTGGTCCTTCTTCAACTTCTGAATTGTCCAAGTCCTTTAAAAAGTAAGTGTTGTTTCCCTGCAAGGAATGAATGATATAAGGCCCTTTCCACAAGAAATCAAACTTCCCATGTTTTCCTTTTTCTTCTCTTCTAGAATCCCATCTTAGGACCTTGTCTCCTAACTGAAAATCCTCTGCTTTAGTCCTTTTATCAAACATTTTCTTTAGCTTTTCCTGTAAGACTTGTGATCTTTGGTATACCTCTTCTCTGGTTTGTTGCGGGTGGATTGTTTGATTAATTCTTCTTTGAATGTCATTTGGCTCCACTTGAGCCTCCTGAAGTAATTTCATGACAGGGATTCCTAAAGATGATGGGAATCTTGCTTCCAGACCATAAACTAACTCATATGGACTAGTCCCAATGGATTTCTTGGTTGTAAGTATGTCTGCCCATAATGCATTGGTCAGTTTCTTATGCCAGTTCTTTTTATTTTCCTCCAACAATTTCTTAATGATATTGATCAAACTCTTATTGGAGGATTCTGCTAGTCCATTACCCTGTGGGTAATAGGCTGTTGAATGGCATAAAGTAATATGATATTTATGGCAGAAACTAATCATTTTCTTTGATTTAAATGCAGCAGCATTGTCTGTTATAATCTTTTCTGGACATCCAAATCTTGAAAGTATGTTGGTTTCAAGAAATCCTATGATTACAGAATCATTGGACTGTCTACATGGGATGGCTTCAATACATTTAGTGAAATAGTCTGTAGCAGTTAAAATCCATCTATGTTGTCCTGAAGACGGGGGATGAATTTCTCCAATAAAATCTAATCCCCATTGTTGAAAGGGTTTTTCCGTGGAAACTGGTTTTAAAGGCAGAGGTAACAACTTTCTTTTACCCTCAAATATTTGACATTTGTGACAGCTTGTTACAAATTTCTTTACATCAGAAAATAATGTGGGCCAGTAAAAACCAGCCCTTAAGATCTTGTCTGTAGTAGATTTCCAGTAGAGATGTCCTCCACAATCCCCTGCATGAAATTCATTAAGCACTTTATCAGCTTCATCTTTTAAGAGACAATTCAATAAAATTCCTTCATGATTCTTCCAAAATAAAGTGCTATCTAAAATACAATATTTCAAAGATGTCATTTTAAAAATCTTTGCTTAGTTCTGGACAACCCTGGAGGAGCTTGCAGGTTTAATAAAACATGAATTATATCAGTGTACCAAGGTGAATCTAAGAAAGCTTGACTGATCTGAGGAGTCGCCATCTCCTGCTCGTTATCCAGTTCATTGATATCTAAGGCTTGGCAATTGGTTTCTGTCATAAGTTGTGCTAAACCTTGGCCTTTTATCAGTTTGGTTGGCTTGATCTCAATATCATATTCCAAAATGGTAGCTATCCACTTACCTCGTTTACCTTCAATGCCATCTTGAGTCAAAATATCTTTAACTACTGCATTGGGCACATATGCTATCACATGAGAATATAATATGTAAACTCTAAAATCTTTGATTGCTTTTACCAATGCAAAAGCCTGTTTTTCCATAATATTGTACTTTAGAGGTGCATCCCTCGGTGCTTTACTAAAAAATGCTATTGGCTTTTCACACCCTTGGTCATCTTTTTGAAGTAAAACAGCTGCAACAGTATGTTCAGAAGCAAATGAAAAAATAATAAAGTCTCTATCAAATTTAGGACTGGTCAGAGCTGGTGTCCTTGTTAAAGCCATTTTAATTTCCTCGAATGATTGTTTGGCTTCTACAGTCCAGTCAATGCTTGAATCTTTCCTCAACATGTTAGTCAGTAATCTAAGTAACTCTGTTAGACTAGAAATAAATCTTCTCAAGAAGTTGATTTTTCCTATAAATGCTTGCAATTCCTTTATGTTTCTGGGGTGGGGTATTTGCAAAATTGCTTGAATTCTTTCAGGATCAATCCTAATGCCATCTTTAGAAATGATATGTCCTAAAAGCTTTCCTTCTTCCAAACCAAACAATGACTTCTTAGGGTTTAAAGAAATTCCATATTTTCTGCACTTTATAAATACTTGCCTTAGGTGATCTAAATGTTCTTGATCTGTTTTAGAGAAAATAGTCAAATCATCTAAGTAAATAACCAGAAAATCATGTATCTCTTTAGCAAAAGCAATGTCCATCGCTCTTTGAAATGTAGCTCCTGCATTCTTGAGCCCAAATGGCATTTTGACATATTTGAACGTACCCCATGGTGTGGTAAATGCTGTTTTATCCTGATCATCAGGATGAACCAGAATCTGGTTGTACCCTGAAAATCCATCCAGTAGTGATATTCTCGAAGATCCCACTACCCTTTGCAAAATGTGATCCATTTTAGGTAGAGGATAGTTGTCTTTTAAAGAAACTTTATTCAAATTCCTTAAATCAACACACGGTCTGATTTCTCCTGTCTTTTTTCTGGTTGGTACTAGGTTAGAAACCCATTCTGAAAATCTGATAGGAGATATAATCCCTGCTTCAAACATTCTTTTGATTTCCTTTTCAATTGAGGGTAATAAAACAGGATTAATTCTCCTAAGCTTTTGTTTGAAAGGTTTCTGATCCGGTTTCAAAGGTATAGTATGTTGAATGATGGATGTATCATAAGATTTGAGGTCTTCATAACTCCAAGCAAAGACGTCCTGGAATTCTTTTAATAGTTCAACATATTTTACCTTCTGATCTTTTGGAAGAGATTTAGACAACTTAACAATTTTTGGATGATCTGGTGTTCCTAAGTTGCATTCCTCCATATCGGCTTTAACAGGTTCCATTTTAGGTCTGAATGGAATATCATTTGAGTCGAATAGATCTTCCAAAGGTGTTAATCCTTTGGGTAATTGATTATCTTTTAAATTGATGATTTCTGTTTCATCTATGATCTCATCAAATTCCATGTGTTTCAAATTTTGCATGTCTTTTTCAGTGAACGTGGTTGGATGCAGCATATGAATTGCATTTTCTATTGAAATTTCTATTTTTTGTTCTTTTTCTTGATCAAATTTATCAACAGTCATGTCTTCATCTATATTACAGTTAAAAAACTCATTCTGAAGTGTCAAAAAACTATTGATTTGATGGCTATCCACAAATACTTGCCAATTCAAAACATTGTCGGGTATTGCAGGCCTGTGTCTTATCTCAGCTGAAAACTGATGATTAGGATCAAAAGGCAACTTACATGTACTAGCAAACATTGCTAAACTATGAGCATGCAAGTTTTGTTTCCTGGGAATCTTGGCAAGTTGGGCTTGTAGAAATGTGTTGAGAATCTCTACAACTGTCTCTCGGTATTGTTTCAGTCTCATGTCCTTTGTTGCACATTCTCCTTTAATCTATTGGATGATTAGTTCAGAGTCACCTATGATTGATACCCTAATGCCTCCTAACTTCTTGACATGTTTAAGCCCCAATAAAAGAGCTTCATACTCTGCCATGTTGTTAGTGCATTTGAAATTTAACCTATAAGCATGACCCTCTGCATGATTGTTCTCTACATTGTGTAACCAAATTCCAGCTCCTGCACCTAGTCTGTTTACCGAGCCATCAAACTCTAAATGCCATAGAATTTCATGTTCATAATCTTCATCAATTGTTTTAACAGATTTTCTGACAAGAGCTAGTTGTTTAGTTTTTTCAGGTTTTTCTTGGTCATCTGGTGTTTCTTTGTTTTCAGAGATTTCTTCAATTTTAACAGTGGTTTTGTTTATGATTTCCATTTCAGGAGCTTCTATTTCAGTAGGAAGATCTGACTCGGCATTGTATAGAATAAAAGAATCCATGTCTGAATGTACAGAATAAACAGGGAAGTTTTCAGGCTTCTCTTGGCTACTCACTAAGTACTTCATCAAAGTTTCTCTATATAATCTTTTAGGCTGACCAAATACTGAAATAGTTGCATAAGACATGTCTAATTGAATAGATCCTCCAAGTTTAGCACCCCAAGACCTAGATAATAACATACCATATTTAGGTGGAATATCAGCAACTACTATGTCCATTAAAACAGACTTAGCAGGGTATTGAACCAAAGTGACACACAGATCTTTAATTAAACCTAAACATTTTACCTGACTGGAATCAAATGAAAACAAATCTTTGTATGGTCTAGTAATATCTAGATTCAATCTTTCCATTACTTCTTTTGGCATCAAATTGTGAGATGCTCCAGAATCAAGCATTACATTATGGAGTATCTTGTCGTGAACATTCAGGCTTACATAAAATGGAGGAGTTCCTCCACTTTCTGGTTTGCCATTAACCTCAGGGCCAAAAAGAAGTTTGGGTTGATCATCAAGAATATTTACTGAATCATCCAATCCGGTAATGTTAATGTTTAAAGACTTGGAAATCTGATTCCTATAGACATCATGTTTAGCCAATTCTGATAAAGGAACAGCTATCTTGAGTTTGCCTATTTCAGCTTCTAGATTAAAGGGTTTTTCTGTTTGAGCTTTAGTGTTTTGCACGGTTGGATTTTCTCTGTTTACTGGATCTTCAATGTTTTTCTCTTTTTCATGAATGAAGTTTTGCTTTGAAGATGTTTCAGGACTAACTTCTACTGTTTCTTCTACAGTTCCTACATGAGGAGATGTATTGGATTGCTGTTTGTCGATTGGTTGGTTGTCAGAGACATATTCAATTATTGGATTTGAAAAACTAGGAGTTATCCTAGGCAAAATTTGTATTTGGGGAATGTTTTGTACAGGGGAAGTATTTTGTACAGGGGGAATGTTTTGTTTTCCTTTGACATTTTGTTTTGTGGTTTTCTGTTTATTTTTCTCTGGTACATCTGTCCGTCTACTTCTCAAGTTGTACTGCTTATGAACCTCGTAGATTGCTGTGTCATAGCCTTCTTTGAAATCAAAAGTCTCACCTGAATGAGTGTGGAATGTTTCAAGGATATGATTCTCTTGATCATCCTGAGATAGGAAGATTTCTGATTCATCTTTGTCCTTATTGACATTGTTTATTTCTACATCTTCTGTAGGTCCTTCTGAGGTCGAACCTTCAACAAAGTTTTCTTGGAAAGGTGGTCTAATGTTTTGATCAGGGATATTCTTTCCAATATTTTGGTTCAGATTCCTCCTAAAGTTTGGGTTTCTTGCAACATTTTGGTTATCAGTAGCAGACTTTCTTTCAATGGTTTCCACTCTATCACCTAATCTTTCCATACCTTTAATGATTACATCCAGCTTCTTTTCAAAAGCTGAAGGTTCTTCCTTCATAGGCATTCTTCTCTCTGCCCTTTCTCTGGCTCGTTTTTCTCTCAGATTTGCTTCTACGCTCACCACTATGCTCTGCATTTCCTCTAGTGTTTGTGGAGCTCTTTCCCTAAGAGAATAAGCTATTTCAGAGTCAAAACCGTCTGGAAATTTGACCAACACGTTATTAGGTGGGGGTCTTAGATTCAGAGGAACTGCATGATATGATTCATTGAATCTTATGATGTAATCTTGTACGGTTTCATTTGGTCTTCTTCTTAATTTTTCAAATTCTGATAGGATCTGGAGAGGATCCTTCTTTTTCTCCCATCTGTTCAAAAATGCCCTATACAAAGCTTCTAGGTCAGCAATACTGTTCGGGGTGAGAGCCCTAAACAAAGTTCTAACTTCTCCAGTAAGACTTTGTACAAAAATTCTCATACGGATATCATCAGTATCAATCTCATAAAACTCAAAGTAATCTGTCATCCTTTTGGTGTGTTGTTGGGCTGTGTAGGTACCTGATCCGTCAAAAGGTGTGATCTTACTTTGGTAGTCTGGTGGTAAAGCTGGAGGGTTGGCTGGTAATATTAAAGGGGCATATCGATTGGCCATTGGAAGATAAAGTGGAGTAACAGGAGTAGCCGGTCTAGTAGGAGGAGAAGGTGGTCTAAAGGGAGGATATGGAGGTCTGATAGGTGGAGATGGAGGTCTGACAGGTGTTTGAAAAGTGGCTGAGCTCGGAGATGCTTCAGTTATTACAGAAATGTTTGAGCTTTCTTCAAAGGCTTGCTCAGATTGAATAGAGTTATGAAATTCTCTGTCAAGATGGTGTGAAACAAATCTGTATTGCAAATCTTCAAAGAACAAAGGATCTGGAATTAATCTAGATAATTCAGTCTCAGAGAAATTTACAAACAAAGATGTTTCAAATCGTGCATCAAAAGGAATGTCATCAATATAAATAATTTTCACAGGACAAGATGCAGATCTAGAAAGTGGTCTAGAACTACCTGTACTTTCCTGACTTTCTCTTTCAGAACTTTCTTGACTTCCTTGTCTTCTAAGAATCCTAGGGATCGGGTTTGGATTTTCAAAAATTGGTGGTGGATTTGGGTCAGGGTTTGACCTAGTATGTCGAATCCTTTCTGAAGCCAGTTTTCTTAGAATATGTGTTTTTGGATTTTGGGTTTTAATTGAAAAATAAATACAACTTCTACAAATTCTTTAAGAAATAATGATATGTGATTAAGATTTCCTCAAAGATCTGTTTAAACTAGAGACTCTGATTGAAAAATTTGAAACTAAGATTCAACATATAAGCTAAATCAGAGATAGACTGAAACAACATTTATTTAATTTTGCATTTGCAGAGCAAAAGAAATTTCAAAGGCTACCTGGATGATCTTCAGACTCTGTCTATAGCTTATATTTGAACAATATTAACAAGTAAAATTGATTCAGGTCCCCAGTGGAGTCGCCACTATGTTATCTCTCAGGTTTTCCTAGAAGTTGTGTAAGAGGAAATTATACCCGAGGTAACCACAAACCAATCTTTTAGATGCAGAATCTAGCCAATCTGCATCCAGAGAGGGCTCTCTCTTTATGATTTATCTTTTTTTTTGAATGATTTTAGGCTAATTATAGATGCAAAGTTTGTTTTGGGAAAATGGTGGAATCCACAAACTAAGGGCAAGGTTGAGGGCTTTCAGTCCATTGGGCTATGGAGTCTAAGGATGGCTTTACTGGATTTATTTTCTAAACACAAGATGGTATTACAGGGCAAGATAGCTAGACAGAGAACAATCCTTAAAATTTAAAGTGGATGGATGGTCATGAAGGGATGAAAGGCAACTAAGAATCTTTCACCATATTCAAGAGGAAGAAGAGAAATGACTACAAGAAAAGAGCAACGAAGGATTCTTTGTTACAGTAATCAACAATGTTGAAATCAGCAAAACATGAGCAATTAAGAATTCATGCTTATAACTAATCCAGAAGAAAACATCGAGAATAATCACATTTGAAAACAGAGTACAATTAAGCAAATTCTGTTTCAGTACTTTATGTAAACTATTCAGAAACGGATATGATAATAGCATAAACTAATATAAAAATTTAAACACAAGGGTTGGAAAACTTATTGAACTGAAGTCCAACACATGAATCCTGCAACAAGTCCAGTGCTTCAAAACGTCATCCAGTAAGCCACAAGTAAATTTGTCCAAAAGCTTTTTATTCCGAAAACCTCAATGTTACAGCAGAGTAATAGAATCCACACCCAACACTCTCTTTGAGGGCTTATTTATACAAAAATAATCCTAACAATCTTACTCTATCATAGCCAATAATTCAGGCTGATTTAAAGCATATTTACTAACAAACAAGAGACACATGGTCTCGTAAATAGAATAATGAATAACGGCTGATGTGTTGTTCCTTTCTTCATGGACGTGCTAAGGATAAGTGCTCAAAATAGGGCTCTGTGTTGTCCTTTGCGTATTCCTTTGACTTGTTGAATACTCTTTCTTCTCACGGATACTCTTTGACCTTTCATCTGATACTCTTTCATCTGCATTTCTGTTTTTTACCATTTACTCAATAGTAAAGATAAACTTTTATCCTGACAACATTTTTTTACAAAATTTCCAGCATTTCCTTCCACCACTGATCATCTGGTATCATTGTTCTTCTGAGCTTCCTTAAAGTTTCATCGGCTTCAGTAAGTTTATAAAAAGTGGGCTCGTTCGGAAATAGATATTTTAATTCATGCTCCAGATGAAATAGATTCCTCACTTTTTCATAAATACTTTTCCCGGTTGGTATTACAGGTTCTGATGAGCTAGTAGAACCTATATTAGTAGAACCTATCGCTGTATTTTTAGCATGATCTTGGATTCTTTTCTCATAGGTTTCTAAGTCTACTATTTGATCCTCTGTGAGCATGGGACTTGGCAAATCACTGTCCAGCAGAGCTTGAAACTTTTCTCTGAAAACGTTGATGTCGACCAAAATATCAGTACACTTTCTTTCTAGATTTTGCATGAAAGTTCTCTTGGTGAAAATTCTCTTTGCTTCCAAAACTACACCTGTTCTGTCATCAATTCCTAACAATGCTAGCTGTTTTTTTGTTCTGGAATTCAAAAACTGAATGAGCTGCTGGGCCAGATCTGGCTTGCCTCTTAATTCATGTCTAGTTTTATTTATTTCCTCTTGAGCTATCTTGACTAACTCATTCTGCTCAAAAATAGCTTGGATGGAAGGCCAAATATCTCTTATTAAGTTAATGATGTTGTCCCAAAGAATATCATTTATTTCGTTCAAAGGATTTTCCAGTGAAAGATATTTTTGCAAAGCCTCAACCAATTTCTCCAATCTTTTTATTTCCCTGAGGTTGTCAGCAGCTGTCTTTTTGGATGTGTCATATTTTCCCTCCAGTTTTGTTAATTGTAATTTTGTTTCTTGGAGTTCTGTGACCTTTAGCTGCAAACTCTCCATTTGTTTAATTAAATCCTCAGAATTCAAATTAGAAATGTTTACCTGAGATGGTTGTTCCTGCTGTCCTGTAGTTGTAGTACCTGTTGTTGAAGTTTGCTTGATGATTTCCTGTTCCTGCAATGCTTTTTCCAACTCCTTTTCTGTTTCATTTAGTCGCTCTGTCAAATTCAAGAGCAACTCCATCATTTCTTCTTGTGAATTTCCTTTTATTACTTCCTGTGTCTGGGGGTGCCTTGAGGCTGGTATTTTCAGCTGTTTTCTCAGTGCAGCTATATCATCCTCTTTCTTTTTTATCTGTGCCTCAATACCTTTAGTGTCTTTGGGATTGTGACCCAAACCAATGATGATCTCTTCTAGAGACTTTATTCTGTTGTCCTTGGCCTGTGAGGAGGCCCTTTCAATCTTCAATGTTGCAGTAGTATTATTCAAGGAATCTTGTAGTGTTAAAGCTGCCATGGCTTTGTTGGTGAGAGTAGAATAAACCATTTCCCCTGTTTGTCTATGAAGCTCTATCTGATCCAAGGGATGGATATCCTTTGCTAACACTTCAAAATTTGTTCTGATGTAATCTGTTGCTGAAGTTGGCTTTGGCACCTTAGCTTTGAAGTGGCTCATTTGCATTTTACCTTGTGAAAGATCAAATGCGGACATTAACCTTTGCTGATTGTGAGGAGCCATCTTCATATACTGATCGTAGACCTTCATTTTCAATGGTTCATTCTTTGTTTTGATATTAATGAAGGTTTTCTTAATGTCTCCAGTATCTGTCTTTGGCGGTTTGAAAGAAGAAACTTCAGTGCTCAACTGCTTTTGCATCCCTTTCTGGCTTATGTTTGTCTCACTTGCTGTACCTGTTTGCTGACTATCCTCCCTACCATCATCAAATACCTCATCTATAATCTCTATATCTGGAGGTGGATCAGACTTGTGTTTTTTGGCTTGATAAACTTGTGGGGCTCCTTTTGAAGGTGTGGTATCTGGAGCTGGCCTCTTTTTCCCTATTTCCACATTCAGTGGAGTTTGCATCTCTGGAACTTGGATTTGCTTTGCTGGTGTTTGAGAAGCCTGGGATTGTTCTGGTTCTTTGGAACTATGTGATTTTTCTGCCATGACCAGGGTTTCAACGACCTGAACTATAGGTTCTTTTCCTTTACCCTTGGGCTCTGCTGCTACTGATGGGCTGTCTTCCTGTATAGCTTGTTGTAGAGTAGCTGCTGAAGATGTGCCCATGTATGGTACCTGCATTTGATCATATGTTTCTAGGTCAAATTTCTTCTCAGCATCTTTCATAAGTTTATTCAATTTGGTAGCTCCACTTCCCTCTTCAACAAGTGTTCCTTTAACCCATTCATCTTGATTTGCATACTGTTCTATGTCAGGAATTCTGTGATGTATATAAGGAGATGACTTATTTTTTAACCTTTTTTCACAAATGAAACCAAAGGGGTCATAAGGGACCCAACGGAAAGATGTCTGGAATTTTTTCTCTAATATAAGTTCAGCATCTCTTTCAGCTTCCCTAGAACTGCAAATGAAAGGACCTAACTGGATTTTGATCCTCAACTGTGCTTTCTTCTTTACATTGCAGAAATGGATTACATCTGAGTTGTTCATCTGTCTAAAGTATTCCAAAGCAAAAATTCTCATTGGTACATATCTGGGTAATTTGAATGGATGTAATTCACATCCATAAATCCTGATGACTGTATGGTTTTGGTATAAGTACCAATCCCCAACTTTGTAACTCTTTGACAATTGCAGGGTCTTTCTTATCTCAGTACTAAGCCTGGGGGGAGAAACTCCTGTTAACAAGGTTGTAGCAGGATGTACAAACTGATCAATGAATTCTGAATAAGAGTAGGGAGAATCGGAGGACAAATGAATGATGGGGGACCAAAAAATAACAGACCTGGGATTACCTTTAGCATCAAGTTTCTGAACAGGGAAAGGGAATTTGTCTGAGTGATAGTAAATTATGAGGTGATAGATAACTGAGGAGTACTTGAAAACCTTTTCATCATCTAGCCTTAAAAATTGATCATGGATTTTGTTGGCAATGAAGGAAGCATAATCATACTTAATCTCGGGAGGCTGCCCAGGGGTAAAGATAGATAGCAAAGCCAGAGTTATCTCATCTACATACTCACTGGTATTGAATCCTAAGACAAAGGATATTACATTCACAATAAGCCTTCCCAATTTATTGAAAAAGTAAAAACCATAGGGGGGAGTCCCTTTTGGCTGATGCTCGGGTAACATGAAATACTGACACATTGCTTTCAATTTCTCTGGAGTTAACAGTCTGGTTTTCTCAATCAACCCTTCCATGGATAGAGGTGCTAATTCTTGTTCTGGCTCAAATTGTAACATAGCATTGATAGCCTGAGGTGTGATAGGGAACAGAACACTTTGATCAGGAGCTAATACAGCTCTTTTTGCAGGATCATAATTTGCATGACAATAATGAATGATTTCGGGGAAAACGTGAACTGTAGGAATAAAATACCTTGGGAGATTGGATTCCCACAACCCTATAAGATCTTGCCCCTTTGAGTGTTCGTCTCTGCAGCGACAGAAGCTCAAACGGGGACTTTCATCAAAATGCAGGTCTTTTATTTGGAAATCTTCATCTATGAGAGACAAGTAGTCTAAATCTCGGTGAGGAGCATTCAAAGGAGTGACATTTAGAGCAGTTGGGGCCTCCATTTTGGTTCTTGTGGATTCAAAATGGAGGTTTCAGTTTTTATTGCAGACCGGACGGGATATCTGACAAAAGAGGAAAATGGCAGGTTTGGGAAGCAAATTCACAGGTTTTAAATCTTCAATGAGGACTCAGAGAGGACTTTTGACCACTTTTTCAGAGAAAAAACACAGGAAACTAAGCTTAACTTGCAGTCGGGGCGCGGAATGATAAATACCTGTTTTTTAATGGAAACTGGTTCTTCAACAGGTAATGAACAATGGCGGGGACGTTCTTGAATACTGGCGCAGCGGAATTTCTGAGTAATTTGGTGTATTTGCAGTGAAATTTGAAAATTGCAGCGGGAGCTTAGTCTCTTTCGGAAACTAAAAATAACTGAAAAAACGCGAAAAATGGCTTAAAAACAAGTCAAAAGGGTTTTTGTCGTTTTCGAGGTGATGACGTCATTAGGGCGTACGGGGTGACGTAAGGACGTGGGACCGGCGGTATGCGGTAAGCGGTAAGCGGTAAGCCCGCACCGCTTATGGACGAGGGCGGTAAAAGTCGCAATGGCAGCGATTCCACAGGACGCTTGCCACGTGGAATGCTGAATAGTCAAAAACCGCCCACTCCCCGCTGGCTAAATAACTCACACGGGATGGGCAGCGGGATTGATCGGGACCGTTGATTAAAGGAGGGATGATCTGACGGCTGAAAAGGATGGGAACTTGTGCGGCTTCAAAGGTGGGCCCGTCGGGGTTTGAAAAGGTTTTAACGTGTAATCTAATCACCCCGGGGAGAAGTTAATAGGCGGGGAATGGTTGTTAATTAGTCCAAATGACTAATTAACCCCGTGAATTTATGAAATGGATCGTGGCGGAGTTTGGCCATGTGGAATGCCACGTGGACAGAACACGGTGGCATAAACTCTGTCGCATTTTATTCTTGTTTTTGGTGTTAAACACATATATTACATGTCTAACGCTTTTTAGATATATTTTATTATACGATGAATTAATTAATACACAACTAATTCACCATAGGGCGGGGATTAATGTATAAGGCTATAGTTTTAACCAAAGGGCTTTATAAAGCGGGGTGTTTATTTTCAACGTGTGGGAATATATACTTTGGTAAAACATTATAATAAAGGGTTTTTTGGGGATATTTATTAGAAAAGAGAGTTATATACTTAGGAAAGGGGATTTTACTAGGGATTTAATATAGTAAAATCAAATGTTAATATGAAAAAGGACAAGGAAAATCAAAACATCTTTGTACATCTAAGAAAGTGATAACTTATGAAGTAAATTGCAACATTTTATCTTCAACACTTAAACTTAGAATAACAAGTTATTTTGAGGAATTTTATGGAATGTTGCATCAGTTTCCTAGGTAAAATAGGATTTTACTTTGGAAAAAGTTAAAGATGGAAGATAACAATGATGGATTATTTCAAGTGCTTAGGTCTTTTTGATCATTGGGCCGAGGGTCCGGTCCCTCCAGAAGTCAAGGAAATGCCTTGAGCCCCTTTGATCTCCAATTACCTTAGTAATTTTGGGGAAAATTAGTAAAACTTTTGAGGGGAAAATGATAAGGGAAGTTAATGAATTTGACTTTTGCTTGCTGTGATTTTCCAGTGTATTTCCCAGCTTCAGTACTTATGATGAAAGTAAAGGATCAAAAACATGTAGCAGCATCATTCATCAGATAAGACTTTGCAGCACCATCTACCTACCCTATCTACTTAACACTACCATTTTCTCTTCTTTATTAGGGTGCATTTAGACTTGCAAACCCTTTTCAATCTTTTTCTTTTTACATGATGAATCTATCTATTTCTACCCTTATTACATCCAAAGGCTCAGATTAAACTGTTGAGCACCTTTTATTCACTCTACCTAGCTACTTATCTGCCAAGATTAAACTGTTTGGCTAGATATTTATTCTCTAATCTATAACATGAAATTGAAATATGACTAAGCCAAGTTTAAACGGTTTGACTTATTCATGAATTGTGGCAAAAGTTTCACAAGCTGCACACAATTGATTTATTACAACAGAGTAAAAATTAGTGGCATTTGGATTTGCACACTTTCTTTGGTCTATTTTTTGCTTGGGGTTCATTTTTTCTCTTTTTGACCATTTTTATTCTTTTTACCCTTTGATCTTTCTTTTAGGGTATACCCTCTTTACATTTTTTAAATTTTTTGATTTTTTTGGTTTTCAAGAATATGGAACACCTTTGCTCAAGTAAGAAGGTTTGAACATATTCCACACTTCCATCAAGACAATCATGAAAGATGAAACCTATTGATATAGGAGGCTAACAATACCCAAAATATATCTTTGGTATTTTCCTTTCTCTAAAGGTTCCTTTCGTAGCTTCATGTCCTTCGACATCTTCCAAAGTATCTTTTAACCAATTTGGCCTCTTCCTTGTGGTCTGGATGATCACAGGTTGAATAGGCTCTCTTGGTCCTTCTTCTTCTTCTTGATTTGTAGTAGGATTTTCATGGTGTAATTCTTATTCTTCGAATATTGGAGATTCTTCATCATCGAAATCAATGGGGATATCCTTTGATTTCTTGTAGGATTGATTTTCATCAAATATGACATCTCTGCTTACTTCAATATGTCTTCCTTCCTTGATCTAAATTCTATATGCTTTTGAGGTGAGACTATAACCAACAAATATTCCTTTGATGCTTGTAGAATCCAACTTCTTTCACTTGTCCTTTGGAACATGGATGTAGGCATGGCTTCCAAATATTTAGAGGTGATCCACACTCGACTTCTTCCCTATGAATATTTCTTCGGGAGTTATATTCTTGATACTTCTATGGGGAATTCTATTTTGAATGTATACAGCTATCATAGCTGCTTCTCCCCATAAGAATTTTGGTAGGTCTTGATCAAGGAGCATTGTTTTAATGCCTTCTTTAATAGACCTATTGTTCCTTTCAACAATTCCATTTTGTTCAGGATATTAGGGAACAATGATCTCCCTCTTAATTCTTGATTCTTTACAACATGCAATCAATTCCTTAGAAGTGTATTACTCACCATCGTTCTTTATCTTTCTTTCGGTTAGGGTTTCCACTCTAGCATGAAATTCCTTGAACTTCTCAAATACTTCATCCTTTGTCTTGAGAAGGTATAGCCATGTCTTTCTAGAATGATCATCTATGAATGTTACATAGTAGAGATGCTATCCAAATGATTTTTCAGACATGGGCTCACACACATCAAAGTGAATGAGGTCTAATATTTCTTTAGACCTAGTTTCACTATTCAGAAATGGCTTTCTTGTATGTTTTCCCAAAGAGTGTCCCTTGCACACACCTTCATGATATTCCTTGATATTGGGGATGCCATTAACCAATTGATTGAGAGTAGGAATAACCTTGTAGTGTATATAACCATACCTCCTATGCTATATATCAATAGGACTAATTTCCATATGAACCAAATCTTGAGGAGGTGGAGTGATGACCCTATATAAGATTCCTTCATGAAATCCAATAACTCTAGATTTATCAATGCTAGATTCTCTACCCCAAACCAATAATTTTCCATCAACACAAGAAATTATATATCCTTTATCTTCTAAACAAGAAATATAAAATAAATTCTTTTTCAAACTTGGAACATATAGTATGTTGTTGAGGTGAAGCTTCAATCCATTTTCCAACTTTAACGATGTTGATTCTAGGCCTCTAACATCATAGCTTTTGTTATCACCCAATTCCACTGCATGAGAAGATCGCTCCTTTGATAGTGTATAAATTTGTTTACTTTCTCTTGTCATGTGCCTTGATGCTCCACTATCAATGATCCATGCATTGTCATCACTAAGAGAGCCTGTAAGAGAAACAAAAAATACTTGACTTTTGACCTTGTTGAATAAGTAGTCAATGACCTTATTGATACAACGTCCAACAATTTTTATACCCATTCTCATATATCTTATCAAAGAGGGAGAATCCATGTACAATCCTTTTGAGCCAACAAAGTGATCTTCAATATTCCCTGACCTTAGCTCTGATATCATGTTGAGAAATCAATGCAAGTATATTAGGGTTTGATTCTTCTTTCTTAATAATTACTTGTGAATTATGTTGGCTTATTTTATTTATTTATTAGATTATATTTCATCAAGAAATCACCAAATTATGTGCATATGGAGATCACAAAAACACAAGACACAGAATGTAAGCACTATGCCAAGGCAAAACCCCTCTTTAGGGGAAATTCCAGCCAAAATTCTCTTCCTTCAATAGTTTTCTTTGAGACTCTTCACCCTAGACATAGACCAAACCTTTCCTCCACACCAAGTCAATATTTCCAGATCTTTGACCCAATAACATCAGCAACTTGTTCCCAAAACTTCGATTATGCAGCAATTACGACATCAGTAAAAAAAAACAACACAAAAATACTTTGATCTCCCAAACTAGGGCACGGAATGGAGAGAGAGTAGCACCAAACTTCAATTTTATCCTTCTCTACCACTTTGACCCAAATCACACTCATTTTAGCTTCATTGACCTATTTCACACTTTTTCTAGCTTCAGTAGAGATATCTAACAGGCTTGAGATGAGATGCTCCAAATGAATTCAATCTCCTTCCTTTTATAGGCTTCAAGTAAGGTCGAATTGGTCCCCTTTAGGTTGACTTGGTCTCCTTTAGGCCGACTTGGTGTGGAGGTTACATAATTCAGATTTGTCTCAATAATAAACATTTTTACATGATTCAAAAGCCAAAGAAGGGTCTCTTTAAATATAAAATGACTCTATTGACTCAATATGAATCCTAGGAGTCCACAATGGGGACTTTGACTAATATAAAGATGACCCAAGCATGAAACCCATGCTTTGATAATTCATTGTTACAATAATACAAATTCTTTTCTTTATTCTTTTGACAAGTACGTTACGTAATGACTCAAATACATTTTATGAAGACCCCTAGTTACATTCTTCAACACCTTGTTGGATTTTTCCTATGTCTAATAAAAGCTAAGTTTTCTCTTGCTTTTGATAAGGAAATGTACTTGTTATTATGTGGCTTTAATGGTTGTTCCCTCATTTTTATTTATCTAGTTATATGTTGGTTATAAGCATAGTTAGATGACAAATCTCAGTCATGGATCTATTCATGTTTTTACTTGTAACTGAATGAATAATGAATGCAAGACCTAATTGATGTTATAACAGGTAATGTGGGAAGGAAGTGACCCATCTTGTTGAACCTCATATAAGTTTTCAGTCCCATATGTTCAGACTTGCATTCATGACCTGTAGGTTGCATATGTACCAAGTGTTTGACATAATGTTAGTCCCAGTTGGGGAAGGTCAGGTCAAGTCCTATTTTTAGTTTTTGGTTTACAAGAATTATCTTCATGTCTGTTATGAGTTTTGAAAATTTCATAGACTTTTGGGTAGAGGCTAAGCCCCAGCCCTGGAAAATAGCCTTAAACCTTGGAGTCATTGGCATAACACTGGCATAAAAAGGCTATAGTCACACTCAGGCAGGACTATGGGAGCGACTGGAGACTCATAGTCGCTTGGAGGCCTTGGAAAGGGAGTGAATGGGGCTATAAGTGAGGGAAAAAGAAATTTATCTCAAGAGTTGGACACCTGGAGGGGTTGGGTTTCTCTTGGGGGTCATGTGGCACTTGAGGGAAGTTGGTAAGGTCTTAGGTTGTCGATTCCATTTTCTTAAGGTCATATAGGAGGTTGAGTCTTATCATAGTGACCCTCAACTCATGTTTATCCTGGGCAAGCCGGTGAAAGTGGGTAAATGTTGGAGGAGGAATGCTACACCCAAGGTCTGAGGTCTCGAGATGCCAAAATCCTTGTCAATTATCAGAGAAGTCTCTTGTCAGCCTCAGCCTCATCAACCTTGACCTATTCCTTCTATCACTTCCATTTTTTCTTCCAAGGCCCTGAGATGACATCATTTTGTGGTGATGTCACTCTGGAATCATACCTGCCATGTGGCCCACTCTAAGGATGCCACGTGTCATATAAATTCAAGCCACTTGGCCCTCCAAATGACCTCTAGTGTCTGACATGTATCACACTTATCTGAATTATTTAAATATGTTTGCAACTAGAGGAGTGAATTTGACTCTCCACCCAACCATAAGCCAATTGTAGCCAAATCCTTCTTGCAGTTGTCCACCCGTAAGCCAGATCCATGATCAGGAGCTCAGGACCAAGTGTCGTAAAATGGTCAAAAATGAAGGTGCTCAGAACTAGTTTGAACCTGAACGACCGGATAGAGCTCATCTTCCTGATTCCGGCGCCGTGAACGGTTCGAAAAACGGTCGCCGTATGCAGAAGTTATTCAAGTTTGAAGATTTCTCAATTTCCATAAAAAAAATGCCAAATTTGACTTTGTGGAAAATTTTATTAAAAAAAGAATATTCCACAGAATATTCTGGGAATATTCCGTGGAATATTCTGTAGAATATTCTGGGGAATATTCCATTTGCAGCCAATGGAAGGGCGCCACGTGGCTAGCCCAGAGGCTGCCACGTGGCCCCAGGTCGGATTGGAATGGCACGTTATAAAATTTTATGGGTCGAGGCCGTATTCGAACCAGCGACCGGTCGTATATAATCCGCGTGTTTTACCGTTGGGTCAGAGCCATGATCCTTGTTATATGTTGCGGACGGAGTAGTATTTATGGTGTGTGTTTGTGTGGGCGGGGCCCGAAAGGGGGCCAGCCCCGAAGGGCCAGCCCCCTTCCCATGTAACCTCCGGCGCGGAACCAGTACCCAAAGCTCGGCGCGCAGAACGTGGCGGATTTTCAAACTTTGGTTTAGTTGTTATACGGTGGGTTTTAATATTAAACATTGTATTTGTTAAAACACGGTTACAAGACCGCCGAAATATGTGAACACACAATGTGCATAACCATAACTTTTATTGCCACGATAACCGTGCGGCCACGTTTGGCGGATTTTTCGGTGGTTGTTCCATTATTGGCGCCATATGCTATTTTTAGCGGCCTTATCTACAGTTCCTCCACAATTAGTGGAGTTTCTCAAGGTGAAACTGGCAGTTTAGTAAATGTGGCATAACTTCTGCTAGGGGAGGCCTTTGAAGACGAATGTTTTTTTGATTTTGGGTGTAGAGATCATTCTGGAGCTGTTGGAGGTGTCTGCAGAGCCATCAGGGCATTCTATCTGCGAATTTTACAACGCTTTTGACAGTGGAGCCATCAGAGCTAAAGGGAAAGAGTGCTGCATTGGGCTACCTTCCTCCAATGGAGGTGATTTTGTAGTCTATTTATACTGATTTGGATCTTCTGAGTCTGTTTTAGCAGTCTATTTTTCCATTAGAGGAGTTTATACAGATGTAATCTCATTTGAAGCCTTTAATCAAAAGAGGACTGAGCCTAATTAGAGGCTTTTGGACCAGCGGAGGTAGCCCAAGAGAGGGGTGAACCGCTTAAACAAATATCTGTTGTTCATCTGTGTATTTTGGCTGTTTATTTCCAGATTCTGATAGTTTAAACAGTAAAATTTCATAAGCATGTTTTTCCAAAACAAGTTTATACAGTAATCAAAACTTGTTGTTTTAACATCAAACCTCTACACTCCAATTGCAGAACATATACTCTTGCTTATTCACACTTAAAACAGATCAATGAACACTTTGAATTTAAAAACAAAAGACTTTCATTGATCTTGATATTTGTGTTTACATATTATTTCCTTAGACAGAGTCTGTAGAGGGCCAGGTAGCCTTTGGAACTCATCCTCTCTTTAGAGGTGACATGTCCAGTGAATGCCCCTACAGTCCATCTCTGTATAGGAAATAGTTTATTCTCACATTTTCAGAGGTCACCTGGAGTGTATAGCTCACATTTGAAACTAAGGGAAAATGGATACCTTGCACCCTTAAACAAGTACATTCCATTTTCAGATCAATCCATGATCCAAGGGGATCTCTTTAATAAATATTTAGTAGAAAGCCTTGCTCATAAGTTTGGCTCCTTTCCCAGAAATCCAATTTTGTCCGCAAACTTCTCCAAGCTTGGACACACCAACTCACAACTTCAACATAACAATGTAGGGAACTCCATTCCCTCAACCTCAGTAGGTTATACCAACACTCAACATGTGCTCAAGTTTGGTTCAACTTCTTGCTGCCAAAATCGAATTTTGTTCTCCCTCTAAATTCTTCCATCACACTTCCTTCCTTGAACCAACTACTCCCTTACTGTTCGTGTCCCCCAATCATTCTCCTTCCAAGAGGTATGGAAAATGTAGGTGGTTTCTTGAGAATCTCTCTTTCCAGCTGTTACATAGGTGTGTTTTTGGTCTCCACCAACTATTACCACTAAAATCCACCCCCCATATTATGGATTCGTGTCCCACTCTTCAAGCCAAAATTTACATTCATTAATAACCAGAGTATAATTACATTACAAAATCAAGAAGAGTATACCAAGGGGGTTACATAGACAACCTTTTTTCTTTATAATCCTTTCATGTTGAACTTTTATATGTTGATGAAAACTTTAAGTTTTGATATTCTTAAATTATTAATCAATTTTCCTTATGTTGAGGCAACCCAAATTTAGATAATGTCTCACATTCTATTATTATATCTGTAGTGTTGCTTTCCTAATGACAAGCCATAAACAAATGACCTTTTATGTTTTATATAATCTTTTGATTCATAAATGAAAATTCAACTTAAAGAAAGATAAAATATTTTAGATGTTAATAGAGTTTGGATTTGAAATAAGTTTAAAAATTAATTTAATGTTTCTTATTAATATTGTTTTATATTTAATTAGTTTTGAATTAATGTGAGATGGTTCGGAAGTTATGAGTTAACTACAAAATTTATATAAATAAATAAATTAAAAATATATAATAAGAAATATTTTTTAAATTAAAAAAAATCCATAAAATATAATGTTTTAATATAAATTTGAAATAAAAGATAAAAGTAAAATTAATTATTTTATAAATTAAAAAAGAAAAGAAAAGAAAAGAAAACCTCAATTATTTTATAATTGACTATTTATTAATATTTTCTCTTTAATTATATTTATATTTTTGTTTAGTCTTTATCTAGTCTTACAGTGAAATTTTATGGAGAGAGTTTGAAGATAGAAACCATTTTTTGGAGAATTAAACTATTTTAAAGGACATCCAAGCTAAGCCAAACTTCCTAAAATCTTGGTAATAATATTTTATTATTGATAAATCCTACTTTAAGACAACCACTCAATCTAATTAACAAAAAAAAAAAAAATACCATGTATATATAAACTTAATTATTTAAAATATATATCTCACCTCAATATAAAAATTATATATATATATATATATATATATATATATATATATATAATAATTTATAGATTTGGACATTTGAAATTTCGTTTTAGAGTGAGCAAGTTATTCAAGTTACATATTTTTATCATTATCCATCCATTATAGGAACACGAGAGGTCGTAGGTTGAGTAGAATATACCTTACGTTGATACTCCGTGTTTGATGATACTTAAATTTAAAGAATTCTGACATTGAATATTCACATGCACACGTGGTATCCATGTTCTTTCCTTAGCAAAGGAGGTCTACGCAAGTTGCAAGTAAAATAAATTCTTAAACAACACTCCAAGTCACTTCTCGTAAGTGGATAAAAGGGCAAGGCCTAACAAGTCACTTTCTTGAGGGGATTTGCAAGTACATCAAACCTTTATGATTTCGTTTTTTTAGTCAATTTTATATATATATATATATATATATATATATATATATATATATATATATTAAAGATTAGAAAATAATTATTTTATTACTTTATTTATATAATTGTATTGATAAAAATTTGTAGTTGGAATATGTAGTTAAAATACATCGTAACGATTTTTGCAAGAATTTTTTTTTAATGGTTCTAAAAAGAAGAATGCAAAAAACATCTCTCTTTCATAAAAAAGGAGAAAGGGGAACCCTCTTTCTTCTATAAAAAAGGAGAAAGGGGAAGATCGAGTACTAAAAACCCACCAAAGTTAAAACATATTGTTTCTTGAGTCTAAGAGTAAGTTTTTTAAAATTGCTTGCACAAGATGATGCGAAAATAGTAAATTTCTAAGATTTGAGTGAAACCAACCCCCACTAGATCCACAAGAGGCAGAAGATTGGTGGGTACCAGAATTTGGGGATTTCTTTCTTTGATATTTTCTACTTCTCGTTATTGGAGGAGAAGAACACGATTTGACTTTTAGAACATCAAAATATGGAGCATAAGAGGAGGAAAGTTTGACCTCCTCCTCTTCCTCCATTCCAGCTTCTTATTCCTTCTATCGTAAGACAAATATTTTGTCATTTTCCCTTGATAGAACCTTTTGCTTAGTGGGTGAAATGATGATCTTCGATAGCACTTGATTTGGAACTAAATTATTAGAATGGTGAGTTGGAGGAGATTGGACTACTTCAACATCAACAATTTCCCTTGAAGATTGTAAAGCTTCAAAGCTATTATGAGAGGGAGAACACTACTAAAATTCAAGCATACTTGTAGGATGAGATTGCTCAAGCAAGTGATTCTTTTGTTTCCTTGTAACTAGTTTGCATGTTTGTTGCTCATCATTGCTTTGAGAAGATGGAAATGAGATAAAAGGAGGCTGAGATGCTAGAGCATTAGCAAAAATTTCGCAAAGTGCCCATACTCATGACAAGAATTACATTTAAAAGGAACTTGCACACAATCCAGGGCGTGAAGATGGCGCCAACCCTCCAAGTCAAGTTGAATTTCCTTTAGGAGTTCTTTTGAAAAATCTATTTCAACACAAATTCTGGCATATGAGAAGTTATTCTCCTTGACCAATGAATTAGTAATAAAATAACCTAATTTGTCTTCGATGGATTTAAAAAGACCATCACCCCAACAAACAAGGGTAAGATGCAACAATCTAATCTAGACATGCACAACAAGAATTTCCATGTTGGAATTACAATCCAGTGTCTATTGGGTGAGAAAAATTCCTCTAGAGCCCATGAAATAAGACCCAAATATGAAGATTAGATCCATATGCTCCTTGCTATAAAAAATAAAAGCATAACAACTTTTGCCACAATATCAAGTACTAGAGAGCTCATGATCTACCCAATTGTTAGAGATCCAATGCAAAAGAGAGCTGTAATTAGGGAAAAGTCTAGTTAAGTTAGCAATCAACCATTTTTTGTTAAGGATACTAATGTTCTTCTTCATTGAAGAAGAAAACCCCAAGTCAAGAGAAGGATTCAATGCTCCTTTTACAAATCTACTTAGCGTAAGACATTTCTGACTCATTGAACCATGGGGTGGAGATCCATGACCTACCTTAGCAATTTTGGAAGAAACACCCATTGCATAATGTAAGGAATTCTTCAAATCAAATAAGGAACTCTTCAAATTAACTAAAGTGAAGACAAACTCTTAAACAACATCAATCACCAAGAACCATAGTGCAGTTGAAGAGCAAACATGTGAGAAATACTCCTTAAACCTCGTCGACCACCAAGAACCATAATGTAATTGAAAACCAAACTAGTGAGAAAAACCTACAATGTGATGGATCCAACAATGCAGGGAAGGGACAATGGTGGTAGCTAGGGTTATCTTAGCCATGGAGTGCAAAGCTGCTCAATGTCCTAAATACCCACAATATATCAACTTTTAATTTTATCATTTAAATTAAAAACATTGATAAAAAATAATGTCAAATTAATCATCTTTTTGTATAGTTATTATATATAGATAAATGAAAAACTATATTTATAGTGAAATTAAAAAATCTGTTTCAAAATTTAATATATTATATTGAAATTTAAAATAGGTTTAAATACTTATATATATATATATATATATATATATATATATATATATATATATATATATATATATATATATATATATATATATATATATATATATATATATATATATATATAAGTTATTTTTGGTGATAAAGGTGAATTCTTATTATCCCTTTTTATTAATTTATAAAAAAATATTTAAAAAAATTATATAAATTTCTCTTAAATATATAAAAACACACACACACACATATATAATTTTATTTTATCTATTTTGATAGTATTCTACAATCTTAAACTATTCTGATTTTATAAATTTATTTTAAGTTTACCTATAATAATATTTATATTTATATTTATCTAAAATTTGATAATATGAAGATTTTATTACAATCTTATTTTTAGACAAATGAATGAATTAATTATCAATAATATTAAATAACGTTTTTTTAAACTAAAATGAAAATTTTATATTTATATGCATGTATGTATTTTGTGTCACAACAAATGCATCAGGTAGTACATATTTATATCTTTAAAAAAAGTTCTTGAGCCCTTTTATCCAAAAAAATTACAATTTTTTCTGTAAGGACTCCCAACTAGACAACAAAAAATGGGGTCCCACCATAAAACACAATTTACATGTCATACTATAATTGATTGATAATGCAATCCTTCATACCTGTGCAATGGAAATCCATTTAGCTCTAAGGAATAGGAGAGGGCTTGATTCGACCATTGATTGTTAAATCTCCCTAGTATCATTCCAAATTTTATGATGTTTTTGAAGGATACCTTAATCCCCCATTTTTGTCTCCTCGAGCAGGAGAACTAAATGTCATTCTTTCTTGACTAATGAATTCACCTCCTCCATTTTTTTTCAACTCTAATCCCCTATAATTCCAGAAGATAACCTTCATTACTTACTTCTTGTATGAGTTTTCCCTTGCTAAGGGGTAGAGTTTTCTCCCTTTCTAGTATTTCTATGTCCTTTGAGTTTTGGATCTAGAATTGATTGAGTGCACATTCGTTATATTTTTCCATTTTATCCAATCTCACCTATATGTTAGTCTTTCGACCTACCTTTCATTTAAGCCTCTCAAGTTCTTTTTCCTTCCTAGCTTCTAGTTTATGATTTTTCAAACTCGAAAAAGATGACCTTGTCCTGGTGTTTTTAGGGGAGAGGAATTCTTCCTCCTTTGTAGTATACTCTAGGATATACTGTTCTAGCACCATATCTTCTTCTAACAACAACATATTTTCATCAATTCTTTTTGGATCTAAATCTGATATCGATTTTTGATCTTTCTCTTGCAGGAGGGGTTATATTTTGGTATTTATCCTTCTTCATTCACCATGTTTAATGCCTCATAGTTCTTACTATTTTATTTCTTTCATTTTTTGGTTCCTTCTCTACTTTGAGGATTGATTTTTTTGCGGGAGGTCGGTCCTTTCCATTTATTCCTAGTTTGATTTGGTTTCCATGGCTGATTGTTTTATTGTTTTACAAGGCCTCTTCTCCTTTTTTTCTATTGCCATTGTTCGCCTTCCTCCCATTGTTTTTTTCACCACTCCTGTTTATTTTTGTAACTTCTTGCAAAGTGTCCATATTGATGGCATACTTAGCATTTGAATGTAATTTAATCATAGTCTACCTCTTAGATATGGTACCATCAATCCATATGATATTTATGGCCTTTGGGAGTCCCTTATCTAGATCCACTTCCACACACATCCCGACATAGGAGTAAAACCCCTCTTGTGGCTCGACATAATAAATATACCTGCCAAGGGAATATCCAATACTTCTAAAAGTGGCATCATTCCAACAACGCAATGGTAAAAAGGGGAATTTCACCCATACTGGGACTACAAATGGAACATCACTTTCTAGGTTAAAATATAAAATCCACCTTGAATCCATATATAACCATTGAGCCCCCATGAATAAGGCCCACTTTTGAAGATTAGGTCTTGATTATCCTTGTATTTGAAGAAGAAAGTAAAAAAACCCTTTTCTGCATAAGGCCGAAGAGACAAAATCCTTGATCATGGGTTTCTATTTTTTTCCACCCATAACCTCAAAGAACACGTGGAGGGATGTATCCCCATGAATTGATCAACCAAGTTGTGCTGAAATGTTCCAGAGGTAGAGTTCTCAACTGAGGTGAAAATACCTCAATATTTGGAATTTCCTCAAATTTATTGACGAAATGAGAAGGCTATGTCTTTTAAAATTTCATCCCAATCATAACAAACAAATTTAAAATAATCTATATCAGGATCAGGCATAAGGGGCAGGGACGTAGACTCCCCTCGAACTAGTTGTTAAGCTGTTGAAAATGTCGATGTGTCAAAAACCCTCAAAGCCGTAGAGCCTCTCAAATTTTTTTTCCTTCTCCCCGAAAATATCAATATCCTCCTCTATAAAAATTAACATAACATATCTAACATCATAATACACCATCCTATATCCATCTTAACTCCAAACTTACCAAGCACTGAGAGGGATCAAATATTTTTAGAGTGAAAAGAGATTTGATCTCTCTCGATGCTTGGTAGATCCAGAGTTAAGATGGATCTAGGCTAGTCTTTCCCCCTTTAAATAGGCTATATTGCAAATGAATACAATGGGCCAATACATCAATTTTATTTTAACGTATGATTATTTTTATTTTCACTATTTTATTATTTTTTGTTTGCATAATAGGACATGACAAACATGACATTAATTCCTTTCCATTTTATTACTATTAAGTTCATTTTTGGAATTGGTTCAAATATTATCTTAACTTTACCTTTTATTTATTAATAATTTCTATAATTTAAGCCAAAATTTGTTCATTCTTCTCTAATTTGGTCAAATCATGGCTTAATTTTACCTTTTATTTTTTAATAATATCTAATTTAAGTTAAATTTTATTAAATTTTATCATTTTTTTCCTGGTCAATTAATTGTTATCCCCTCACTCCTTTTAACTTGGTCACACATTCACAATATTCTAAAAAAAAATTATGTATCCCTGATGATGGGTGGAACATCCACCTGAAATGTCGATAGTTTTCTACAATTTACACAATTGTCTCTAAAAGAAATCTACCAAACATAATCTCCAATTGTGTAAATGTTTATAAACATATTTTAAACTTAATTTAATTACAAAATTAAATAAAATTTGTTGAGAAAACACATACATAAAGAGTAAAGGATATTTCTACTTGTACTTTGGGATTGAATAAATGAAACTAATGAAATCAACATGTTAAAAACTTTCAAGGCAATAATAAATGATATTTTTTTGGGTAGAAGTATTAGTGTATTTATCTTATGAAAAAGAGGATATATATATAAAATGAAATGGTTAGAGATTTGCATTACTAAATAAATCTTGAATACAAGGCCAAAACCTTTACATATTCAAATATTCCTTGCAGGTTAGAAATTGAGCACGAAGACTCAATCCAAAGCCTTGGGAAATCTCCCCATGAAACAACAATTTTAGTCCCTTTCCACCTATAAAATTTCCAAAAAATCCCCAATATATAGACACTATTACATTCCATTATTCACTATTTTTGTTTTGATTTAGTCCAACTTCTTGCTTTTCTTGGAGAAATATTTTTTCCTTTCTTCCCAACTTTAATCCAACCTATTTTTGCTGCAGATTTCGACGGTTCATTCTTCGGCAAGTCTACACTGTTGTTCTTGAAGTCTTCCTCATCTACTTGATCTTCCTAAGCAGTTGCCTTTCCAACATTATTCATTGTGGTTTCCAGAGGGGATCCATTTTCCACAAGGGGTTTCTTCTTTTCCACTTTCGCTAATTTTGGAGAATCTTCACTGGCATGTGATTTTTCCTAATTGAATTTTGTTTCCTAAGATGATTTTTATTTGGTAGTATCAATTTCTGGTTTATATTCTAGTTCTTTATTATCCTAATACTCTTCCTCTTTATATATCATACAGTGATTTCCTTGAGCTCCTTCTCACCAATTAGAACTTCGACATTTTTTTCAATCTTTTTTGCTCTAACACTTGGGGAAGTTTTATATTACATGCCCCATTTCATAGCACACTCCATATTAGAATGAAACATTTTCATACTTGAGCTTTGGACCCAAACATAATTTGGTGCCGTCAAATTGATCTCAGCAAGAAAAACCTTATTGAATTCTATCTCCAAACAAATTCAAGCATAAGTAGTTTTATAATAATTTCCTGTATCTGGGATGCAACAAAAAAACTTTCCAAGGGAATTCCCAATAGAGGATAAATATTAGGGATTCCAAATATACAAGGGTAGTTTTGGAAGCCTTACCTAAACTGGAGTTGTGGAGATCGATGCCATTACTGGATCAAAGGTGGGAGACTATGGTTGCATGAAGAGATTAGCATTACCTTAGAACCATGACCATGATTCACAAGTGGCCTTATTTTCATTAATATTGTTGAAAACAACAACGAAAAAACCCTGAGCCATGGGATAAATATTAAGATAATCTATTAAACGAGGTTTCCATGTCTCAAAGATCCATTTATGCAGATCTACCAACCGTGGCCAAAATCCATTAAACTTGCAAACCAAACCTTGCTCCAAAAAAAAATTCTCGCAACTAAAATCTTTCTCATCCAAAGGAACATTAGGAGAAGGAACTTCTTGAACTACTAGGAGGTCACACATCTAGATTTCAGAATGGAACTATATCAAACAGAAGAAGATCATGCTAGTCCAAAAACCATGCTTGCAAAAGAAACTTTCTTGATCGCTAAATCACTAAGATTCACCATTGATCAGATTCTCACAGATATCTTCAAAGAAATCCACATGATCTAAGCATAGATAAGTTGGATGGGGAAAAACCCTAGCTACCACAAGGGTTTTTCAAAGCTCCACTCATATCCTCTATAAAGGCACTGTTAAAAAAGAGGATAAATATTACTAATAAAAAGAATTGTGTAAATTAATGTGAGTAATGTGTGAATTGGTTTTTGAGTAAAAGTTAAAAATATTTTTAATTAATTAAAATTTTGTTATTTATATTTATATTTAAATAAATATATTATTAATACAAGATTCAAATATATTTTTTAAGAGTGAAATTCTACCTCTTTATACATTATTAATGGGTCATCTCAAGTACTGTGGTTTTCTTTGAATAATAATGATGATTCAACCTGTATTTATGTATAGAATTTAATGATATTTGTTCTTCTTATTACTTGGAAACCAATGATGATGGGATTTTCCATCTTTAAAAAGAACAATATAGGGATTTTTGTGCATAAATGTAAAATAAGAGAACTTTGTTTTCTAATGGATTTTTGATTAATAAGAATGAGATGCAAATGGATAAGTAGAATTTGATCATTTCCAATTGGTTAAGTTTGGGTGGTTGGGAAGAATATTGTTATTCGCCCCACCTATATATGTTGTCATAATGGCTTCTAGTAAATGCGAGAGTGGTGGATAAGTTGGTTAAAAATATTAATTTTTATATTTACATGAATAAATGTAGGGTTTAAAAATATATTTGTGTTGAGAGGCACTCTTAGTCCAATATGGAAGAGATGGTGTAAGGTTTTGTTATCTAAACATTTTGACTCAGTCAAATTATATAAAAAAATAATAAAATAAAAATAAAAATTGTATATATATTTTTAAAATTTAATGAAACAAATATGAAGATTTATATTAAAAAAAAAATCTGTATCCGACCCATAACAATTACATTTCTTCATCATTATCAATAACTATTGTGAATTTTAAATTGAGCACGACAACTTAATCCAAACCCTCAAGCGAGAATTCCATATCCTAAAAAAATATTCCCTTTCTAGCTAATTTATGTTGAAGTCCAACAAGAAATTGCAACACCTACACTAGTGTGGGACCAGGAGGTCCAAGTAGCACCTACACTAGTGTGGGACCATAGGTCTTAGCATCACCTACACTAGTGTGGGCTAAATTTGGTGCATGTCTATTTTAATTTTCCCTAAATTAAAATGGACAATAAAATGTAATGTTATCTCATAATCACTTGTAATAGTTAACTGAGTGGGATAAACTCAGTTAGCTCATGAATTTCAAGTTGAGGGTAGTTGGTGAGGTATGTAAAGTAATTCTAGTTGTAATAGAGTTTGAAATACAGTTGGTGCATTAGTTAATGCATGGAATAATCAGTTAACTCAGTTAAGTGAGTTAAAGTCACTTGTGCTAGTTGTAACTATTTGTTGCACTAGTGAGAGATCAAGTGAATTAAATATTATTTAATTCAAAATCAAGAATCTAACATGAAACTGATGATTTACTATTATTAGCTACATGCATGTCAGTTCCAGTGGAGACCCAGTTGAGACAAAGGTGAAAGAGATGTTAACTATCAATTGTAGGATTATTGGGTTACACCCATGCAACCAAACACTCATTGGATTTCCCATGATCCTTGCGTAGTTTAGGAAGGCCAAAATTCCTAAAGAATAGGGATTGCATTCATCAGGAATTGCACAAGGCAGGTAGGTTGTTTAGAGGCTGAGAATTGGCTAAGTGTTGGCCATTTTTGCCTAGGACAGTGTGAGACAATTAGCTGAGTACAAGAGGCTCTTGTGAGAAGAGTTGTATTGTAATTGTTTTATGTATCCATGTTGAATATACAATAGAAGATAGTGGGGTTTTAAGCAGCAATATTTCTCTGGGAATTTATCTGTGTTGTGGTTTGATTGATTCTTCTTTGCTTCATGTGATTGGCTATTGTGTTTTAACTTCCGCAATTGATTTGTAGAAGCGATTCAGTATCTAGCGTTAGTACATTGTTAGATCAGATTGAATCCATGATATACATATTGTTTGTATAATTTCTACAATTTATTTCCAAAATACTCTCAAAATACAAATACATTTACGTTCCATTTCTGATTGCTTGTTGATTTGATTTTAACTGACTTCTCATTTTCCTTAGCAATATATTTTTGGCCTTTGTCCCAATTTGTATCCTGCCCATATTTTAAGCTAATTCTGAGAGGTCACTAGACGAAGATGATGGGAGCATCAAGAAGTAGAAGTCCATATTTGTGGCCAATGGCTTCTCTCATGTATATGGAGCAGATTATGGGGAAATTTTTTCCCCAGTGGCAAGATATTCTTTAATTAAAGACATTCTAGCATTAGCTACATAGATGGGGTGGAAGATCCACCAGATGGATGTGAAGTCTATCTTCCTCAATGCTTTTGTTGAGGAAGAAATTTACATAGAGTAGCCTGTGGGATTTGTGACATATGACAGGGAGACACATGTGTGTATACTCAGGAGATCGATTTATCATCTCAAATAGGTGCCTCAAGCATGGTACACTTGGATAGAAACATATCTCAGTGGATTGGGATTTACCAAAAGTGAAGCAGATTCAAATCTCTATCACATTGTGGTAGATGGAAAGTTTCTTATCTTGGTATTGTATGTTGATGACTTGATACTTATAGGGGATAAGTAGTTTATCTTCTCTTGCAGGGAGGACCTTAAAAGAGAATTTGAGATAAAAGACATGAGCTTGATGTATTACTTTCTTGGGCTAGAAGTATGGGAGTGTAATGGTGAGTTGTTTGTGAGTCAGGGGAAGTATTCCTTTGAAATAATTCAGAGATTTCACATTGAGGATTACAATCCTATGGAAACCCCTCTAGCTACAAATTGGAGGAGGGATCATGGTTCTTCAGGAGAGGCAGTAGATGCCACCATCTATAGACAACTTGTGGGATCCCTAATGTATCTAGTGAACACAAGGCCCGATATATGCTATCCATTTAATCAACTGAGTCAAGCCATGGTGAAGCCTACCTAGCTGTATTGGAAGTGTAATGACCCACCTACAATTTACAAAAAGAACATGAATATTAGCATGCATACGAGACATGTATATGATAGATACATATGCATGTATTGCATGTACTGCATTAGTATATGTGCTAACCATTTATGAAAAGTTCAGTGAATGAATTATTGGCATACTAGGTAAATACCTAAACTTGCATTATATATATATATATATATATATATATATATATATATATATATATATATATAATACAACCATCATAAAATAACTAGTACATTATTCAAAATATATAAATACAAAAGATTTTAATTAAATAAAAAAATTATATGATATATTATATATCAAATGAAAAAAAAAATGCAAACCTATAAATTCTAAATTAAATTATTAAAGTTTAAAAGGGAACTATATTGTTATAAATTAATTAACTCTTAACTAAAGATTAAACATTAAAATGAGTATAATATAATAAACTCTTAAATAAATTGTAATGAAAAATGAACTACGTAATTTAGTTTGATATCACTTAAAATCTTATAAAGTGATGAGTGTCAAATAAAAACACAACTACCTCTTTAAATCACCGTGAGTAGCCATGTAATGAACAGAGGGCAAGAATCCTTGCCTCACAGCCAGGGCAGTGGAGGATGAATGAATGATGGTTCTAATAAATAAAAGGAGAAGGGAGTGCGACTGAGAAGGGGCTTTTGCCTTTGGAGCACAGTGCAAGAAGGAGGAAATTAGAATAAAGAGCCACATATATAGCAACATTGATTTTTCTTGAACCTTTTGGGTATAGGGGCCAAATTACTTCAAATTTTGAAGTATTTTGGAGTTGAGTATCGAGATTGTGCCCAGTTTAGCAGGGAGGTGTTGGTATTTTGGTAACAAGAGCGAATTTGGAGCAACGACAACCCGAGATCAAACTCACAGAAAAGCCAGGTATGTACTGTGTTTATTTAATTGGTAGATTGTGTCTTAAGATGTCAATGAGTGAATAATTAAGCTTCAATCTGTCAAACTTGTAATTTCCCGAAAATAGAGCTTTGTAAGAAGGAGGAATTTACAATAAAGAGCCACAAATACATAAACCTTGATTGTTCTTGAAGGTTTTGGGTATGAGGGCCAAATTAATTCAAATTTTGAAGTACTTTGGAGCTGGGTACCGAGATTGTGCCTAGTTTGGCAGGGAGATGTTGGTCTTTTTGTAATAGGAGCGAATTTGGAGCGATGACAACTTGTGATCGACCTCACAGAAAAGCTAGGTATGTACTATGCATTTAATTGGTAAGTTGTGTCTTAAGATGTCATTGTGTGAATAACTAAGCTTAAATCTGTCAAAATTGTAATTTTTCCGAAAATAGAGCTTTATAGGAAGGAAACAAAGCATGTGTTAAGATACCTTAGAGGCACAACCAAGTATGGGTTATGGTACAAGAGGATAGAGGGAGTGAAGCTCCAAGGCTTCACTGATGCATATTGGGTAGGGAGTCCATCAGACAAGAAAATTAATGCACAATCTTAAAACACACAAAATAACCTAGAAATTCCTTTAAGATTATGAAAAATTCTGGTAGAAATTTTTGAAAATCTAGGTTACAATTGTCAAACTTCAGGATTTTGGGAACCCCAGGGTTTTTGATGGTGCTGAATCCATTTCCACCATTAAAAAAAAAATGATTCAAACAATCCAAATACCTTATTTTTTTATATTTTTTTTACCAGATTTCGGCAAAAAAATACCATCCAGGATATTTTGTTGCGTCGGTAGAAAACTCTGAAAATTAATTCAGGTGCTATCTTCAGTGTTGGGTCTACAACTATTTCTTGGTATAGTGCAGTGCAGGAAGGAAGAATTTACAATAAATAGCCACAGATAGAGAAACCTTGATTGTTCTTGAAGCTTTTGGACACGGGGGCCAAATTACTTCAAATTTTGAAGTACTTTGGAGTTGGGTACCGAGCTTGTGCCCAGTTTGGTAGGGAGGTGTTGGTCTTTTGGTAACAGGAGTGAATTTGGAGCAACGAAAACCCAATATCAAACTCACAAAAAAACCAGGTATATATGTGCATTTAATTGGTAAATTGTGTCTTAATATGTCACTATGTGAATACTTAAGCTTCAATAAATCAAACTTGTAATTTTCCTGAAAATAGAGATTTACAGGAAGGCAACAAAGCATGTGTTAAGATACCCCAGAGGAACAATCGAGTATGGGTTATGGTACAAGAGGAAATATGGAGTTAAGCTCCAAGGCTTCACTGATGCAGACGGGTAGGGAGTCCATCATACAAGAAAAGTAATTCAGGTGCTATCTTCAGTGTTGGGTCTGCAACTATTTCTTGGTATAGCAAGAAACAAAGGTTTGTGAGACTAAGCTCAGCAGAGGCTGAATACATGGCTGCAAGTCAAGCAACATGTGGGGCCATATGGATGAGGAAAATACTTGTTAGTATCTTCAGTTAGGAGATGGATCCGACAATGATTTATTGTAATAATCAGAGTTGTATTAAACTCTCTAAGAATCCAATATTTCATGACATGTCCAAGCACATTGATATCAAGTACCATCACTTGCAGGATTGTATGTAGAAGAGAATTATAATGCTACAATACATTCAAAATAAGGAGGAAGATGCAAATATCTTGACAAAGGCATTTTTAAGAGGAAAATTCAAATTTTATAGGTGCAAGATAGGGATGGTTCAAAATCCCTTTCTTGCTAGGAGGGAGTGTTAGAAATCGTAGCAAGAAAGGCTCAATTTGACTTATGCCATAGTCAAATTGAGTAATTCTATTTTTCACATCACCAGGATGAATTGGATTGAATTTAACTTGTGTGAAATGGTCTTGTCTACTAGTTAGATCAACAAATTCTAGTTTAGTTATTTTTAGTTGAACTTAGTTAACTGAGCTCTAGTTACTAATTGATCTAGTTGAAGGTCAATTGAGTACTAGAATTGTTGTTAACTTACTGATCTCTCAGTTAAATTAGCCAATCAACTAAAAATAACCCAGACATGCATGGAATTAAAATTTCCTAACTGAAGTGGAGGAAAAGGCACATTGTAATCATCGATTGTATACTAGTTGAGTGTACATGCTTGGAAATTAAGTAGGTGATGTATTCCTTGGGCATTGCATAAGGAAATAGGGAATTTACCTATTATTTAGGAGCTAAATTTCTCTTGGATTGTGTAAGGAAATAGGATGAAGTTGGAGCCTTAAATTGGATAAGTGTTGGCCAGAGTAGGACAATTATCAAGAGGAGAAGTTTACAGTGTAGGGTGTGATTTTGAGTTGAAGCAAGTCATTGTAATAGTTTCTCATTCTCATCTAATTAATGAAAAGTAGCGAAGGGTTTTTTCCCAGTTGGGTTCCCCTATAAATCATTGTGTTCTTGTGGTTTTGATGGTTGCATGTCATTTTGTGTGTTTCTAAATTGTGAGTTCCATTCAGCGGAATAATAGAGGAAATTTGTAATCTCTTGTTTTTAGTTCGAATTCATCAGTAGTAGAAAATTTCTATTAATTTCTACACAAACTTACTAAAATTTAATTTACATAGAGATGTGATATAATTTACAAAAAAACATGTCTCTTAGATATCTTGAGTATAAAATACACTCGAAGCTTTTCATTTTACACATTCACTTATCACTCACATATATCTCACTCTTACACACAAGATCTCACATATCCTAAGTTTTCAAAATTGTAATCTCTACTTTGCTTTCATTGTTACTGGTTGAATTTCCGAAGTGTGATTGTTGAATAAATATAAAATAACTATAATATATATTCACAAGTAATTACCATAGTTCATAAATAATGCTTGTTTCCATTGCACTCTATTTTTTTCAACATGGTATCAGAGCTTTGGTGAATCAAGGAAGTTGACGATCACATCTAAGCCTATTATAGGCCATTTTGTCACACCTAGTTGATGGGTCTGTAAATTGGATCAATCAAAATACTTTTACCCCTTAACATCATCATTGCACAAAGCCCTAAGCATGACTCTCCTTAATCCCATAGTTTCTACCTGAAACAACCTTGAATCAACTTCTTTAAGCACCAATGTAGTCTATATTCCTATGGACCTGTGTTCACCAGCAGGTTGCTCCATGCTGGAAAGTATTGATCACCAACAGGTTTCTCCATGTTGGGGTGTGTTGGTTCTAGAAATTTGGGAAAAAGAGAGAGAATCCCGAAGCCTCTTCTTCTGGAGGATTCCAGGATTTGTTACAACTATTTACCTTAGATAAAACTCTCGAATCCTATCATATATATTTTTGGCGTTTCCATCCTTTATCCTTTGATCCCATCCTCCCATCAAGAGTGGATCTCAAAGCCTACAGTGGTAAATGGATAAGAAATCCCAACTTACCATCCTCTTCTATATATTTGTGGAAATCCACAAGCTAGGGGTTGGATTTTGGAGATAGATTCTACCCTTATGCTATTGCTGTGAAAAGTTATTATTCCATGCATTAGGGTGATTAGAGGTGCACTTTGTGGAAAATAAGGAACAAATCAACTAGAAGGAGCTCTATACAAGATTAACTCCTATATTTGGTTGTAAATCCATTTCTATTAATGCAAAGAGTTATTTGTTTTCCTATATATGATGTTATGATTTCATGTATTTTTTTGCCATGTTGATCCATTTAATGGAGTATTTAGATGATGTTACATAGATGTCGTAGATCGTTGGCTTGTGTTGTTTGATTTTAAAGGTTCTAATTATAGCGACTGGAGCTAGAATTGGAGTATTCAAGCCAAGAGAGGAGCGAAACATATGACAAATCACAGGGAGGATTCATACCATTACCTATTTACTTCAAGGGAAACATTAGCTTCTTTGAATTTATGTTGTTCTAGGCTAGGCTACCCGGTCTAGGGTAAATAATTCTATCTGGAGTCGTAGAGTCCATATAAAAATGACCATATTGAAACTTAATCAAAGATAAACATTTAAATTTACTAAATTGACCTAAGGAGAATTTGTAGCATTAATGCAAACATTTACAGGTCTAGGCTAGAGATGTGTTCCGACATCGTTAAACATAGGAGTTGTTGTTGTTTTCCAATGTTGCATCCTAGGGGTGATATCTCGTTCCATGTACATAAGTGTATAGGATCATACTTCGTGTACCTTCGGGTATATTGGATGATGCTCTACATATCAAAAATATATGGGGAAATCTCATCGAATGGTTATGCATTAGACAACACTACTATGGATTGTACTCTCACGTACCGTCAAGTATATTTTAGGAGTCCCCTATAGGTATTTATCCTCGCCATAGGTAACTGAGTCGGTGGCCTTGTGATCCATTTAATGGAGTATTTAGATGATGTTACATAGATGTCGTAGATCGTTGGCTTGTGTTGTTTGATTTTAAAGGTTCTAATTATAGCGACTGGAGCTAGAATTGGAGTATTCAAGCCAAGAGAGGAGCGAAACATATGACAGATCACAGGGAAGATTCATACCATTACCTATTTAATTCAAGGGAAACATTAGCTTCTTTGAATTTATTTTGTTCCAGGCTAGGCTACCCGGTCTAGGGTAAATAATTCTATCTGGAGTCGTAGAGTCCATATAAAAATGACCATATTGAAACTTAATCAAAGATAAACATTGAAATTTACTAAATTGACCTAAGGAGAATTTGTAGCATTAATGCAAACATTTACAAGTCTAGGCTAGAGATGTGTTCTGACATCGTTAAACATAGGAGTTGTCGTTGTTTTCCAATGTTGCATCCTGGGGGTGATATCCCGTTCCATGTACATAAGTGTATAGGATCGTACTTCGTGTACCTTCGGGTATATTGGATGATGCTCTACATATCAAAAATATATGGGGAAATCTCATCGAATGGTTATGAATTAGACAACACTACTATGGATTGTACTCTCACGTACCGTCAAGTATATTTTAGGAGTCCCCTATAGGTATTTATCCTTGCCATAGGTAACTGAGTCGGTGGCCTTGTATATAGTGATACAACGAACACAACATTCAGGATATTTCCTGCATGTACGTTAATTCCTTGGTTCGCTAAGGTGTATATTGCAGTTCATGGTTTCTTGGTAAACCTTTATGCCTAGTTTTTACCCCTTTTTTATTTCTTTTGTTTTAATTTTTAAAATTTACAAACCAACATGGAAGAACAAATTCCCCCTCTCCATCATTCACGTAGAATGAAAAATAAGCCTCCTCTTCCACTAAAAGCTACTCCTGACCGCCGTCAGAAGCATAAGAAGACACAAACTATTGAATCAAGAACTTCAAGAACTACTTTTGTTCCTCCTCCTAACATTAATCCACTAGAATCATCCTTCCCTTTGAGTTCTAAACCTGATATTACATCTACTCTTGACTGTGAAAATGACACAATCGAAATGTAAGTACATGAACCTTTGTTGCCTGAGGTCATTGAACTTGACTTCATCGAGTCCAATATTTTAATACCCGAGGTTATTCAACATGAGGAGCCTTAGTCATCCTCACTTTTTACTTCCTCTTCTTTTCCTTTGTCTCAGACACAACCGTAAACCATATATCTTGGACTTGATGTTGAACCTCTTCCATACGGTCTTGTGAGTATTGAAGAGATCCCATAGGAAGAACCTCGTCCCTCCTCTATTTTTCATTTGAGAGGGCTACATATTTATCAAGATATTCCTTTTCCTTCTCTTTAGACTCCATATGAAGCTCCTTTAACTGATTCTCTTCCTTTCATTATCTAATACTTTCTCTAGTGCAACATCCAGTCCTTGGACTTCTCCCATGACATTTGTTTTTGGAATTCAGTCTGGAACTTCTATAATGAGCACAATAAAATATGCTCCTTCTCCCCAAACTACACCTACAGTTTGAAATCAGGTTGGTCCTTACATTAGTGGACACCCTCAACAACTCAATTCTCCTTATATTGGGTACCCTCCATCTGGTTGATCCAGTGATTAAAATTTAGCTCAAAAATGAAAGTGTCAAAAATCTTTCAAAAACGGTGTGAAGTCATAGTGTTCGTCAATAATATTCCAATGAAACTTGTTTTGACTCAATCTTATGTCATATGAAAAAGTTATGATGTTGATCATCTGACTCAACAACTAAAATTTTTCGCAGTTTTCTGACTAGGCTGTTGACTGGGTAGTCGTTCCACTGATGTAAGAAAGTATACTGGGAATGTATAGACCAATCCTGGACTGCCAAGTGGTAGCCTCATATAGGGCATAATGGCACATTTTTATTGGTTGGATTTGTTTATGGTGGTCCAATGAGGGGATGCCATGTGGCCCAACCAGAGGCTGCCACGTGGCACCCCGTGGTTGGTTAAAATTTTGTTAAGGGGTCAGATGGTCTCGGGCGGGCACAAACCCACGATCTCCCTCGTCCGATTGCCAATAATTACCACTGCACCACAACCATGTTTCTTACCCCATAAGGGCACCAATCCTATTTATGTTTTCATCGAAGCAATTTTTGGAGGAGGGGTCGGGCAGTCAGCCTCGGTCCCTGGTCACCTGCCACACCACAAGACCTCGACATAAAGCAGAGAAGGGCTCATCTATAATCCCAATCCCTGGTCACAGTTACTCCCTGTGTGACCTTGGTGTAGTCGCAATCGACACCAATGGAGAGGGGCTAGGCTATAAGCCCGACCCTTGGTCATCTGCAACCTCACATGACCATAGGCGGTGGAAAGTAGAGCATCAATGGGAAGGGGGCCAACCCTTGGTCATATTTATACTCATGGGACTGAGCACTAGGTGTTTGGAAGCTTAGCGGAGTCAAGCCTTGAACCTAGGCATATGGGAGCCCACAATACCGAGCACCAAGGGGGAGAGGCTTTGGTGGCGGGGCTTGGTGGTTACACTCGACCCTCGGCCACATTGATGGCAATATCACCTCGCCCAGAGAAAAGGAGCCTAAGCCAACGAGGATGGGCTTTTGGCCCAACCCTCGACCTTATGGCGCATGTGGCCACATTTTAGTGCTCACAGGAGTTATTAGACAATTTAATGATCTGATAATTTTCACCTTCAGCGGGAACAAATTTCGCCTCCTGAGTGGATTTCAAGGCGAAGTTGTCGCTCCATTTGCAGGTTTATCTAGTTTGTAGGAAGGATAACAAAAGAATGTTGGGAGAGCCATAACATGATGATTTTTTGGCCTTTTGGAGCTCAAGAAGAGTCCAAATAGGGGTTTTTGGACATTTTGGATCCAATGGAGACCTCTGTTTACTGATTGGAGCACATATGAAGATAAATTTTTGCAGGTTTGACTCCATGGGTGTTATGATCAATCAGTGTTTTGGAGAATTTATTAAAGGTTTTTGAGCATGGAGAGGAACTTGTAGGGATTTTCTACCCTTCAGATGTTGACTGCAGTAGATGTGACTTATTTGTGTAGCTCATGTTTGTATTTTTCTCACTATGTCTTGTTGAGGAAAGCTCTCTCTTTGTACTTTAATGTGGAATTGTTATACTTATATGCTCATTTTCAGATGGAGTACAAGGTCTTGATGTGAGAGCACTTTTCTTTTCGATTGTATCATGACTGAATGTTGGTGGTCATAATTTTTAGAGTGAAAGTTCTTTGTAGGAGAACGTTTCCTTGAAGGGGAAACTAGCCAGTTATATTTTCAACAATTTTTTTTTGCTCATCACTGAAATATATGTAGTGGTCTAGTTGTGTTAGCAGGCCTAAAGATGTAGTCCAGGAGGGGTGAACCCTGTCACCAAATTTTGTGTTACCTCTCTTCTTGAATTCCTTTATGAGTTAAATGATGATATGTTGCTTGTTTAAAGTGAACATGTAAAACTAACTCATCACCTTGAAGATACCTTTAAGCTTGTGTTTTCATAAGACCCATTTTTTCTTACAAAGCGTTAAGGGACGATAAATTTTTAGGAAGGAGAAATTCTCCTCCAATTTCATATCAATTAGTATCGAAGCTCATTCTGACCAAGTTGAAAGTATGGGCAAGAAGATGGAGACTCTCTAAGAGCTAGAGGAGATGAAATTGTCTCTTCGAATCGAGAATGTTGAATTGAGAAGAATGCTTGAAATTGCTGAAGAGGAGAAGAGGAATATATACCTTCATTTGCAGCACGTGCTTAAGGAACAATTTGGTGAGAATTCCACTCCACTGATAGCAAAGAATACCTCTGAAGTGAAGCCAATATGTGGGCATGGTCCAAACAATGGCTATGGACCCTATGTGGAGAATGATGCATGTGCATTGTGTCAGCATCTCAAAGATTCTCATTACGTTCCTATTGGTAAAAGTGGGTGGCTATAGTAATCTTCAAATTCGTCATCATCATCTGAACCAGAAAATATGGGGGGAAATTCTAAGGAGGTGATCAACATCTCAAGTTTAAATCCTTCAATTTATGTTAATAACACATCTTTTGTAGCATATGAACAACATAGTAGAGGCATTGGTATGAAAGTGCTAGCTAGGATGGGTTATGAAGGAGGAGGCCTCAGGATCAATGGACAAGGAATTACTAATCCTATCATGGTGAAAGAGAGTCCAAGATATCAAGGATTAGGATATGGTCATAGAGAGTTTGGAGAATGTTGAGGAAAAGTAATCATCAATTGATGATATTTGACACCAAGATGGTGATGATAATGTCAATTTGTCTCCTAAGAGAGATGAATGCTTCAAAGGACCTTGCATGTCACCTTCCAATCCACATCATCAAAGTACAACCCAAGGGACATGTATAAATTTCATGGGAATTTCCCAAATGTTGGTAATTTTTATTATTTGTGGGACATGTATCTTTGCACTTTTTGTGACACAGTTGACCATTGTGTAGCTGCTTGTGAGAAACGCAAGGTGATGGTCCAAATAATGGAACAAATTCTTGGCATCAAGCATGAAGAACCTCCTTCACATTTGAAGACTTCCTTATCAGTAGGAAAATGAAAGTACTTTTGTACCCATTGCAACATGCATGGGAATGGGAATGAAAGATGTTGGAAAATTCATCCAGAACTTCATCCCAAGAAGGATAAAGAGGTTATGAAAACCAATGAAAGGAAAGAAATATGTGGAAAAGAGAACTCACATCATTCCTAAGGAAACCTTTAAATTAGAATAGATGCAAAAAAGAACACATAAGCCTAGGAGATGTAGAGATTGCGTATAATTTTGAATAGTTTTTTGCTTTGTAAATTGTAAATGCTTGTTGTTGTCATTTCCTATTTTGGGTACTTTGTAAAGTGAACAAGAATTGAATCACTATTTACAACAAGTATGTTTTTATTTGACATGTTGATTTTGGCCTGTTTATGGGTCCAAATATTTGAGGAAATTTTAGGATGAACACTTTTTTTCGTCCAGTTTTTCTATAGTTGTGTCATGTACTCACCGATACAAGTGTTCAAGATGAAACTTGTTGTGAATGAAATCATCATTAAATATTGTACAATAAAAGAATATGCTTTTGAGGACAAAGCCAATTGTGTCATTGAATTTTTTCATCTAGTCTATTTTTATGTACAAGCTCAGTTTGAGGATAGTAAAGCAAGTTTGAATCAGTGCATGGAAGGCACTGAATTGATTATGATTTCCAGGATGGAATTTCAATTCTTTCTTAAACAATGGAACTTCAAGATGAAGTTTTTTGAGCAATGAAAGATGGTTTTAAATAGAATGTTTAGAATCCATCCATTAATGTATTTGTTTTTGCATGGTGATAAAAAAATGTGGCTCGATTCTTGACAGGACTATAAGGTCTTCACATAGAGGATAGGTGGAGTCCCTTGATTAGAGATTAAAGGCACCAATTGAAAACATAGCATTAAGGATTGAGTTTTGGGAATATTTTGACTTTTTTCCTCATTTTATTTACTATGAAAAGCTAACTTTTGGAGTCCAAAAGTTCCTAGTGGGGAGGTATGATTCGGTGATCAAAATTTATCTCAAAAATTAAAGTGTACAATCTTTCAAAATCAATGTTAAGTCATAGTGTTCACCGTTTTGATTCCAATGACACTTGTTTCGCCTCAAATCGATGTTGTATGACAAAGTTATGATGTTATGATCATTTGGATCAACAACTAAAATAATTTGCAGGTTGTTGACTGGGCTGCTGACTTGAGAGTCATACCGTTGATCTTAGCAAGTATACTAGGTGCGTATAGAACAATCTTGGCCTACCACGTGGCAACCTTGTATAGGGAATAATGGCACATATTGATTGGTTGGATTAGTTTGTGGTGGTCCAATGAGGGGATGCCACGTGGCCCAACCAGAAGCCTCCACGTGGCACCCCATGGTTGGTTAAAATTTTGCTAAGGGGTCAGATGGTCTCGGGCGGGCTCAAACCCGCCACCTCCCTCATATGACTGCAAATCCTTACTAATTCTCCCTGAAAATGTTTCTTACCCCATAATAGCACCGATCCTATTTGAGTTTTCGTCAGAGTGATTTTTGGAGGAGGGGACGGGCGGTCAGCCTCAATCCCTGGTCACCTGTCACACCATAATACCTCCCTGTGTGACCCTAATGTAGTCGTGGTCGACGCCAAAAGATAACACTTGCAACCTCACATGACCACATGTGGTGGACAATGGAGCACCGATGGGAAAGGGGCCAACCCTTGGTTGTATTTCTCCTCATGGGAATGCGCACCAGGTGTTTGGTAGCTGAGTGGATTCAAGCCTCAACCCTCGGCATATGGGAGTCCACAGGTTCGAACACCAAGGAGGAGAGGGATTCAATGAACAGGGCATACGGTTAGCCTCAGCCCCTTGTCGCCTTGTTGGCAATATGACCTCGCCTGGAGAAGGAGCCTAGGCCAGCAGGGGTAGGACATTGGCCTATCCCTCGGCCTTATGGACCATGTGGCCACATTTTAACGCTCAATTGGGTTATTGGAAAATTTAATGATCTGAAAATTGCACTTTCGACAGGTGAAATTATTGCCTCCCAAACAGATTTTAGGGCGACATTGTCACTTGATTTGCAGGTTTATCCAGTTTGTAGGATGGCTAATAGAAGAATGTTGGGAGAGTCATAATAGGATGATTTTTTGGCCTTTTGGAGCTCAAGAAGAGTCCAAATAGGGGTTTTGGGACATTATAGATCCAATGGAGACCTTTGTTACTGATTGGAGTACATATGAAGAGTCTTTTTGCAGGTTTGAGTTAATGGGTGTCATGATCAATCAATGCTTTGAAGCAGTTATTGAAGGATTTCTAGCATGGAGAGGACCTTGTAGGGGTTTTATACCATTCAAATGTTGACTGCATTAGTTGTGAATTATTTGTGCAGCTCATGTTTGTCTTTTGTCAATATGTCTTATTGAGGAAAGCTCTCTTTTTATACTTCAATGTGGAATTGTTGTACTTGTATGCTCATTTTTAGATGGAGTATAAGGTCTTGATGTGAGATCCATTTTCTTGTTGATTGTTTCACGACTGAATGTAGATTTTGATGCTTTTTAGAGTGAGAGTTCTTTGCAGGAGAACATTATCTTAAAGGGGAAACTAGTCACTTATATTATTAGCAAAATTTATGTACTTTTCATCACTAAAATAAATGTAGAGGTCTAGCTGTGCTAGCAAGCCCAAAGATGTAGCCCAGGAGGGGTGAACTTCATCATCAAATTTTGTGTTGTATCTCTTCTTGAATGTCGTTATGATTTAAATGATGATATGTTAATTGTTTGAAGTGAACATGTAAAACTAACTCATTACCTTGAAGAGACCTTTAAACTTGTGTTTTTGTAAGACCCATTTTTTCTTGCAAAGCATTAGAGGATGATCACATTTTAGGAAGGAGAAGTTCTCCTCCAATTTAATATCACTGGTTAGTAGTTTCCTCCATCATCCCCTCCTCCTTTTGTAGGGGGTCAACCTATCGTTGGTGTGCCTCAAGTTAGTGCTCAACCTTCATTAAATCCACCTTATCCTGGTATGAATGGTAATGTTTGGAAATCTACTTTTCCCATCCAACCTAGTTCGGTTGTGGATGAATCTATAAATTATAAACGTATACCTTCTGCACCTCAAATTCCTCCTTACAAATCTGTGATTTTACAAGCTCAAATTAATGTAATAAAACCTGTACAAGCTGCTCAATCTATTCTGATGGTGTCTAGTACATCCCATATCCTGCTTACTGAGATTTTGCAAGGTAACTTACAGTCTCAACATCTTGGACAAGGTATCCCTCAAATTCCCATAGGATAAAATGCGCATGGTATGGCTCGACTCCCACCGACCTCACCTTATGTGCGTATGATGCATAATCCCAGTGGGAAATAGTTTGAACCTTTTCAAGGTATTCCTCAAACACCTTATTTATGCCATTAAATTAAAACACAACCATTCCAACATTTACAAGGTCATCCTGGAGCTGGACAATAGGGATACACTTATACTGGTTATCAAACCCCTCCTTATTCTGGTACTCAGTTCCCTCTTTATTAAAATTCTCCTTGTTATGGAACACAAGTACATGTTTCTCAAGCTATCCTATGTTATCCAGGTTATCCTCTTCCATATTTTAATAGGAAATTTCCATTTGTGACTACTATTGAAGTGTCAGATTTGACTCATCTCACCAATTATCCCATCGCTCATTTACTGAATCCTGGAGAATAACTGTCTAAGCATGTAATGGAGTATCATCAGTGGTGTTCTTCCAGCTCCCTCAATAATGATTCGATTCAATTACGTCTTTTCTAGCGCACACTTATATGTACCACAACCAAATGGTATATTGAATTACCTAGAACTTCATTTCATGATTTTAGTTCCTTAGCTACACCTTCCTTACACACTTCCAATTTCCCATCAAATACGAAATTGGAACGAAAATTTTGACCAGCTTTAAACAATTAGATTCCACTCATATCTCATATCACATTCATGAGCGGCAGCATCATCACCGGTTGGTTAAGACATATTTTCCTGATCAGTTGTTAGCAGAATGGTTTACAAAAAATCTGGTAGCTCCTATAAAAGAAGATGTATCTAAAGGTGGAGTCATGACTGAAGCGCAACTGATTGCTCGTGCACAATACTTGGATCTTTTTTATACCCAATCAGGCACGCTTTATGAAAAAATACCAAGCAATCTCAGACCTTTGAACATTGTTCCTCAACTCTTTGTTAAAGAATCTCATGTTGTTGATGGTGTGATAGGTTCTACCAGTTCACACTCGCTGAGTAAACCATCTAGTGCTACTCTCACTGCATCTTCCTAAAACCCTCCATCCAATCCTCTTGCGGCTTATACTTCTGAGATGAATGTCATTGATTCTGATAAAGGAAAATATAAATAACAACAAATAAATAAGAAGAAAGGTAAAGACAAAAAGAATAAATATTCTTTATTGTAGGATAAACAAACACGTCAATCCTTTGATGAGAAATGAAAGCCTCGTTATCCATGTTTGATATGAAACGAGGATCACTTTAACTATGACTATCTTCACCACGTGGAAGAGAACCATTTCGTGAAATCTTCCACTTCCCCTACAGTGTTGACCGAACCATTTCCTAATCAAGAGACTCTCATGGTTTCCCGAGAACTTACTTCCTCTAACATGGTTTTAATGCCTTCATCCGCTAAGCTAAATATTATATTATGGTGGCTACCCAGAACAAAGACTATGGTAATGCAAATCTTTCGAATGGCTAGGCTACTGATCAACCCGCCAGTTCGACACCATCCTCATCAGATCCCACTCCACCTTCAAGTCCTACATAATTAACTATTAAGTCTCCGAAGGGCATTATTCATAAGTCTACTTTTAACCCTCGTGCGAGAGATGTCCAAAATTATAACATAGTTGAAGACTTGGCTCAGTCTCCATCAGCTATGTCAACTCTGGAGTTGTTACAAAACTGTCCTGCCTAGAAAAAGGCATTGCTTTTTGCTATTGGATGTGTTGATCCTTCAGATTCCAACCTAGTCATTTTCAATCCTGAGAACTATTACCCTCGAATCCCAACTCAATTTTCCTTTATGATATGTTGTCATCCACGGTAAAAATGTTCATTGCTCTATTTTGGACGAAGGAGCCTCGACTTGTATCATGTCTTTGTATTGTTGGAAGGTGATTGGTTCTCCTCAATTGAGTCAGTAATACACCACATTGGAATATTTTGATGGATGAACATATAAAACATGTGGTATTTTGAATTCCTTACAAGTATAATTAAGGGGAAAAACTGTATCCATAGAAGATTAAGTAATTGACGGAACTCTTGATTATAACATTCTATTGGGTCGCATGTGGGTTTACGCTATGGCCGATTTCATTTCGAATCATTTCCATATGATTGACTTCCCTCATAAGGGAATAATTATGGCCATCGACCAAATCACGTTCTTCGCCTTTGATTATCATGCACAAGAAGTGTCCCTCTTCTAAAGGAAACTCTACACTCTTATCAACATGTCGGGATGAGCTTGCGCAAGTATTCCTTACTTATGGGAACCTTTTCACTCCCTCCTCCTTCGTTTCTCGACATCTCACCTCCGGTTGCTTATATCAACACGATATTTTCTTCTACTGTCTTAGTAGATCCATGGATAGTACCAGACAAATCACATCAACAATTTTGGTGACCGAATTCCGCTTAGGCCCATTGAGTTTTATTCGGAGGCCATCTATTCGACTTGTGTAGCTTGTTATGACACATTTTCTTCGATTACTTGGATCGGTCAATCACTATATTATGGCATGTCTTATAATCTATTCTCTCGTGTATTCCATACCGATGAGAGCATCATGGAGATCATGATGCTAGACGATGTGCTGTGGGATGATCATCACCATTGTTCCTCCTTACCAGATTCAATAGAGGATAATCTCGGTGATGTTTACATGGCCAATATCATCAAATATTTTACGATTTTCATCTCCATTCACGAAGTCGATTATGAAAAGAACCTCTAGAATATTGAAGAGACGATATCTCTTGACATATCTATTAAACAAGGTATTTTCTAAAAACTACACATCGGTGCGTCTTGTTATCCTGATGAGATTAAAACCTATAAATACCTGTTTCAAGATTTTCGAGATGTATTTTCTTATACCTATGAATAAATGATAGGTATTGACCCAAACATAGTAGTGCACAAGATTAAAATGTATCCCGATGCCAAACCTGTTCGACAATGCCTTTGCTCGGTCCATCCCAGGAAGGCTTCCACGTTCAAAACCAAGGTTGAAAAACTTATCCATGCTAGTTTTATCTACCATGTCCCTTTAACTGATTGGGTGTCCAATGTCATCCCCGTTATGAAGAAACATGGGAAAATCCAAGTATGCATTGATTATCAGGATGTAAACTGTGCTTGTCCAAAGGAAAACTATCTGACCCCGTTTATCGATAAGATTGTTGACAGTTGTACCGGTTGTGAAATATATTCATTCATGGATGGCTTCTTCGGCTACAATTAGATCAACATTCTCCCGATGGATCAACCTAAAACTAAATTTATTTGTCCCTCGGGTGATTTTGCTTACTAGAAACTTCCTTTTGGTTTAAATAAATTTAGGACTATGTTTTAACAAGCTATGAATTACACTTTCCATGATATTAAGGATATCATGCAACCTTTTTTGGACGATCTACCTGCTCATTCTAAACATCGGGCTTATCACCTGATGCATCTTAGGGCCATTTTCCTATGGTGTAGACATTACAATAGTTGACTTAATCCACACATATGTGTGTTTTTCGTTAGTTCTCGACGACTTCTTGGTTTTGTTATTTCAAAACACATAATTCATAGTGATCCTCTGAAATTCTAGGCAATCACCAATTTTCCTATACCTACTTCTCTTGTTCAACTTCAACAACTCCAAGGGAAAGCTAATTTTTCTCAGGAATTTTGTCCCTAATTATGCTAAGATGACAAAAGGATTCACTCACTTTCTTAAGAAAGGGATTCCCTTCGATTGGGATAACACTGCTCAGAAAGTGTTTGATGCCCTGAAATATGTGCTAGTTTGAGCATCTCTCTTATATCCCCCTGATTATCAGTGCAGCTATTTTCTGTATCTTGCTGCTACCATTACTACTATAGTAATGGTATTGGTCCAAGAAGATGATTTAGGGACCGAAAATCCCATATATTACTTGAGTTTTAATCTCAACAATGTTGAAATCAAGTACACTCATGTGGAAAAATTAGCTTTGGCAGCTGTTCAAGCCATCCAAAGGTTTTGTCATTATATCTTGCTCTAGAAAACTACGGTAATTTTCGATTGCAACCCTATGAAATAAATCTTGTCACTTCAATTGCTAGGGAGAAAGTACTCTAAATGGATCATTATCTTGCAAGAGTTTGATTTTGAATTCATCAAATCCAAATCAAATAAATCCTTATTTTTTTCCAAGCTAATATGCGACCTTCCCTCTCCTGATTTTGAATCGACGTTTGATGATTCCATACCAAATGAGTCGTTGTTTTTGATATCACCATCTTATCCATGGTATGGGTATATCCTTATATATCTCCAAACCCAAACTTTTTAGTCTGATGCCTCTCACTTCGATCAATGACGTATTCGATACCAAGCCATGAACTACATCTGTTGGGAAAGATACTGAGAGGGAGGGGGTGAATCAGTATCTTGATCTGTCAATCAAATTTTTACTTTTCTTTTCTCAAAAACCCATACGCTATTTTACAGAACAAAACTAGCGTATATACGCGGATATCCTTAAGGAAACTTGCGTATGCTCAGATCTCTTATTATGCAGATAATCCTTATCTTAGATTATTGCATCATTCACTTATTAGATGTTAGTAAGCAGTAAACATGTACAATAAGAACAGAATACATCAACACACATAAGCATCACACATGAACACCAAGATTTTAGGTGGAAACCCAATTCGAGAGAAAACCACCGCTGCCGTTGTCTCAGTCTTCAATATTTATTATAAAGAAAACATCTTACAACTATGTACTAGCGTAGACTCATACCAACACGCAGGCACCCACCTGCAGAAGGCTACAACCTTCTCTCGTTTACCAGCCTCTCCTGGAAGGGAGCCACAACCCCCTGCTCTCGTTTACCAGCTATCACTGGAAGGGAGCTACTACCCCCTTACTGAAGGCTTCGACCCTCAGCACCACTACAGACCACGTTTCATCAATTTTCAAACTGGATTAAACAGCTTCAGCTCAACCCTTCATTTTTCAACAAACATACTTTGCCCAATGCTTCAAACAGAACAGTGAAACCACTGTAACCAGAATATCAGAGATTACCCAGACTTCAGAATAGATATGCAGAAATACATTCAACCATGAGCAACCATTAGTTCAAATACCATACGCACTTTTATTTAAACAGACCCGCGTATACACGCGCTTTTCATTAGACGAACCTGCGTATATATCTATGGATTTTTAAATAAACCCTAACTTCCCATACGCGCTTTTATCAATCAGATTCACGTATACACGCGCTTTTTCCATAACCAATTGCGTATAGATCTGTAAACGAAAGCTTTGCAAAACAGACCAGATCTATAAGCTTACCCAGATTTCTTCATTACCTTTAGCAAACTTTGCGCCAGATCTTTACCAGTTCTTCTTCTGCAGATCGTCTTAGAGATTCATCATCATCAGATCTAAGGATTTAGAAACATCAATGGGTGCATCATAGATTCAGATTTATCAATCAAGAACAAAGTTCAATCATGTAGATATACTTCAAAGTGAATTATTCATTCAATACCCAGACACATGCACACCCTTGTACAATGATCTTCTTCTCCTTATATAGATTAGCCTTTTTTCAATACCATGAGCCAAAACCACACCACTTCCGATGGTATTCCTGGATGGGATCAAATATATAATCAAGCGCTCAATAAAATGGGTCAATACCATGGTAACACCCCTTGGTATTCTAAATTTGGAGCGTAAAAGGGCATACGCAACTTGGCACGTACTTTTCCGCATGCATACGCTACTTCGTCTTAACAAACCCACATATGCTTTGTGACACATCATATTTATCATTTTTCTGGCACTTCCTTTGAGCTGATCTGTAGAAACATCATCCTTCCTTTTAACACACAGATACATCATCCTTACATATTTAACACATAGGTTGCTTATCATAGGCAACTCATCAAGAACAACTGGTTGCCATCAAGGACAACACATTGCATCATATCACCGACAGTCTTATTTCATCAAGTAGGTTGCCATCAAGGACAACACATGCCAACAACATCATCATCAATGACACTCTTTATTGCCATGGTATTGATACATTTTTCCAAAGGTGCCTCACACATGAGGAGGCTGATAAAGTCCTTAATGAATGCCACTCAGGGGCATGTGGCGATCATCTATCGGGATATGCCACAACGTAGAGGATATTACATGTTGGTTATTTTTGGCCCACCATATTTCGTGATTATATCCTCACCTTCCAAAAGTTTCACGCGTGCCAGATTTATGATCGTAAGGATTGTGCTCCACCAACTCCATTGCATCCCGTTATCACTGTAGGACCTTTTTCGAAATGGTGTATCAATTTCATGAAATGTAACCCTCACTCGACCGAGGGGCATGGATATATCATTATAGTGGTAGATTATTTTACCAAATGGGTTGAGGTGATTCCTACATATAATAACACTGGTGAAACGACTGCATATTTTTTCTTCAATCATGTCATCACACGGTTTGGTGTTCTGCACACCATAGTCACAGATCATGGGAAGCAATTTCGAAATCATATATGACCAGATTTAGTACCAAGTTGGGAATTTCTCATGAAATTTCCACTCCCTACTACCCTCAAGCTAATGGGAAGGTCGAGGCTATTAACAAATTTCTTAAAACAATGCTTCAATGCATGATAGGGACCCATAGATAGGATTTACATTTTCTTCTTTATGCTGCATTGTGGGAATACCAAATCTACGTTAGGATTCCTACTGGAGTCACTCCTTTCCAATTGGTTTGTGGTATAGAAACACTCCTTCCAATTGAATGTGAGATTATATAGCTAAAACTAGCTATAGACCTCTTCCTTCCACTTCCATAGAAGAGGAACGCCTCTTACATCTCACCTGATTAGATGAAACTCGACGAGATACTGCTATGGCTAATGAAGCCTATAAGAAACGTGTCAAGGCGTAGTATGAAAAAAATGTCAAGTCTTGTGTCTTATCAGAAGGAGACCTTTTCCTTCTATATGACCAAGAGTCTGAAAAATTAGGAGCAGGAAATTTCCAACCGATGTGGTTAGGCCCGTATATTTTCAAGTGTGTTATTGCTAAAATATCATACGATTTAGTCGATTTTGAAAAAGTCCCATTGGAATAACCTAGAAATGGGTTGTACCTTAAAAAATACTATGCTTGATCTCATGCGTAGTACACTATGTACATACTGTTTATAGGCGTGATGAGTTTCTTTGTAGTGTGTCTCTTCAGAGTTTCCTATGGTTTCTGTTGATTCTATTTATGTTTTGTCTGCAGATGTCGGCATCCCTTGAACCACATATCAGTTATGTTGATGGTTCTAGTCGTAGTAGTCAAAACCTATCCTCCGCGGCTTGGGATATCTTTGCTCCAAATGGTGAGTTAGTGAGTCTACAAGGGATTTGTATCAATCTCTCTACCAAAAAAATCACTAAGTATAGCGTAGTGGTCGAGCTACTATCTGATGCTATTTCACATGGTATTCGTTGTTTAATCATCAGACTTGACTCACAGCTTGTGGTACTACAATTGGCTAATTTCTATACAGTCAGAAGTCCCACCATCATTTGCGTGTTATTAAGGGTTTTCCTTCTATTTCATCCAGTATCAACATATTTCTATAAATCTAAATACACTTGCGGATGCGCTAGCTAATAATGTTTTAGGTAGAAATTTGCAATGAATTTAAATAAGTTCCAATACACATCACATCAATTGAAAGTAACAATAGAAACACATAAACACTTAACACACACACACACACACACATATATATATATATATATGAAGTTTGGTTTTACAAAATTTGTGCTTGAGACACATATGGACACATGACCTTTATCAAAAAATATATGCAAATAAGACTATGAACCCCAATAGACTAATAGTGCTCATGATAATGTACCATTGCACAAGCCATATTGCGCAGTAGTCGACTGATATGGCTAGGCACTCCAATAGTGTACCATTGAAGTTGCATAGGGATCTGATCGACCACAATCTCATCAATCCCATGTGTCAACCCCTCAATGTGGCGCTCCACCTCTGCTAGGGTCTCCACTACATCGAGATCCTACAGTGCATCCTTTCCTACTATAACAACCTGTGTTGTCACTACAACCTCCTATGTCTCTCTTGCACGATGGAGATATGAAGCTCCTAGAGGTCAAATGAGCCTAACATATGCATGAAAAAACCAATAGTTTAGTCTCGGAAGTATCAAAAAACACAATTTTTTTTTTTTTTTTAATTCTTAAAACTTTAAAAAATGGTTAAAATGTCTCACCCATAACACCCCTTTTCTCACCTTCAGGAAGCATGATATCAAGGTCATCATGAAAATCCAACCCTACATATGAATAATCATCAATCATAATGAATTGTCTACGCAACCACCTGAAAAAGGCTAGTGTGAAGCTGACAGCCAACGAACCTGCATGTTGAGAAATCAAGTTTATCCACCTCCTCATTCGTGGAACCCTTGGATAAATTAGCTTAGGCATGATATGATGAGGCTATAATAATGTAATAAGCTCTAGAGAAAAATAAATTAGAATTGCACCATATCCAAAGTTTTTTATTTTTCCCTCTTTTTCTTTAGACAATTGTTCCTTCATTTTGACCAATAACCTGTCACTTTAGTTGAAGACTATTGGTTCCAAACACTCTAAACCTTACTGCATGTATGATATGCTAAATACATGAATTTTTGTGCTACCAACCATTCTGGAAATGATAAATATGGTTGTTCTTAGAGGTAAACATGTCACATATCTAATGCTGATCTTCCCATCTCTAGTTGGCTGGGCTCGAGGTCTACAATAAGTGGTAATGTAATATTTCACTGTTTCTCCACCCCTTCTCCCACCTAGGACAAATATGAGGACACTCGTCATGGATCAACCTATCAGAAAGTATATGTATTCCACTTTTATCTCAAGTAGATGTTCCCCTAAACTGAATTCTTATGCTTGCGCATCCCACGAATGGACAAGGAAATCAGGTAATTCCATTTGTTGCCTCATCCCATGTAACCAGAAGAATTTCAATAATCCATAATTTATAAGTGCCTCAATGGTGGGAGGATCATTTTCTGCATTTAATCTTGTTATTTAAGTTCTATTTCTCTCCAAATAAAGGCCATTTTTTTCTAATGAAGAGCTGATACATCAACAAGAGACTCATTAGGATCCTTTTCATGTAAAAAAACTGGCAAAATTTGAGAAAAGCTAACAATTTTTACTTGAAAATTGCGCCCAATGCTGCCTCAGAAGGTAAACCAGAGAATTACACCCCTGATTGCAGTGTATTTACACTTAGGTGAAACACTAATTTTGACAAGGTAGGCCTGCGTTGGTCCTAGGGCGAATTTTTAAGACCCTAGGGCTCTCAAAAATCCAAAAAAGTTGCATGAAATCACAAAATGGATCCATGAAATGAAAGGGAAAGGTCTTAACTCCTACCTAGAAGTGAGAACACTTGAAATGATCCACCGGATTTGATGCAATTAGTTGTAGAAGATCGAGGGAAAAATAGGGCTTAGATCTCTCATTATTGAAGGTATATGTGAAATGGTAAAATTAATAGTAATTTTCATTACCTATTTTCGTTTTTTCACTATTTTATCATAGTTAATGTTTTGACCTAGTAATTGTTCATTTTTATCATGACACATGTATGTTTAATCCTTTTTGTAATGTTTTGAGTAGGTTGGAAATTGTTTAAAAAAAATTGCGTGTTTTCATAGATCATTTAACCAAGGAGTACAATCTTATCAATTTTTTAGGCTCCATGAACTCATGAAAAAGGAACCCCTTAGAGTCCTCTTTTAGCTCTTTTCAGACTCCCAAAATATGGAAAGATTGCTAAGCACTTGTATTTTTGAACTCGTTAAAGTAAATCAAAAGACGTCTACTTAGTATAAGTTTAACCCTTTTCCGGACTAGGATAGACTATTTATGAAAAAAGAATACCTTAGTCAAACATGGCTAAGAGGTTCTCTTGGGTATTGTTTTCAACCTTGTCAGACTCAACAGACTATCTATGAAAAGGAACATCTGGAGTTTTATTTTTCACCTCTTTTTCAGACTCTCTAAACTTGAAAAAGGTGTCGATTTTTACCTTTGTTGGAATTAAATCGTTAGAACATCAAACAACGATGGAATTATCAAACATGACAAGACTGAACCACTCCTTCTCAAGGTTAGTTAAACATACTTGGAGGGATTCATCCAAAATATAAACTTACAAATCAAGAATATGTTATCATCCTGAAGCTTGTTAAAAAATAAATAGGTATTGACCAATATGGACGAGGAATTTGGGAAAACAGGGTTCTCCATTTTCTAATGATACCGAGTCGCTCTTGAAAACAACACTCTTCCACCTCATCTTCGTTGATGTTGGGTTTGGTAATGTTATCACTCAGAAAAAAATGAAACATCATTTGACAAAGTCTTAGAGGTTCATGTGTCAAAGGTAGGGTCATAGAATTCATTTTTCATTACTTAGTTAAGGAAAATTTTAAATTTTTCTTATTATCTTATCCTAAAGTCCAAAACTCACTCCCATTCAAATCTTTTCTTGTCACATCAGTCATTATTTTCTGACATTTTTCATTTCCCAAGCTTATAACTCTGAAAAATTCATTTTAGCCAAGAATACCTACTTTCGTAGCGAAATACATAGAGAAAACACACTTTTCGCTGCGAAACTGCTAATACTTCCGTAGTGAAACTGCCCAGAAATACACTAGGTACACTACGAAAGGAAGGATTCATGTATGTCTTGTCAAAGAAACTGCTAGGTGTTAGTAAATTATTAAAAGGGATAGGGTAGATGCCATTCGAGTCAGTTAGGGTTAAGATCAAGGTACAATGGTCATGGCTGAAGTCATTATTACCATTTTAAGCATGTATGAGTCATCATTATGCCATGAGTTGTCATCGAACTTCAAAATCTTTCCCAATTGAGTCATTTGTCATTCTTCACTCCCTCTTTGCATGTTGTTGAGCTATGGAGAGCTATTTCACTGAGCCCAAGCTGTGGCTGGTATTTTCAAAAGTTTGTAGGTATCACTGATCAAGCAAGGCAGAGAAGACATAAAGGTACCATGGCTGCAAAGAGGAAGACTAAAAAAGGTGGCCACTGTCTCAGATATGAGCCATCAGGCATGAACCTGATAAATGAAGACCCAATAGCTTCAGAATTTTTTAGAAGAACAGGGTGTTTACAGTTTTTCCAAATATTGCAAGGATGCCATGTACAAGTTTCTAAATAGTTTGCCTTAAATTTCAATGGGACAGCTTCAAAAGTGGGAATGTTGAACCTCACTATAACTCCAGAGATCATTGCAGCAGCAACAAGAATTCCAAGAGGAGAAAAACAATGCTTCAAAGGTTTCAAATTCAACATGCAGGAATGTAAAGAATTTATCAAGCCAGAATATAGTGAGGTTGACCTTACAAATTCCATTCCAAGGAGCTACATGAAAGATAATTTCTCCTAGCTACTACTAATCATTCAGAAATACTTCACTTGTGAAGGGAGGTATCATAAGGTCTATTCTTACCACTTCAATCTTCTGCTACATTTTGTTGGTAAGAAATCTCTTGATCTACCTTTATATTTATACAGAAGTTTAGAAAAAATGGCATATAAAGTTCAAGCTAAATATGAAGGAATTGAAACCTCACTTTTTCATCATTTTTTAATAAAGTTGCTGGTTTTAGATGAATTAAAAAGACTAGGCAAAGACTAGTCTTCTTTTCTGTTTGTCAGTGGTTTTGAAGTGGATGCCATCACCCCTGAAAGAAATCCTAAACCTAGATGTATAACATCACCTTTAGTGGAAAAACAAAGTGAACCAGTAGGGGAAGAGCAAAGTGAACCAATAATCATGGAAATAGGGCAATTGCATAAACTTGATACACCTGCTGTTTCACCTGCAAAACAAAAGTCAACTATGAGAAAACCTGCAAAATAAGAGCCAATTGTGAGTAAACATGGTAGAAAAAGGATTACAAGGAGCCAAACAGTGGCTAAAGGAAATTTAGAAGAGATTCTACATTCTATTGACATTGAAGAGACTCCCATAGTCCAAGCTGAGGATATAGATGAGGGAGGAAAGAAGCTCAAGAAAGCCAAATCAACAAAGAAGTTAGATTTTGAAGGTGAGGATGCGGGTTTTATGTTTCAGGCTAGGAAACCCATGACAAGACATGCTAGAAATTTTTTGGAAAGCAATAAAGAAGTTCAGAGGGTCACTGACATTATCCAGCCACCACCAAGTATCATTGACTTATCATCACCTGCAAAAGAAGATCCAATCATCAAGCAAAAGAAAGGAAAGGAGAAAATTATTGAAAAAACAGTTTTTGAGGTCCTTGAGGAACAATTGAAATTAGAAAATCATGAAATATCAGTCATGAAGAAAGAGGAAAGGAAAAATAATGTCCAAAAAGTGCAGTTTGATAAAATTAAAGAAATTTGGGAAGAGCAGGTTGATAGTGTGTCAAATACCTTAGATGATACACAACAACTAATCAAATGGACTGTGCCATTAAGAAAAGAGGTGACACATGTTAGAAGAATGAACCTTCACTTGAAATATAGAAACATTAAACTGAAGGACCAAGTAAAAGACCTCTAAGAGCAGTTAGAATTGATCCATGAGGACTTGCAGAAGAAGGGTTTAAAGATGACTATAGCTGAGGAACCCATAGCTCAACTCATCGTTAATGAAGAAGAAACACCTCAAGGCTCTTAAGTTGAGTTTGTTTATGTTTTGAAAGGTTAATGGAATGTTGAAAACCAAGTTTATACAGCTGGAAGGTACCTTTTTGAAACAAGGTCAAAATCTGGAAATTACACAGTTTTCCACAATTTCGTAGCGTTTCCTAGGCTTGAAGCTAGGAAAATGCTACGAAAATTTCTGTAGCTGTCTTTTTGCCTTTAAAACCACTTTTTTGTAGTTTTCAAGAGGGGATAATGGTCATGATGAAGTGTCATGTAATGATGGAAACCATGCAAGAGAAAAAAAGCAGAAATTTTGAGTGAAGAAGTCATTTTTTGGACGCTACGAAAGCACACTACGAAACTGCCCTGTTTTTGTAGCGAGCTATCTTTGAAGGTTTCTAAGCAGTTTAAGAGAAGTTTTGGGCAGGAGTGCACATCAAACAGGTAAAGGGACCTTTCCAACAATCATCCATGACTTAAAGACCATGAAATAGAGACAACTCATCAACTAAATCATTTGTTGAAGATAGGGTCTTGTTTTCCTGAAAAGTAGGGTTTGTTTCCATATGTTGAGGATATTTAAGATGTCAAGTAGTGATGAGCTATGACATAGACCATTCGAACATGTGAAGCATTAGTTTTCAGATATGTAATTGTTTTAAGAGATAAGGTAGTTTGATGTAATAAATAGGAGTTTGAGTCCTATTAGGAAAAGGACTGTTTTAGAGTGTAACTGTCATTTTCTCATTAAAGCACATGTTTTCCTATTATGCAAGGTGTCATAGAAATAATTCGATGTATCTAGCCAAGATACAAATCATCTCTGATGTAAGAAGGTCTATTAAATGGAAGATTATCTAAATTGTAAAGGGTTGGAGATTTTTTGCACTACTGCAACTTTATGTAATTTGACTGATATCAGTAATACAAAGGACCTTTTCTTGACAGACCTGAGATTCTTATGGAATTTTTAATGCTTTCTTGATAGATATTTTTATGTGTACTACTTGCAGTAGATCTCATCTTTATTACTCAGAATTCATATGTGTATGCTCTGACTTCCTTTATTGATGAAATGGTTGTGTTGCTCTATGTTATATGTGTGATTTACATTTGTTAAAAACTCTTACCTACCTCAACTTCCATGTCAAGAGACCTTACCACTGAACCTACTAATTTGTTGACTCCATAAGCCCAATGGTTGCAGACCTGTACTCTTTTCAACCTACATACATCACAATCAAGTTATTTTTCAAATAGAGCTAGCCATCTAGTTTCATCATTATCTAATATCATAAACCCCTTTGAGAGAGCCTTCTCAGACTGAAGAGGCTAAGCTTAAGTCATAGGCTGGTTTGAAACAGTTTCATAGAGTTTCCTGATTAGCAACCAATCAAGTGTAATTTTTTGATAACATTTTGGTGCGTTTTCCGGGAGCTTGAAGATATTTTCCCAAAATTTTGAAGCTAAAATTATGAAGGTAGCAGGATCTCAAAAAGTTATTCGAGGCTGCATCTACCTTGGTTACTCCATTCAAAATTCATATGATCAAAGGTGGCTTCGAGAAGGAGATACATGAGGATTAATCCTAACCTAGATCCAGCTACCATTATGGACAATCCAAACACAATCTCCAGAGGCAGTCAAGGCATTTCTACAATATCAGGTACTCCATTACATACAAAATCCTTGTCCTCTGAAGTTTTAAGAATTCCTAAAGATAAAAAATTTGATGATTAAATTCAGGAAGTCTTGTTTAGGTCTGAAATTGAAAAAGAATTGACTGAAATTGTCTTAGACCTACATAAAAGAGGTATTGATACCTCAGCCTTAGTAACTCAAAAAGATAAAGAATATTTTTGGGAAGTAGTCACTTCAGAGTTACTGTTAGAGAAATAATATTTGGATAGGTTGAAGGAACTAGACCCATTTGAAATTTTTCTAAGAAGTAAAACTGGTGTCCCTCTTCATGATTGGAGTTCAATGGTGACTGGACAACAAATACCAAACAACCCTCCTCCTAACAATTCCTCTTCCTCTACTGTTGTTGTCCCTAAAACAATGATAGTTCCAGTCATCATGGCAGGAAATGTTCCACCTCCACCTATTGCTGCACCTGCTAGGTATGCCCCTCTTGTTATTCCAACTGTCCTAAATGCCCTTCCTAGTAAATATTCTGCTAGAATAAAAACTTGGGGAAGTGATGAAGAGATTACAGCTGAAGAGCATGTAGACCAGTGTAATGAATTTATAGTCAGGGAGGAGGTTGACCATGAGGATGTCAAGATGAGACTTTTTGCTCAAATATTTACTGGTGAAGTTAGGAAGTGGTTCAAGGCTCTTGCTGCAAGAAGCCTACACAATTGGAACGAATTTGAAGATAGATTCTTGAGGAAGTGGGGAAATAGAACCAACCCTATACAAGTCCTCACTGAATATAATAGTTTGAAGAGAGTTGTTGATGAAACTATTCAAAAATTTTAAAATAGATTTAACAAATTTTATGAATCCATCCTTGCCCATCTAAAGCCTCCACCAGAAGTAGCTCAGCTGAGATATGTTGAAGCCTTTGATTATGAATTTTCTATCATGTTAAGAGAAAGAGAATCCCCTTCACTTGTTGAAATGAAAAATGATGCAGTGAAGGTCGAGGTCAATATGATAGCAGCAAAAAAGTCCAATATGGGAAAGATTGAATTGAAAGAAAAGATAAGCCTTCTACCTCAGATGAAAAATTTGATTCCATGATGAAGACAATGGAAAAACTGATTGATAGGCTTTCCATTGGGAATGCCTCTACTTCTCCTGCACAACATGAACCTTAGTTTAGAAATCCTTAGTTCAGAAGACCTCAAAACTAGCAGAGACCAAGGGAAAACAAAATTCAGCCACCTTACCCTCAAGTAAGGCCTCATTTTCAGCAAAACTTAGTTGATGAAGAAGATCAACCTGAAATAAAATAAGACTCAATTCATTGCTTAGATGAAAACATGTCAGGAATTTTTTTTACTAAGGAGGAACATGATGAGTCAGATCATGAAGTAAACAAGGGTGAGGAACCATTTGATTATCTTAAATGGTATCAACATGCAATCTTTGAGATGCAGAAACATAAATGTACCAATTACTGCAAAAAACCACAGCACAAGAAATATGCCCCTAAGGCTGATGAGGTTAGGAAATATACATTACCTCCTCCTCCTGCCAAAGAGATTGAAAAATCTGCTTCTGTTTTCAGTTTGGAGAGTGAGATCTCTAAGATCAAAATCCTAGTATCTTTTGGAGAAATTCTTAAGGTGAATGAATACAAAAGTAATATTGTAAAAATGCTGAATTCCCAACCAGGAGCTGCTGATATCCTAAATGTTCAAGAAGATCATCCAACCATATACTTGGGCCCAAGATTAGAGGATGAGAAAAATGAAGAGGTGCCTCCTTTTTATGTTAGCCTTAAAATTTATGACATGACATTGCATAATGCCATGTTGGATTCAGGAGCCTCTCATAATATTATGCCCAAAGTCATCATGGAAAGGATGGGATTGGAAATTAATAGAACATATAAGGATTTGTTTTCCTTTGATTCAAAAAGAGTTCAGTGCATTGGTTTAATAAAATATGTTGTTGTTGGTATCACACAAGTCCCTGACAAGACAATGGTAATGGAAATTGTGGTAGCAGACATTCCACCTAATTTTGGAATGTTGTTATCAAGGTCATGGGCAACAAAGATCAAAGGTACAATGCAGATAGACCTAACTTATGCCACCAATCCTGTTTTTGGTGAGAAAATGAGACTATACAAAGAAACAAGGATGGCTTATATGGTAAGAAGCAAAGAAAAACCTCAGAACTTTCCAATATATGTTGTTGATACTAAATTAGGATCTGATATTCTCTTCAATGAATTGATTGATGAAGTAGAAGATGAAAATAAAGCAGAAAATCAACAAACTGAAATACAGGTAACAAAAAATCAACAAATCAGTGAGGAGAAGGTGGAAGGTTGGTGGTTGTTGCACTTTGATGGATCATAAGGAAGAAAGGGGGGCTGGAGCACGAATTTGGATCACAACTCTAGAAGATGAAAGTAAGTTATTTCCTTACAACTGAATTTTGATTGCACAAATAACATGGCTAAGTAGGAATCTTTATTTTTGGGCTTAGAAATTTTGAGAAGAATGGGTGCCCAAAAGATTTTTGTTTGTGGAGATTCTGAATTAGTTATTAAGAAAGTGGAGGGTGTATATCAAACTAAAGATGTGAGAATGAGAGCATACAGAAATTTGATCAAGGAGATGTTAGAGAATTTGCAAGAATATTCATTTATTGTGAAGACTAGGGACCAAAACTCAGTAGTTAACTCTCTAGCTATCTCTGCAAGTCTATTTATCATCCGTGCACATTCCACTGAAAGATATGAGGTTGAAGTTCACGATAGACCTTCTATCCCTGATAAAATTATCCATTGGCATGTTTTTGAGGATGACCAGCAAGTAAAAAACTTTATAGAACTGAAGGAGGAGTTTGAAAGTACACAAGTAGATCAATAAAACATGCTTGCTGAAACAAAGGAAAATTTTGAAGTGTTACAGCTGAAGAATAACTCTATACCCAAAGGTCTCATACCCCTTCGAGAATATTTTTGATCAGAATGATGTGTTTAAGTCTCATAGGATACAAGCTGATGATGAAGAGGTAGAGGTGGTAACCTTAGTACGGTAACAATGAAAAAAATGATTAAGCTTTCAAATTTTCTTTCAGTTGACATGAAACAAAAATATATTGAGATGATGAAAAGGTTCATAGATTTTTTTGCATAGAGTTATGTTGATTTGAAGAAGTATGATCCTACTATCATTCAACATACCATTCCCATTAAATAAAATGAGAAGCCTTTCAAAAAAAAGCTGAGGAGGATTAATCCACTTCTCATGCCTCTGATTGAGAAGGAAATCAAGAAACTATTTGATGCTAAAATTATTTTTCCAATCATATTTTCAAAGTGGCTTGCAAACTTGGTTCCCGTAAAAAAAAAGAGTTGAGAAATCAAAATCTGCATTGACTTCAGAAACTTGAACAAAGCCTCCTTGAAGGAAAACTACCCTCTCCCAAATATGGACCAAATTTTGCAGAACATTGTTGGTTCCCAAAGGATGCCTATTCTTGATGGTTTTTCAGGGTACAATCAAATACTTGTGCATCCAGAAGATCAGGAGAAAAAAACCTTTACCACACCATGGGGCACATTCATGTATGCCAAGTTGCCTTTTCGTCTGATGAATGTAGGAGCTACTTTTCAAAGAGAAATGGACATTTCCTTTGCTGAGGAGAAGGAAAATATGGTGGTTGTCTATCTGTATGACATAAAAATCTTCTCAAGGAGAGAAGAATATCACTTAAAGCACCTAGAAAATATTCTGCTGAAGTGTAGAAGGTTTGGAATTTCTCTCAATCTCACTAAAAGCATTTTTTCTCTGACTTCAGGGAAGTTACTTGGGCATATTATTTCTAAATTTGGGATTAATATTGATCCAAATAGGGTCAATGCAATTCAAAAAGTGGATCTTCCTAGAAGCAGAAAGGAAATTCAGTCTTTCCTTGGAAGGGTAAATTTTGTGAGGAGGTTTATTCTTAATTTTGCTGAGATTGTAAAAGACATAAAAAAGATGCTGAAGAAGAGAGCTGACATCAAGTGGATAGTAGAATAAAATCACTCATTTTAGGAGATCAAGAAGGCACTTACTCAAGCACCAATTTTGATCAGCCCATATTTTTCAAAAGAATTTCTAGTTTTTACATTTGCATTAGAAAATACAATTGCTGGTGTTTTGCTGCAGAAAGGACAACAAGGTTCTGAGCAACCCATTTCATTTTTTAGAAGGACATTAGCTAATTCAGAACTGAAGTACAACATCTTAGAGAAGCAAGCTTATTCCTTGGTCAAGGCCATCAAAGATTTCAAAATTTACATTCTGCATTCTCATGTTATAGGTTTTGTTCCTAATGTTGTTGTGAAGGACATCTTAATAGAAGTTGATCTTGATAGTAAGAGAGGGAAGTGGATAGCTAACTTGTTGGAATATGATATAGAGATTAGGCCCAAAAAATTGGTCAAAGGTCAAGGCCTAGTAAAGCTGATGGCATAGTCAAATTTTGTCTGTCTTGATTATGAATTTAATTGCATAAATTTCAGAATTATCAGATGAAGATGAAGAGTTGATTCCCACTGAAGAGAAGTACATCATTTCTGACTAGTACAAAGACATTTTTTTTCTATTACATCATCATAGAGCACCTGCTGAGTTGACAAATTCTGGGGCAAGGTTTGTGAATCTAAATTCTTTGAGGTACTGCATCATTGATAAAAATTTGTATTGGAAAGATACCGGTGGTATTATTTTGAATTGTTTGCTGGAAGAGGAGGCTGAAAAGTGATTGAGGAGTTTCACAAAGGAGATTGTGGAGGTCATCATTATTGGAAGGCTACAACAAATAATATTCTCAAAGTAGGGTATTATTGGCCTACTATGTTTAAAGATGTCTACAAAAACATTGTTGCCTACCATGAATGCCAGATTTTTTATGATAAGAAGAAGCTTTTCCTTTACCTTTGATGCCTATCTATGTTGAGGCACCATTTCAGCAATGGGGGCTATATTTTAGGTGAGATTCATCCATCATCTTCAGATCAGCATCACTGGATTCTGACAGAAACTGATTATTTCACCAAGTGGATTGAATAAATCCCAACTAGGCAAGCAAAGGATTCAGTTATCATTTCATTTTTGGAAAATAATATATTGTCTAGGTTTGGTTGCCCTATGAAGATCATCACTGATAATCCACAGGCATTCAAATATAATAATTTGATTAGTTTTTGTCATCAATATCACATTACACTTGGGCATTCCACTGCATATTATCCACAAGGTAATGGTCTTGCTAAATATTCTAACAAGAGCATAGTGAGGATTATTAAGAAGGTGTTGCAGGAAAATAAGAAATCATGGCATTTGAAGCTGAAGTATGCACTGTGGGCTGATAGAGTGTGCATTGTTATCACTCTGAAAAAAATGAAGCATCATTTGACAAAGTCTTAGAGGTTCATGTGTCAAAGGTAGGGTCATAGAATTCATTTATCATTACTTGGTTAAGGAAAAATTTAAATTTTTCTTATTATATTATCCCAAAGTCCAAAAATCACCCACATTTAAATCTTTTCATGTCACATCAGTCATTATTTTCTGACATTTTTCATTTCCCAAGCTTATCACTCTGAAAAGGTAAATTTAGCCAAGAATCCATACTTTCGTAGCGAAATGCACATAGAAAACAAACTTTTCGCTATGAAACTGCTAATACTTTCGTAGTGAAATTTCCCAGAAATACACTAGGTACACTACGAAAGGAAGGATTCATGTCTTTCTTGTCAAAACAGTTGCTAGGTGTCAATAAATGATTAAAAGGGATAGGGTAGATGCCATTAAGTCAGTTAGGGTTAAGATCAAGGTACAATGGTCATGGCTGAAGTCATTATCACCATTTTAAGCATGTATGAGTCATCATTATGCCATGAGTTGTCATCGAACTTCAAAATCTTTCCCAATTGAGTCATTTGTCATTATTCGCTCCCTCTTTGCATGTTATTGAGCTCTGGAGAGGTATTTCACTGAGCCCAAGCTGTGGCTGGTATTTTCAAAGTTTGCAGGTATCATTGATCAAGCGAGGCAGAGAAGACATAAAGGTACCGTGACTGCAAAGAGGACGACCAACAAAGGTGGCCACTGTCTCAGATATGAGCCATAAAACATGAACCTGGTAAATGAAGACCGAACAGCTTCAGAAGTTTTCATCGGAATAGGGTGTTTACAGTTTTTCCAAATATTGCAAGGATGCCATGTACATGTTTCAAAAGAGTTTGCCCTAAATTTCAATGGGACAACTATAAAAGTGGGAATGTTGAAAACTCCAAATATCATTGTAGTAGCAACAGGAATTCCAAGAGGAGAAGAATAATGGTTCAAAGGTTTCAAACTAAACATGCAGGAATGTAAAGAATTTATCAAGGAAGTATATAGTGAGTTTGACCTTACAAATGCCATTCCAAGGAGCTACATGAAAAGATAATTTCTCCAAGCTACTGCTAATCATTTAGAAATACTTCACTTGTGAAGGGAGGTATCATAAGGTCTATTCTTACCACTTCAATCTTCTGCTACATTTTGTTGGTAAGAACTCTTAATCTACCTTTTTATTTATACAGAAGTTTAGCAAAAATGGAAAATAAAGTTCAAGCTAAATCTTAATTAATTGAAACCTCACTTTTTCATCATGGTTTAATAAAGTTGCTGGTTTTAGATGAATTAAAAAGACTAGGCAAAGACTGGTCTTCTTTTCTTTTTGTCAGTGGTTTTGAAGTGGATGCCATCACCCCTAAAAGAAATCCTAAACCTAGAGACATAACATCACCTTCAATGGAAGAACAAAGTGAACCAGTAGGGGCAGAGCAAAGTGAACTAGTAATCATGGAAACAGAGAAATTACAGAAACTTGATACACCTTTTGTTTCACCTACAAAACAAAAGTCAACTATGAGAAAACCTGCAAAACAAGAGCCAACTATGAGTAAACATGGCAGAAAAAGGATTACAAGGATCCAAATAGTGGCTAAAAGAAATGTAGAAGACATTCTACATGCTATTGATATTGAATAGACTCCCATAGTCCAAGCTGAGGATATAGATGAGGGAGGAAAGAAGCTCAAGAAAGCAAAATCAACAAATAAGTTAGAGTTTGAAGGTGAGGATGCAAGTTTTATGTATCAGGCCAGGAAACCCATGAAAAGACATGCTAAAAAAAATTTGGAAAGTAGTAAAGAAGTTTAGAGGGTCACTGACATTATCCAACCACCACCAAGTATCATTGACTTATCATCACCTGCAAAAGAAGATCTAGTCATCAAGCAAAAGAAAGGAAAGGAGAAAATTATTGAAAAAACAAAGTTTGAGGTCCTTGAGGAATAGTTGAAATTAGAAAATCATGAAATAGCAATCATGAAGAAAGTGGCAAGGAAACATAATGTCCAGAAAGTGCAGTTTGAGAAAATGAAAGAGATTTGGGAAGAGCAGGTTGATAGTGTGCCAAAGACCTTAGATGATACACATCAACTAATCAAATGGACTATGACATTAAGAAAAGAGGTGAAGCATGTTAGAAGAATGAACTTTCACTTGAAATATAGCAACAAAAAACTGAAGGACTAAGTTAAAGACCTCCAAGAGTAGTTAGAATTGATCCATGAGGAGATGGAGAAGAAAGGTTTAAAGATGACAATAGTTGAGGAACCCATAGCTCAACTCATCATTAATGAAGAAGAAACACCTCAAGGCTCTTAAGTTGAGTTTGTTTATGTTTTGAAAGGTTAATGGAATGTTGAAAACCAATTTTATACAGCTGGAAGTTACCTTTTTGAAACAAGGTCAAAATTTGGAAATTACACAGTTTTCCACAGTTTCGTAGCGTTTCCTAGGCTTGAAGCCAGGAAAACGCTATGAAAATTTCTGTAGCTATATTTTTTCCTTTAAAACCACTCTTTGTAGTTTTAAAGAGGGGATAATGGTCACGATGAAGTTTCATGTCATGATGGACACCATGAAAGAGCAAAGAAGCATAAATTTTGAGTGAAGAAGCCATTTTTTGGACGCTACAAAAGCACGCTACGAAACTGCCATGTTTTCATAGCGAGACGTCTTTGAAGGTTTCTGAGCAGTTTAAGAGAAGTTTTGGGGAGGAGGACACATAAAAAAGGTTAAGGGACCTTTACAACAATCATCCATGACTTAAATACCATGAAATGGAGACAACTCATCAGCTGAAGCATTCGTTGAAGATAGGGTCCTGTTTTCCTGAAAAATAGGGTTTGTTTTCGTACGTGGAGGAGGATATTTAAGATGTCAAGTAGTGATGAGCTATGATATAGCCCATTCAAACATGTGAATAATTATTTTTCAAATGTGTAACTATTTTAAGAGATAAGGTAGTTTTATGTAATAAATAGGAGTTTGAGTCTTATTAGGAAAAGCATTGTTTTAGAGTGTAGCTGTCATTTTCTCATTAAAGCACATGTTTTCCTGTTATGCAAGGTGTCATAGGAATAATTCAATGTATCTAGCCAATAGGTAGATCATCTATGATGTAATAAGGTCTATTAAAGGGCATATTATCAAAATTGTAGAGGGTTGGAGAATTTTTGCACTACTGCAGCTTTATGTAATCTGACTGATATCAGTAATACAAAGGAATTTTTCTTGACAGACCTGAGATTCTCATGGAGTTTTTAATGCTTTCTTGATCTATATTTTTATTTGTACTACTTACAATGGATTTCATCTTTATTACTCAGAATTCATATGTGTATGCTCTGACTTCCTTTATTGATTAAATGGTTGTGTTGCTCTATGTTCTATGTTTGATTTACCTTTGTTAAAAACTCTTACCTGCCTCAGATTCAATGTCAAGAGACCTTACCACTGAACCTACTTATTTTTTGACTCCATAAGCCCAATGGTTGCATACATGTACTCTTTTCAACCTACATACATCACAATCAAGTTATTTCTCAAATAGAGTTAGCCATCTAGTTTCATCATTATCTAATATCATAAACACCTTTGAGAGATCCCTCTTAGAGTGAAGAGGCTAAGCTTCAATCACAAGCTGGTTTGAAACAGTTACATAGAGTTGCTTGATTAGTAGCCAATCAAGTGAAATTTTGTGATAACAAATAATATGCATGTATTTTGTTTATCATACCATTTTTAAAGCCTCCATTTTCGATTTTGGGTTAATGCTACGAACTCCATTCAGTGTTGTTGATGTGTTCAAGAGAAGTCATTCAGTTGATATCTGCTAAAATACTCTTAAGCCTTCTTTTCATGTCTGTCATTCCTGATCCAGTTCCGTATTGACATCATTCTGTCCCAAATCACAATGCTTGTTTCGTGTCGTTGATGGGGGATACATCAAGGCCCCCATGCGACGAGTCACTTCTTGTTGACATCAAATCATTATCCAGGAAGTTGACTTAGAAAAAACCCTTTGGTACCTTGGTGCTTGCATACATTAATGGCCAGTTTCCTTGCTCTCGCTGACAAGTTTAGTTCAATAGCCTTAGATAAAAAGATTTGGTGTCGTGTCTGACATTAACTCATTCATTCACACCATATAGATTGTACCACAATACCTTGAGAGCCATTAACATCATCAGTGGTTTCTCTTGCATATGTTAACGACTTACATCATTGGTCGGTAATAAAATGGTGTTTACCATGTTCAACTTCACCTCATTGATTCACATGGTTAGACTTGTACATTTGGATGATCGTGTGTATGATATAGAATACCCTAGATCTAGTTTCATCCATTAGGGCTGCGATTTTAGGATTAATACAAGATCCAATTTATGATGGAAAAAATTACATGTACAATGATCAAAAGACACATCCATTAATGACAAATGGTGGACCCATGACTAGATGACAAAGTAAATCACTTCAGTCATCATTCACCATTTCTGACTTTGTGTTTTAGGGGAAAATATGTCATAGGCCATTTTTCACATATGTTCGATCAGCCTGTAAACTAGATCAATCAACATCCTTTTACCCTTTAACATCATCATTGCACAAAGCCCTAAGAATGACTCTCCTTAATCCAAGATTTCTTGCCTGAAACAACCTTGAATCATCCTCTTTAAGCACCAATGCAATCTGTATGCCTATGGACCAGTGCTCACCAGCAGGTTGCTCCATGTTGGGGTGCATCGGTTCTAGAAATTCGGGAAAGAGAGAGAGAATCCCAAAACCTCTTATTATATAATCTTCTAGGGTTTTTTAAAACTATTTACATTAGATAAAAATCTCAAATCCTATCCTATCTCTCTTTTGAGTTTCCATCCCTTCTCCTTTGATTCCATCCTCCCATTAAGAGTGGATCTCAAAGCCTAGATAGGTAAATGGATAAGAACTCCCAACTTACCATCCTTTTCTATATATTTGTGGCCATCCACAAGCTAGGGATTGGATTTTGGAGATAGATTCTACCCTTATGTTGTTGATGTGAAGCTTTATTACTCCATGCATTAGGGTGATTACAGGTGCACTTTGTGGAAAAGAAGGAACAAGTCAACTTGGAGGAGATATCTACAAGATAAACTCCTATATTTTGTTGTAACTCAATCCATTTCTATTAATGCAAAGAGTTATTTGTTTTCATATATATGATATTATGATTTCATGTATTTTGATGCCATGTTGATCCATTAAAATAAGTATTTAGATGATGCTACATAGATGTCGTAGATCATTGGCATGTATTGTTTGATTGTAAAGGTTCTAATTATAGCGACTAGAGCTAGAATTGGAGAATTAAATCTAAGAGAGGAGTGAAGCATACAATGGATCACATGTAGGCTTCACCCCATTACCTATTTACTTCAAGGGAAACATTAACTTACTTGTCTTTCTGTTGTTCTAGGATAGGCCACCCAATCTAGGGAAGATACTTCTATCCGTAGTTGTAGATTCAGTATAACAAAGCTTATGCAAGGTAAAGGACCGATATCTGTCTACAAACAAAGCTAAAGATAAAGGCACCTTATATTAGGGTTCAGATCTAGCATAGAAAATTTATTTTTCTTACAAAATTATGTAATATTCCAAATCTGGAACAACTAGCAAGGCATGACTAGAAAATGAATTTTCCAATAATGGCTACTACAGGAATTGAAACCATGACCTGGATCCCTTAGATCAATGCATCTAAGACTGAAATCCAAGAGTTGGCTCAAAATAAATCCCTCTAAGTGGGTTAAACAGATCTCCCACACTTAGATGTCCTCAACAAGTGCCTGATGAGAGGGGCTACAACAATAGATGCACAAGAGCTGGAATGAAAACGTTATTTTATTAGCTGTGAGACAAGAAGATATAGATAGCCAACAAATAATTTTATAGCAATAGAAAGAGTACAAATTATTGAGGAAACATCCACTCAAGAAAGGCAATGCAAGCCTCAACAAGACATGTACATGAAATAGAAGAACACTGCTATATCTACATAAACCCTGGCTATGACTACGCAATTTATAAGAGACATTGTTGCATAAATATCATAAATACAAAGATATGAAAATGTATGGCTCAAATAAGGTGGGGGATCAAGGCTCTAACCCCTGAAAGCAATAATGCATCAATCCTCCGAAGGATTGGCTGAAATATACAAAATGGAAAAAATGTCGTAGTTGCTGGGTAGCAGCTGCAACTCAGAAAATGGAACTGGATGGAGAAGATTGAAGATGATGCATCTGATATAAATATCTCCTCCAATGGATCTCTCAAGTGGAATTTTGATCCTTACACTGAAGATCTCACCCTCCAATCAACATTGAAAAACCCCACAGCAAGTGCTCTATGAAAATAACACAGTTACTGAAGCAAACTGCGTTGTAGGGGAAAAGGAATGAGTTGGCCCAATGCCAAGATATGAAATAAGCTCCAATGGCTTCCAAACTGATCCTCCAAAGGAAAGAAAGACCCTCCCTCTGAAAAACAAGAGATGGAAGAGGTGTTGTGACTCCTCACTGCAACACCCTGCAACACAGAATTATCTTTCTTCAGGAATAACGTTGTCCTGGAGGAGGATGCTTGGCCTCAAGCCTGAATGTGAGGAAAATATGTAAAACTCCTTCAAGAGGCTTCTCAAGAAAGGAGAAGGATTCCTAAACAGGAAATCCTTGTGCTAAACAGCACAACAACTTAGTTGAACAGCTGGAGAATGCCAATAGTCTAAACAGACAAGAAATCTATAATCATATGCATGCATAACAATGGCTACCTTGTCCTCCTTTTAAACACATGAGAGCTCCCTCCCCATGGGTCCCACTTTATTAGGGTTTCCTCCTTCAAGGAATATTCCCTCATCTTTCTCTGCGTTGTCCCATAGGATGATTTCCACCTCATACCTTTGCGCTATTTGACTTGGTCAAACTTGACCTAACCTCTTTGCAAATGTCTCCTTTCACACATGAAGGTGTGAAATATAGTTCCAAGGATGATCCCTTTCCATTCTAGAGGGATTTTGTCCATGATTTTATTATGAATGGGCCTTCTCACCCAATTATTCAACTCCTAAGTGAAAATAGAAAAAATTAATATTCCAATTTATTGAAGGAAAAATTTGGAATATTACAGTCCTCCCCTCCCAAATGTTGCTTGTCCTCAAGAAACTGCAAGGATCGAACTGGAAAGTCTCACCCAAGGCATGGAGTCTAAGATGTGATGAGGAATTCTTCCCCATGTGGATCCTCCATCCCCAAGCAATCATCTAAACAAAATGAGTTACCTCCAAACATGGCAACTCCTAAAAATCTCCTTCCACCTCAAGCTCCGAAAATGAAGGTGGGATGAAAATCTGAACATGGTAAGCATCATATCTCACCCCATGTTGTCCTTCTCTTCACTTATGATAAGTGTAGAGTGTGTGCTGATCCTGGGCTACAAAATTATTGCCCTCAAATGGCAAAGTGAAGAACAATCCTCCAAAGAGTTCTCCTCCAACATTGAAGAACAAGCTAGCCCAAAATGTTTCATCCATGATGAATAGAACATGATCATCATAGAGTATCCCAGTGAGAATTTTTCTGCAAATGTTACATGATGATGCATGATAAAAACAATAACTCAGAAGGATATAGTGCAGTCTCATCCACTGCAATCTCAAAAAATAGTATGGCAATTAATATACAAAATCCATCACATCTACTAATGAATAGTAAATGGCTGAATGTATCAAAAATACATGATCAAATACTTGCCCATGGTTATGCAATAGATGGCTATCAAACTCATGGTCCACCTCAAAAGAGAACATATATGTGGTTGTGGTGGCCATAGCTCCTCCCATGCTCCCATTAGAACATGTAATGTAGAAAATGTGGGAATTTTCTCTCCTCAAGGACACATCAAACTCATGTGTCAATCTCCCAATCATGCTCTCAAAAAGAATAGAAACAATATCAGAAAATGTAGGCATGATCAGTACAATAATGAAGGAGATTCTGGTGGTTTCATGTGGTGCTTGAAGATACCCACAGTCTCCTAATCATGCACAACGCAGTTTTACAAGCTACCGCTTGAGAAAAGTACAAGGAAAAATGTTTCTTGTTACATGGTTAATCATGCATGTCTTCATATGGTACATGTTTGAGTGCAAAAACTGAACATACATGTGATGATAAAACATTTTCCCAAGGCCACATAAAATATGGTTGTCTCCATCATACAAATTGGCCCAACAATGATCATGGAGCAATGTGACAAGCTTTCCCTCTTGTGGAGCAATGCACTGCAAAGTAATGGTAAGAGTATGGAAGTCAGTACATGTAGAAACAAACTTCTTACCATATTCCAAAAGTAAGATGGTACATGGATCCATGAGTGAGTCCTCCATAGTGTTTTGGCATGCTATGAAGAAGAATGGTCCATATGCTACAAAAATATAATCCACCTCATGCTTGGAAATCCAAGTTAAGAAGAATATGCCATAGTGATAGATGTCTCTATCCCCTACTCCATCATCATCACCTCCTCCTGGTTCACCAAGTGCATCCAATGTGAAGTGATCCTGGGGACACTCCATCCATGAGTCCCTGCTCCAAAGCGAAAATGCTATGAGCTCATGCATATAAGCTCATGTTAATACAATGCTCTGTTCTTTGACATGCTCCTTGTCAAAGTGATCTCCCATAATGCTAAAATACATAAGAAGTTATTCCCAAGGTGGAAGTACCTCTCTATCATCAAAATCCAAGGAGATAATTCCATCTCCTCCTCCTGCAACATCATGCAAAGTGTGAGAGTAAATCTGCTCTTGCTCTCCCAAGAACAAGAAAAGCAAAAAAATCTTTTTCTACCTCCCCATACTTCCATCATACAACTCATGTGATGAAGACACAATGAATGATATGAGTATCACATCAACACCACGCATCCATACTCTATGCTGCCCAATGATACAAGTATCCTGCCATCTCTCCTCCTTCCTCCTACTCTTAGGAAGAGTGTATGCCAAGTGATGGCCAAACTCTTTCAAGAGTAACCAACACAACCAAGCCTCCTGCTGCCCGGTATCATAAATTTGCAAGTAGCCTTCCAACTCCTTGCTCATCAACCACATACACTCAACTACTTGTGAATGCCTTCCCCTTCTCTTCATCTTGGTACTCCTCCCATGAGGGCTACCATCCTCCCAAACCAAATCTTTGTCTTTGCACTCCATGGGATTTTGAAATGCAATCTTCTCGAGGATCAATGAGACCCTATGAGGACCCAAATAGGTGGTAGGAAAAAGCCTCCCATCATGATGTGTATGGCTCAAGGGATGTCCAACACAAGCATGAGAGATTTTATCCATCCGAAGATGTCCTCCATCTTCTATCTGCTCCTGTGAGAAAGGAAGAAAATATTTTCACTCCATGGTGTGTTGATGTGCACCTCTAATGAGATCTCTCCTTGAGACCTCCCTCTCAAAAATAGTCTTCCAAAACCAATGGGGTCTTGGATCTGCTGAAAGTAGAAGTTCCTCTTTGAGCTGAGAGGAGCTCATTGAGAAAGTTTCATCTTGAAAGGAGAAAGGGTTTCTCACTCCAAGATGTCTACTATCTTCCTTCAAGTCTTCAAATCCCAACCCCAAGTGTGATTTACAATCCAACAATGGTTCATGAGGATGATGGTTTATTTCCTATTTGAATGTTTCCATGTTGCAAAACGCAATGCAACCAAGCTGCTCTAGATCAGCAATGGGATTTGACCCTTGGTCATGTAAAAGTAAATTTCCACGAATATCAAAAGAATTTGCTGCAACAATAGACAGTGGAAATCTTTTCATGCGTTCATGAGATTTTGGAGTCTCTTGTAGGGCTGCAAGAGTTCCTTCCTCCAAAGTGTTGGTTGCCCCAACTGTTGATGCATGTGGCTACTCCTCCATGAGTGTGACAGCGTTATCACAGGGCTCCTCAAATGGTGGTGTGAGCTTATCTTCCTTTGTTCTTTCTCCATCAAAGGTTTTGATCAACCTTTGAGTGAACTCTGCAAAAATTTTCACCCTTGCATGGCTCAAGTGGCTGAACCACGAAACATAGGCTCCACCCTCTAAGTGTAGCACTGATATTTCAACAGCTTCTTCCCCTGCTACAGGATGTAGTAGGAAAAATTCCTCCAACTTCCTCACCCAAGTTCTTGCTGTAGACAACCCATCAAAGGTAGATAACATAAATCTATTGCCTTTGATTTCTCTTCTGTTGCGGGGTCTCTTCTCTTCCTTCAACTGGATGAAATGAGGGAAAGCTAGAGTCTCCTTGAAGGCTCTAGGTTGAGATCTGTACTCAACAAGGTAATCACTTAGAATCTGATAATCCAAGTGTCCTTCATGCTTGTCTTCTTCTTGATGAGAATAGGAAGTGCTTGGTCTTTCCTCTTCTTCTTCTTGAATCTTCTTGACCTCCTTGGAGAGGTTCTCTTTGGATCTAAATACTGATGAGAGTAATCTCATATTATTCATCATTCTGATCTTCTTGGGCTAATACTCACAGGCTGAGCCAAGAAATTTTCTTTGATACCACTGTAATATTCCAAATCAGGAACAGTTAGCAAGGCATGAATGGAAAATGCATTTTCTAGTAATGGCTACTACAAGAATTTAAACCAGGACCTAGATCCCTTAGATCAATGCATATAAGACTAAAATCCAAGAGGTGGATCAAAATAAATCCCTCTGAGTGGGTTAATTAGATCTCCCACACTTAGATGTCCTCAAAAAGTGCCCGATGAGAGGGGCTACAACAATAGATGCACAAGAGCTGGAATGAGAGCGTTATTTTATTAGTTGTGAGACAAGAAGATATAGATAGCCAAAAAATAATGCTATAGCAGTAGAAAGAGTACAAATTCTTGAGGAAACATCCACTCAAGAAAGGCAATGCAAGCCTCAACAAGACATGTACATGAAATAGAAGAACACTGCTATATTTGCATAAAACCTGGCTATGACTACGCAATTTATAAGAGACACTGCTGCATAAATATCATCAATACAAATATATGACAATTTATGGCTCAAATAAGGTGGGGGAGCAAGGCTCTAACTCCTGAAAGCAATAATACATCAATCCTCTGAAGGATTGGCTGAAATATACAAAATGGAAAAAATGTCGTAGTTGCTGGGTAGCAGCTGCAACTCAGAAAATGGAACTAGATGGAGAATACTAAAGATGTTGCATCTAATATCAATATCTCCTCCAATGGATCTCTCAAGTGGAAGTTTGATCCTTACACTAAATATCTCACCCTCCAATCAACACTGCAAAACCCCACAGCAAGTGCTCTATGAAAATAACGCAGTTACTGAAGAAAACTACGTTGTAGGGGCAAAGGAATGAGTTGGCCCAATGCCAAGATATGCAATAAGCTCCAATGGCTTCCAAACTGATCCTCCAAAGTAAAGAAAGACCCTCCCTCTGAAAAACAAGAGATGGAAGAGGTGTTGTGACTCCTCACTACAACACCCCGCAACACAGAATTATCCTGCTTTAGGAATAACGTTGTCTTGGAGGAGGATGCTTGGCCTCAAGCCTGAATGTGAGGAAAATCTATACAACTCCTTCAAGAGGCTTCTCAAGAAAGGAGAAGGATTTCTGAACAGGAAATCCTTGTGCTAAGCAGCATAACAACTCAGCTGAACAGCTGGAGAATGCCAATAGTCTAAACAGACAAGAAATCTATAATCATATGCATGCATAACAATGGCTACCTTGCCCTCCTTTTAAACACATGAGAGCTCCCTCTCCATGGGTCCCACTCTATTAGGGTTTCCTCCTTCAAGGAATATTTCCTCCTCTTTCTCTGCACTGTCCCATAGGATGCTTTCCACCTCATACCTCTGTGCTATTTGACTTGGTCAAACTTGACCTAGCCTCTTTGCAAATGTCTCCTTTCACACATGAGGGTGTCAAATCTAGTTCCAAGGCTGATCCCTTTCCATACTAGAGGGATTTTATCCACGTTTTTATTATGAATGGACCTTCTGACCCAATTATTCAACTCCTAAGTGAAAATAGCAAAAATTAATATTCCAATTTATTGAAGGAAAAATTTGGAATATTACAAATTCATGGCCTCAAAATATAGAATGGGGATAATAAGGGGCCAAATTATAATTAATTGTGGTGTGTGATATGTATAGAACACAAGTTCAAAAGAGGGAAGGACATTGATTAAACCACTGAAGAATTCTCTATGCTCAAGATATATGAGTAAGAAACTCTATCAAGCTTCAGGATCAAAGATTATATATCAAGCTCAATCCCCTAAATCAATCTCTGCTAGAGTACGAGAAACCTTAGGAATGAGACCGAACATTTATACATTTGTGATGATGGATCCTATGAAGCTTCAGGGATTCCCATATTTATTTTGAGTTTGGGGTTGGTTATGATGAATGAGCAAGTAACCATGTATGGCAGAGGTCGAGTAAATTGTATCTAGATTTGCAAATTGAGAAGAAATATGGCTTCAAATGCTACTTGTAGTATTGTATGATTATAGAAGAAAGGTGCAGTGAAGATCGAGTATATCTTCATTGATGACCATATATTCGATATTCTTCCAAAACCTGTTTCTAGAGGGAAGTTTTTGCACCTTCGAGACAAACTTTGGCTTGTGGTATCTTCCTTCCGGGTTGATAGCAAGAAAGGATAATGATTGTGCCATGGATAATTAGGGAAGGTATCCCTCTGTCAATTATTGTGACTAAAATTAGGGAGAATGGTTTTATAGAGACTATTTGGTGCCTCCCAAAATCTTGCTTGGATCTATGAGAGAGTTGCTTGGATTTCTGTTCAGAAAGAGTTGCTGAGATCTCTGAGAGAGATACTTGGATCTTTGAGTGAATTGCTTATATATCTATTTAGAGAGAGTAAGCTTTCGCATCCAAAATGGGTTGAGGCCATTTGGATTTTCACCTAGACTACTGCACTAGTCGTGTGATGGTGAAAACCGACTAGTCTGGATACCATGAGGTTGAGGCATTGTCCTAATCACAGTGACTAGATGATATTGATTTTGTACCATAGGTATTGAGTTTATGCCATGATTGTTATATGTTAAAAGGGTTTACCTAAATGATTGTGATGATGGTGTTTATGATATCGATGATGATGCTTTTCTTAATCTTGAATCAAGTCCCTTAATCTCTTAAGGATTTGAAATAAAGTCACTCTGAAATTGTTAGCAAATTAATCCTTTTGTGAAGTTCCGTAGGGAATTAAGAAAATGTCTCAGTTTGGATTGATATATCAGTATGAAGTATCCTTATGAACCTCATGACCAATACATGTCTAAAGGAAGAACCGATGCTACACAATGTTGAATTAGTCACGGGAATTCAAACCTATAAGAAGAACCATAAATCTAATTCTTTAGAGTAATGACACCTCTATTATGCAATCCATGGATTATATCACAACCACATAAGGAAATTTTGTGATCTTTGCTGAGATTGAAGTATTGAATATATGCTTTCTTTGAAAAATGTTACTATGTCATAAACCCTATTTTGAAAATGATTGTTGAAAGTATATTTGAAGAAATCCTTCTTATAGTGAAAAAGATGTTGAACTGTCTCTTAAGAATCATGACGATATATTTGGAAACAAAGGTAGAAGTTATCATAAAATTATGTGAGCTAAAAATATCAAATTGTTAAATTGAAGAAGCTTGGAAATTGGCCCGAAAAAATATAAAGACGATTCTTTTAAGGTCACTTAGTTGGATCAAATATATTGAGTTTAGAAGGAAAGGTTGGGCCCATCTTAAAGCTTAGAAGTTCTAAGGATTTCTTGATAAATTCATGCAAATCCCGCACTATGATAGGTCAAGGGAAAAAATGACTAAAGACATTAAAGGTTTTATTTCAAAGTAAGTATTGATTCCAGGAAAGGTATCTTCCATCTACTGTTTAATAATGATGAAGTTATTTTTTGTACATTGAAATGAAGGCCAAGCTATTATGAACAAAATACTATTGCTACAATAATTCAGAGAAATAAAATCATCATTAGACTCTCTTGATTTAGTTTTGACAATGTTGATATGTGAAGGGCAAGTCGATTATAGGATTATGAAATTTGATTATAAATATGAAAATATAGGGTTTGTAAACCCTAGCAAGCAACAAAATCTTGAATTGGTCGTTTATGCTGAAGATAGAAATATTAGTTCATTCAAAAAATATATTACATCATGGTGAAATTGTGGATGAAGCTAATGCAATAAGGCCAATATCAAGAGGGAGCTAAAATTCTTCTCAAAATTTGTTCATTCATGGTCTCCTAGTGAGGATTGGAGGTATGTTTTGAAGGTTTCCAGTGGCTCTGGAAACATAGGGAGAAGAAGTGGAAGAATGAAGCAAACCTTGTGACAAAAATATTTTCCCTAGAATCAATATTTTAATATCTGAGCTTAAGAGGGAGAACACATATAAGAAAATTTAAAATATGTCTGTCTATGAATAGAGATGATAGAATAAAATATTATTTGAGTAAGAGGGATATCATGTTTTTTCTCTAGTTAGCAATACTTTGAATAAGTTTCATAACTTAAGAATTTCCTTAAGGAATCATGTGGAGAAACTATGATATGTTGTACCAAAGAAGGGGCAGATAGAAAAACTTATGTTAGCTTCAGAGGGAGCTCGAAATGCTGACAATAGAATATGTCTTAGTGTAAAAGGGAGTTGACCTCTAAATTTGACACAAAGGATATTGGATTGGTGAGCTATTTAGGGTTGGAATTTTGGAATAACCCTAGTGAAATCGTTCTTGGAAAAGGAATATATGTCATTAAGATCCTTCATAAATTTAGCATGATGAAGTGCAAGTTTATGAAAACTCATATGGTGAGGAACTTGAGAAATATGAGAGGTTCTGAATCTAACCTGATGGATCTTTCCATGCACCAAAAGTTTATTAGATCATTTTTGTATTTGGTAAATACTGGGCCAAATATTTTCTTTGCGGTAAACACCTTGAGAAACTTCTATATGGAATCGAGACATGAGCATTGGATTGAAAAAAAGAATATAGTGAGATATTTGCTTGGTACTGTTGATTAATGTTTTAGATATGCTTTGAATGGTGAGATATAATTCCAGGGATATACAAACTTTCACTGGGCATGGTGTAAAGATGTCAGGAAGAGTAAATATGTTGAATGTTTTAGTTTGGTTTTTGCTAAGATATCCTGGATGAGCAGGAAGAAGACCTCTATCGCACTTAGTGCTGCAAAATAAAAGTATATTTTAGTTTGTTCGACATGATATGAGGGAGTATGGATTCAAAAGCTATTGTATGGATTGTTTTACCAAATGTTAGAACTTAATATAATGTTATTTGATAATCAAACTTGTGTGAATATGACAAACAATCCATTGTTTCATGATCAAACAAAGCATATTGAGATCAAGTACCATTACATTTGTGATATGGTACAAAAGGGAGTAGTGAGGCTCCAATACATCTCTACGTATGAGTAGATGAATGATATTCTCACAAATCCTCTGTCTCAGGAAAACTTTGTATACTTCAGAGACAAGCTTGGTGTTAGAAAATTAAATATTACAAAGAAATGAAACACATAAAATATGCAGAAAACACAAGCAAGAAAAACACATAAAACCAGAGAGACACAGATATATGTGGTTCACCCAGTTTGGGCTACGTCCACCCCGAATAGCCAGTCCTTCCTTTATATTATCCAACAAAATGAAGAGACACAACCTACAACAGATCCGCTGTAATATCCTCTATTCTCTCTCACTGTCTCCCTATCTGTTTCTCGCTCCGATAATACACATACAATGCACAGCTGCAATACAATACCCTCATACAAATCGAGGGGTTGCCTTCTAGGGAAAAAGACCCTAAACTAAACATAACTTGTACCGTCAGATCATCCGCTTAATGAACGACCCAGATTAACTAGAAATTACTATACTTTTACAAGGCAATTTTACATATGTTTTTAGCTTCGGGGGCGTTGCCCCGAAACCCCCCGCTAGGGGGGGGGCGCTCCATAAAGTCGTAGTTGCGCCCCCTTGGACCCTCCAGGAAGCATTTAATTACGGGCGGCGTTTCCGCTCCCATTAAGGTATAGGGGTCCAACACTATGATACAAAATAAACAAGATAATGAGGCTCCACACCTGACACTTGGACTAGTGGATAACTCCTTTATCAGTGAGATGAAGCATTTATGTGACTTCCTAAGGGCATGGCTCAAACTGTTGGTAACAATAAGAGATTGGTTTAGAATGTTGATGGGTGGACAATAAGGGTATGGCTTGGAATATTGGTAATAATAGGAGCTTGGAAAAGAATATTGATGTATGGATAATAAGGGTATGGCTCAAAATATTGGTAACAATTGGAGCTTGGCCCAGACTATCGATGGATGGAAAATAGTGGCATGGCTTGGACTATTGGTAAAATAGGTGCTTGGCTCAAACTATTGATGGATGAGAAAAATGGGTATGGATTAGACTATTGGTAACAAAAATATCTTGGCCCAAAATATTATGGGTGTTCAACACTAGGTATGGCTTAGACTGTTGGTAACTACAAGAGCTTGGCGCAAACTATTAATTATGGGTGTACAAAAAGGGTATAGTTTGGACTGTTGGTGACAATGAGAGAATGAGATAGATTGTTTATGGGATAACATGAGGGAAAAAAATTCTTGAAAGGAATGGTATCTAAGTCCCATACACTCGTGGAGTGGGTTCCTCTTTTTTTAGCCTCTGTGATTTCCCTAAGCTGAAAAAGGAATTCTAGAGGTAACCACAAACCACTTTAGGCCAGAATCTAGCCCTTCTAGCCTTGGAGAGGGCTATCTCACTTAGGTTTCTCAACAATTATGATATTAGGCTAGGTAATAAGCTCAAAAAGGTTTTATTTTCAAAGGTTTATATATTATAAAGGAGAAAGATCCATTAGGCATGGAGTCATGTCAAATCAGTTTTTTTTCCAATGATATGATGGAAAGGAAAGGGTTTCTCCACAGGGTCAAGGTAGGTATCATTATTGGTGGAATTTAGGTTAAATTTACATAGGATGGTGATTTTATAAAGGTGAAATACAACACATAGGGAATCAATACCATATATGAATTCTAAAGTGCTACTTTAAGATGAAAACATTGATAAATTGGAAAAACTAAATCAGAGCACCATTAAGGTGAATCCTGAATTAAACATTTGGTTTTTACCAAGAAAGAAGATACACATTTAAGATATGTAAACACATGATAAAACTTACAAGATCAAAGGAGCACAAAACCACCAATATTCTGACACGAGAATCCCTACAAATCACCTTCTAATTTCATTCATTTAATCACAAATTTCTCAGAAAAATGCAGTGGACAAAAGTATGTTCTTCTCTAATCTAACCAACAAAACCACTTAAAATGATTTTGATCTTTATACATCATGAAGGTTCAATATCCTACCCTAGGTGGTTGAAATTATTGACCAAAACAAACTTCTAACTAGATACATCAAAATTTTAGTGTACATACTGAAAAATATGAGTTGTTTTTCTTATGACCAATCTCAATCTAAAACATCAACAACTTGAAATATTTTAAAATAAACATGAAATAAAACTCCTAAGATAATTTTCCAACTATCCACATGATCCAAACTACTTCTAGAAGTCAAAAATTTTAAATTTTAAATGAAAAGTTGATGACTATCCAGACTTGCAGCGCATTAGCTAGTTTCGTAGTGAAATGAAGTAGCCTCCATGTTTTGTATGGTTCAACCCTCCTCTGTAGGAAATAAGAAAATAGGTATGCTTTAAATAACTCCATGATTGTGTTGAACCTCTTAAGTAAGATTCAAAGTGCTTGCATACCTCCTTTTGAATTATTCCCCACTTTCACAGTAAGTATGTTTGCTTTCAAACGCCTTCAAAAAGCTGAACATATGGCGACTTTTTCTATTATAAAGTGTTGGAAGCATCAATGTGAATTTTGGAACCTCCATATAACTTCCATCATGACAACAAAAACTTCCAAACTTCACTATCCCATAAGTACCAAAAATTTATATAAAAAGTGCGGCAAGCTCCTTGTTGCATTTTTCCAAATTTCATCAAAATTGACCTTTTTTAGATCTCTTGAGCCAAAAAAAAAACTTCGAAGATGAGTGGTAATTTACTACTGGAGATTCACCTTTTTATTTTCCTACTGTTGTATATCTAACTTTCCCCTCTTCCTCTTCCTTTCAAATTCTTTGACCTTAGTGAGCTTCTTCTTCACCAACTCGAGTCTTCTTTTTAATACCAAGTTTTGTGCATATAAATTCCTCACCTACCTATACAGAGTCAGGGTACACTTCAATTTATATATGGCCTTATCAAGGACTAGTTCAACAACCTGTACTTGCTTAAAAAAAGTCATTTTATCCCTATGATCCTTCTCTGCAAGTTGGTCTACCTGTTGTTGTACTCCTTCAAGTTGTTCCAATAATTTCTCAAACTCCTTTTGCTCATAAAAAATTGTCCTACGTTCAGGCTGAATAGTCTCCTTTACTTTGATTTTCACATTGGCAGAAAACCTAGTTCTAGGTCTCCTTGAATGTTCAACTACCTCTTTTAACTCTTCAACATCAATGCCCAGTTTGCCTTTGCCTTTGGAAACATGCGCCAATGTTTTCTTTGATGGCTCTCCTTCACTGGGGTGAATAGTTTGTTGTGATATTTTATGCCTAAGTTACCTATTATCTTTCTACAAGTATGTTATTTTCAAATGGGCCTTTTATAAATGATCTTGTAAATCTCCAATTTTCTGGTCCCTTTCATCAATTTCCACTTCCTTCTATGTACTCTCTGATTCCATAAATTGAATAGGTGTAGATTGAGGATCTACATGCAATCTCTTAGCTACAACTCTTGTTCTTGGTACCCTTGCCATTATTTCTACCTCGGGTGATAAATGTAGCTTCTTAGCCCTCCTCTTATCAACTGATTTGATTTTATTCAAAGGATTTTTTAATGAGCTTGCTGCTGCAGGTGAAGCTTCTTTAATTACAACTAATGGGGTGTATTTATTGGTACTTTGGCTATAGGAAGTATATGCTTACCATCCCGAAGAAACAAAAAATTCCTACCATGTTTTCTTCTTATTTTCAAGCTCCTTCATCACCAACAATTTATTTAATGAAAAATGAAACAAATTGGGTTCAACTAGACTCCCTTTTGTTTGAACTCTGTCAGCGATATTGCATAAACTCCTAAACATATAATAAGGAATATTCAAATATTTCTTTCTATTAAAATTCATTAAGAGTATAATGTGATAGTGATACACCTTACGAAACCTCCCTTCACATGTGAAGTACCTTTGAATCACCTCCAACAATTTACTATGGTGATCTTGTAACTCTTTGAAATAAAAAAACCATATCCTTTCCGGTGTTTTGGCTTGAGAAAGTCTTTGAAATCAACCAAATCAAAATCCATACCTTTGAACCATTCCTATCCACTCAAAGGGATCTCAGTGGCCTCAACTATTGATTGAATTGAGACTGGAAAAGTTAGGCTTCCCACCTTTTCTTGCATGCCATCAAAACCCTTAGTAAATCCCTTTGTCAACTGTAGATGATAACCCTGAATTTTCTCACAAAATATCATACACCGTATTTGTTCAAAAGCCATTATGAAGGTTGGATCTGCATTGATGGTTGTGACATCTTATGGCTCAAAATGTACAATGGCACCTCCTTTGTGCTTTTTGTCTTCTAGAGTTGACATAAAATTTCTTTTGCAACAATGAGTTGTTTTAGGGTTATGAGAAATTGGTTTCGTGTAATAATGGAAGTGTTATGATATTAAAAACCTCTGATAATGACTTAAGTGACAATCCAACAGTTCCACAAAAAAATTACAATGCATACTTCCTCAGGAAAACCCTGCAGAACTTGGAATTTCATAACTGTTGGCAGAGAGTTTAAAATAGGGGCAGTCGCAACGCACAAGCTAGAAATGCAGTGCTAAAGGAATTTGAATTTAAAACACTTTCGAGCATAAACCTTAAGGGAACAAAATTTTATTTAGTTTTAGGACCAAGGAACCTATTGCATGCAAGGGCTCACAAAGAAAAAGGTGATTTAACAACGACAAAACTGGGATATAACCCACTGTGTGGAATCACAATGAATTAGGATAAAACACAACGCAAAGGGAGAAACATAAAAATTTCAGAAGAGAAACGACGATAAACTTATCCTTTTTGCAAGCTTTTTTATGGTTTATTCTAGCTTCTACATGCAATTTGAGAGTTCATTCAAGACCGAGGGATAAATATAGAGTTGTATTTTCACCCATGAGGGAGGTTTGATCATCAACATGTGAGAATTTGAGCACTGTGTGAATTCGCAGTGCCCCTGCCTCCCTTTCGCAACAAATGATATGATCAATCAGAGATTTTCAACGAAAATGGTGAAGAGTTAAACGATGTGGGATGAAGAGGAAATCTCAAATAATCATGTATAATTATCTGGAGTGGGAATTAGAGCGATGATTGTGGTTTATAAATGAAATTACAAATGCGCAACAATTTTGTGAAAACACAACACTTTGGGAAAAGGGAAGGATTTTCTTTCTAACCGTTATTTCCTGCTGAGATCACGAGATGTCCTTTGAAATGAAATTCAAATTGAGTCCCAAGAGCCTCCAAATCTGTGCCAAAATAATTTCATGATTTCTTTGATGTAGACATAACCTCTAGACTTAGGTGACCTGCTTATAATAACTTAGGATGGTGACTAACTCATAATAAGAAAGGATTTGTAAAAAAATATTTTTTGTACTCTTTCCAAGGTGACCAAAGACTTCCTATGATTACCATTTGTAAGGAAAACACATAACTTTATACATTGGACTCTTAGAAAAATAGAAACCTTTACAAATTTGACCTTAGATACATAACAAGACTAACATGACCAAGATTCCTAGACATAGGACCCTAGCATCCTCAACATCATGGCCTAGAGATAGGCATTTGGATTTGACACATGGGTTTCCCAGCTAGGGTTTGACCATCGGTGATGGAGACCCTAAACTAGTCAAAGTACCATGTGGTGAGACCCACCGGATCATGGTGACTAGTTGAGTAAGTACCATCGGTTAGGAGAGCTAACCTGGGTTGTAGTACATATTTTTAATGATGTTGATGTAGGTCAAGGGTATTGACATAGATAAAGATGCTATCGATGAGATTTACCGAGTCTTTTTAGAAATATCATGTATACAAAAAACATATGGATAGTGATTATGAATACCTCCCTAGGTAAGAGGGAGTGTTGAAGAATGTAGCTATGGTTGGTCTTCATAATCCGTGGTATATTTATAATACTATGTAAAAATACGAAAATTAAATTTTAAATTATAAGAAAAAAAATTAAAAGAAATGAAATCAACAAAACCACCTAACATTAAGATCCTTGAAAATAACTCATACTCATGTAAATAACATATTTATCGTAAGTTACTACCCACCATAATTTAAACAAGTATCTGCGTAAAATATGGGATAAGGAACACGATATAATAAATATACTTACCAAAAGTTACTTCCCACAATTATTTACGTGTTCTTCAACATTTTAAAAAATATGAGTAAAACTGGAAATGTGCAGACTTACTCGAATTTAATTTACAAAGAGACATGTCTCTTGGGTGTCTTGAGTATAAAGTACACTTGAAAATTTTCATTTTACACATTCACTTATCACTCACATGTATCTCTCTCTTACACACATGATATCACATATCCGAAGCATTCAAAAATATGATCTCTACTTTCCTTTCATGGTTATTGGTTGAATTTATGAAGTGTGATTGCCTAATATCACATATTATAGTAAAATGTCATTATTCTTAATATTCTAATTAAAAGAGAAATTTACAATATTGCAACATAGCCTTTCTTTCCAAAATTTCAAAACCCTTAAACATGGGTTTAAGATATTCTTGGATAGTTTTCAAAATATTAAAGGACTAACCATAATTCGGATATTCCCTCAACCAAAGTAAAACATACTAAAAGAAAATAGTAAACACCTGCAATAATAAGATTAAAAAGAGATCATCCCTGAGTAGGTGAAAGTGATGGCGAAGACTGATTGAAGGACTGAAACAAAATTAATTTTTGAGAAGATTATCCATCTCAAGTGGTGATTATGGAAGAATTCTGACTTAACATGTTACAACTCGAGGCTCTAGTATATGAAATATTTTAATAATCTGTTCATTCAATACCTCGGTGCTTCGATACTCACTGAAGGGTTTAATGAAGAATTCCCATTTTTTCTCAAATTTGATAGATGCCAATTGATCAATTATTTTCTTGAACTCATCCCTATTTTCCTATACTTCAAGCCTTAATTTTCCAGCTTTGGGGAGAGAATCATTTGCATATATAATCGACATTTTAGTGTCTTTCAGTGATTGCACAATCAATTGAATAAGTGAGTCTTATTGCCTTTTTGCATCTTATACCATTGGTTTGAGAGTGTGCAACTGAGATTTCCATGAGTACATTACAACAAAATTTTGAACCTTAGTAATAATGCGTAGGCTGGAAGAATCCCTATTTGGATACCGCTACCATTGCAATAACTCCTTAATTTTCTTTCTTAAATCTTCAAATAAAATTTTCATGTCATAAACTCATTCATTAAAACATCAACTTGTTTTTCCATAACCTGAAATTTTCCCAAATGATCACATAATTGTACCTAGACATGTTGAAGTGTTTGATTATTACTTAGTGCCACATTTTTGAATTTTTCTAGGTTATTTACATTGGATTTCATGGCTTCTATTTTTTGCAAAAAGTCATTAAACTGAGCCTATTTTTTCTTGATGTCCACTTCTATCCTTGTTTGCACTTCAATGGCCTGATCCTTTAGCTATGCCCTCAATATTGAACAATATTGTTCCAATAGGACTATCTTTTCATCCTTTTTTTTATGATTTCTTCAACTTTAGTCGCCTTATGGATGCTTGCATTGACATAGGCTCTAGCATGTTGTGCTAATTCTTCAAAATATTCATTCAAGGTGGAAGAAGAGTCTTCCCAAATGGTTTCGAATGTCGTTGCTGGACAGAGGTTACATGCAAACTTTATGTTTCTGAAATATTTATTTTCTTAATAGCTTTCCTTAAAACGGCTTGTTTCTTAGTGCTGCAAAATACTTCAATTGGAGGCATTTGGTGATTCTCTGAAATTCAAAATCACTACTTTGTTTAGATACTTGTTCTGGAACACGAAAATATTAATATGAGTTGACATAATAACATCATGATTAGGGAGAGTACTGTCTGTCACGATTGGAAAGTTCATTTCCATATTTTGTTTGTCAACAACTTGGCTTGACAAAGAACTAGAAATTGGGTATGGCGTATATTGAATTTCAACTTCAATAACATATGTTGAAATCACCTGATTATGAAATTTCCATTATTCATCCATTTTGGGATCAAGAATATTTTCCCAATGCAGCACAATCTTCTTCGAAATATTATCCTTTGAAAGAAATTTTTTCTCATGAGTCTATTCTTTTATAGGATCGACAATTAAATCTTTAGATTTTTTACTTAGGGATTTCTGATAGAGAGTAGTTGAATGAATAGTAACCTTATGAGTAATAATTTATTAAGGCTGAGCCTTATTCACAATAAATTTTTGGTGAGGATTTTTCTATTTAGTATCCTCCAAAGTGGTGGACTTCATAGTTGCACTTGATTGCATGGATGGACTAGAAGCATGTACTACAATTTTTTCACTGGGAAATGATTGTAAAATAGGAGGCAATGTGGTTGTCATGTTAGCACTGTAGATTATAAAATAATGATGTAGGTTGGGTGGTAATTCATTCACTCTTGTGAGCACTTATTGATAAGATGATGCAAATTTAAATAAATCATCAAATGCAAAATTCTCATGAATATAATTTTTAAGACTAAAGGATGCTATGATCTTTTCAACTTCTTTCCTAGGGTCATGATGTTTAAGAGGAATTGTAACTAACTTGAGAGATTGAAAAGGAATAATCTCTTTTTCAACATTAGGATAATTCATAATAAATTATAGGCCCACTGGAATATGGAATTCAAGCCAAACCATTTTGGATGCCTTTTTTAATTCATGAGTAATTCCCATACCAAAATTTTGATAAGAAACCTACCTGGATATGACTATGTCTAGAACATATATAGAAATAACATAGGGGGGAGAAATGCATCCCAAAATCCTGATATAGAAAAATTCTCCTCACAATACCGATCTCCAATTTTTTGAAGACAATCAATAACTAGCTGAGAAATCCTAGAGGGTTTCTTGTCAAATAGGACTTCATGAATAGGAATCATAACATTGTGATAGATGGCATAAAAATGTTGAAAATAATTTTCCTCCCAAAGTTGATTGTGATAGATATGGATGGGGGTAGGTTCGACATGTGTCCATTTCCAGAACATAGCTGGAAAGGCTACGGATCGACAGATGACATCCATGATAACAACAAAAATATAGAATGGAGCTTTAAGAGTGGATATTTTGTGCTCTCGAAATGTCATGACATGTTGGGAAATTTTATTTGACAATGGCCAATTAAAATTTTTACCATCAACTACTCTTTGAATAATAGGGACCCAATCAATAAGAAAATGAATAACATTTATAGAACCAAATAAACGACATAAAATGGTAGCAAGATAAAAAAATAGGAGAGCTAAGGGAAGAAATGGGATAATCACGAGCATTTTCTTGCCTATGTTTCTCGGGGACACTTCTCCAATACTTTATTAAAATGAGAAGGGTTCTATCAAGGTCCGTGCATTATGTTTGCATGAAACCAATAATAAAGGTCTCACTGAAAGTTATACTAGGGATGGGAAATTTGTACGTACTATGAATATCATTTGGCATGAAAGACTCAAATAATGTACCCTTTGGAGTGATAATATAAGGCTTTGAAATATTGACGAAGTCTATGGCTTATTGAATTAAGTCTGTATAAGGTATGAATACTGGTCTAGCAATGAATTTTTTTAACCTATAACTCATTGCGTTGACTATTTTGTACTCTTGTTTGTTATTTATCTCAGGTGCATCATTAGAAATTGTTGCGCCAATTTCTTCCTTTGAAGTATCTTCCATTTCATCTTCCATTAACTTGTAAATTGCATCCCAGGTTGATCTTTCTACATCTTGAGTAACCACTGTATCTGAATACAAGTTATTTTCAGGAATTTAATCATCGAATTCTTCCATAAATTCCCCTGTAGTTCTTGAAGGAGGCAACATTTTCCTTGGTCTTCCTATTATTGATGACTGCATATAATGCGAAGGATACACCATTTTTAGAGGACTGATACTACTTCTAGAGCTGGTCTCCTACACAAAAAGGCGAGAATTACTATGAGTTCACGAAAAAGAGTTAACCAAGTGTTACTAAATAAAAAAAGGATAGTAAATGAAAATTCATGAGAACATACATAACGATCATAACTGTGTGTTCATTTCCAAATATGATTTCAGCCATGAGAATATGGAAGATGACATGTGCAAAATGGTGGGTTTGAAGTGACATCTAATTATGTGTCAATGAAACCATCCCAAGAGAAACTTTCCCGAAAGGAACTTGCAAAGTATTTTGGAAGAAAATATCTGGGGAACGTTAACTAGGATGACCTGGATGATGAGGTTAGCTAAGTTTTGTGGATGGATGAATAGGAGAGGGAAATGGATGTATGGATTCCCCAACCGATACTTCTCTAGGATGATACCATGAATTTAAGATATGTTTATTCTGGGATTGGTTATGTGCGAGATAGGTATCATCTCAGGATAGGTTTAGTCACCGAGAAAAAATTCATCGTAGAGTAAATGTTCCAAGATGAAAACTGCAGGGGATACTCATACCTAAGTTCTAGGGAGACTTGCATTTGGAGTTTTGGGACTTATTTTTTCAAGGATTTGCGCAACAGTTAGGTATGGAAACAAATTCCCGATAGGGAAAGAATTAATTAAATTTAAGATTTTTTATTCTTGCAATATCTTCTTTATGACGTAATGTATACAATGTCTTTCCTATGTAGTTGTAAATGAATAAGAGAAATAATATACAAGCACTTTAGTCATGTAGATAAGCTCAGTTAAGTTCTTGATTATAGTGGTTGGCAGATAAAAATGAAATACATAAAATCAAAGGTTTTTTAATATTTTTCTAAGGGCTTTCAAGGCATGGGATTATCATTTTTCCCATGGCGGTTCGAATCTTTAGATGTGTTGGGTAGATCCATGGTCACAGATGAAAGCTTTACCCCCCCCTTATGACATCAACATGGAGGAGGGCGGTACTGCTATTTTATTTACATCGTCCGATGATAGTAGCGTGGGCAGATCGATGATTACCCTATGGAACCTTGAGACACAATAGTGATAGAGAAAGGCCCCCCTTGTGATGTCATTTTTGTTTTTTTTTTTTTGTGGGGGGGGGGGGGGGTGGTGCGAGGAGGTTTCACTTTTGTTGAGAATCGTCGTTCGAGCCCTTTTAACAAGGACCATAAGAGTGTTTATATAAGCTCAGTTTTGATGTAAATGTCTTTTTTCATTCTCCTTTGGTAATAACTCACTTAATATTTGCATACGATGGATCAAAATAACTCAATTTCTGAAGGGATAATGGCTATATATTTGTGTCTTGTAAGTTCAGATGTTGTTTTTGGGAAAAATACTGAGAGGGGGGGGGGGTGAATCAGTATTTATAACTCACTATAAACTTTTTAATTTCTCTTTACTGATTTCTATATGCGACTTTAATGAACCCAACTAGTGTATACATGTGGCTATATTTAAGCAAACTTGTGTATGTCCAGAGATCTTATTATGCAGATAATTATTTACTTATATCATTGCATCATTCATTCATCAGATGTTTAGTAAGCAGTAAGCATGTGTATTAAGAACATAATAAATCATCACACATAAGAAATAAACATGAACACCAGGATTTAAGGTGGAAACCCAATTCGGGAGAAAACCACCGATGTTGTCGTCTCTGTCTTCAATATTTATTATGAATAAAATTGCTTATAATCTTGTACTGGCGCAGACTCATACCAACACACAGGCACCCACCTACAGAAGGCTGCAACCTTCTCTCGTTCTCCAGCTACTACTAGAAGGGAGCTCCAACCCCCTAATCTCGTTTACCAGCTACCACTGGAAGGGAGCTACAACCCCCTGCTTCTCATTTACCAGCCACTCCTGGAAGGGAGCTACTACTCCCTGATATCGTTTACCAGAAATCACTGGAAGGGAGCTATGACCCCCTCACTAAAGGCTTCGACCCTCAGCACCACTGCAAACCACGTTTCATGAATTTTCACACTGGATCTAACAACTTCAACAAAACACAACTTGTAGGCCTCTTTTCATCAGATTTTCAGATTGGAACCACTCCACACATTTAAGCTCAAATAACATACATCAAACTAAAACTCATAACCGTATCAAATCATTCACTTAATCATCAATCAATCAACCAACCACTGATCTTTAATCATAATCAACTAGCATCATAATCAGTATTCAAACAACCCAGATCTGTATGAAGACATCATTGACATACAATAATAGTACAACAAAACAGATCAGAAATTTCCTTCCACACACTTCAGCAAAACCCTAGATCCCATATGTGCATTTACTTAACTGAGCCTGCATATATATGTGATTTTACAGAGATGAACCTACGTATAGATCTGCAAACATTTCAGAACTACATAACTCTTCAGAATAAATAATAAGCTCAGATGTTACCCTTCACTTCAGCAAACATTCGCCAAATCACAGATCTAAACATTTCATAAACAGATCTAGCAAATACATAGTCATTTCAGGTCTAGAGATCCTGATCCATCATTTTATTCGTAGGTGCATTATTATTTCAGATCTATTAGTAAACTATAGCCCATTCCATGTAGATATACTTCAAAGTGAATTATTCATTCAATTCCCAAAAATATGCACACCTTTGCACTATGATCTTCATATCCTTATATATTTTTATCCTTTACCAATACCACGAGCCAAAATTACACAAGTTCCGATGGTATTCATGGACGGAATCAAATAGATGACACAACCCTCAATACTGTGGGCTAATACCATGGTAATGCCCCCTGGTATCATAATTTTAGAGCGCAAAATGCATATGCGACTTGGCCTCTTTGTACGCGCCTGTATACGTGACTTATCTTCATCAAAACTATGTATATACTAATTATGTATGTATACACAGGTTGCCTGTATACCAACCTACGTATATACGCGGGTTGCCTTCATCAAAACTATGTATACATTGTGACATATTATATTTATCATTTCTTTGATCCTGACTGGATTGCCTTTCTCTGCCACATCTGAACTGACCTATAGATACATCATTTTCACATCTTCCTCTTATCAAGGAAAACTCATTAAGCAGGTTGCCATCAAGGACAACATATTGCATCATATTGCCAACAATCTCCCCCTTTAGACTTGATGGCAACCATGATGGTGTTTGATCACTACAACAGATAGATACATTATTCAAACACCAAGATACTCTCCCCCTTTGACATCAAGGGAAAAGGGCGAATTAATACCAAAACAAGTTTTCTCTTCCCTTGTAGAAAGAAGAGCTCTGTAGATTTGATGTGCATTGAATTTACCATGCTCCCTGTGAGTTCATGCTAAATCTTCAGACATATTTTTTCAATGAAGTACATGACCTTATAACTCAATCGAGTATGACCTTTCCTATCACCAAGGACTCATACTTACATCAATGATCCAAACAAGTGGAATTACATATTTGACTCAACTACCCAACCACATGGGTTTACAAATTTTGACTCAACTACCCAACCAAGTGGGTTTACAAATTTGAACAAGTCCTTACATGACTTAATATAAAATTTTTACATCATGGGTCTCAACATGACCTTTTCCATCAAATAAAAAATATGGCTTTGTATAACCAATATCAAAGGACCTCAAGGGAGAGATCATAATTCAACAACTAACATAATTCCAAAAATGCATTCTTCTCAGCAAGGCTAATTCTTCCCCTGAAACTGTGCTCCGATCACCACAACAACTCATTCATCAAAGCATATTCATCAATCAAATAATCAAGACTTAATATCATATCAGCAAATATAACCATCAACATCATATCAAGAAAATTATTACTGTCAGCAGCATATCATAAATTGTTCTTGAGTCTTCCTCACTATTTTTCTTATCAGAGAAAAACATACACAACTATCAGCAGCATATCATAAACTATTCTTGATTCTACCATACTATTTTTCTATATACATGGCTTTAGTTCATGCAACCCGCGTACATAAAGTGAAATACTAAAAATTTAACAGCTCCATCTCCCCCTGAAATTGTACCACCTGTACCTGTCTTCTCTTGTCACATCAGATGCACTATCAGAAATATAAACAATCATAATTACCAAACCATCCTTTATACATTGCAATTGATGATAACATTATTCTTTCAAGAATGATGGACTGCAATGGGCATTGTCTTCTTTCATTCTGAGTCTGAATCCTCCTCACACTTGCGAGAGGTCAGATCTTTAAACACATACAATTTATCATTATTTCTGTATCCCCTTGCTATTACTTCTAAAGTTTATTTGTCCATAACTTTGCATTTGGTTTATGTGAACACAATTATATTTCCTTTATCTGCCATTTGGCCTACACTTAATATGTTTTGTTTTAGGCCTTCAACTAATAAGGTATCAACTGCCCTTCTATTTTTGTTAATTATGGCTCTACCTATTCCCAAAACATTTTCTAGATCATCATTTGAAAGAATAAACTTACCGTCTTGATGTTTCTAGAGATATTCCATCTTATTCTTATCACTGGTCATGTGGTGAGAACATCTGCTATCAGTGTACCATTCATCCTTGCCTTTAATTGCACAGAGAGAAAGACCACATATTACTTCTTCTTCTTTTTGCTTGTTAACATAAATGTTGGTGAGTCCATCTTTCTTTGATCTTACACTATCATCTGTTTGTCTTCCATATTGACTTTGATGATTCATTGGTCTATTCCTACATTTTGTTTCTACATGCCCAAACTTGTTAGAAGAATAAAATCTTATGTGACCAGAAAAAGGACCATAGGGATCATAATATGTTTATTTAATATTTCTTCTATTGCAATCAACTACTCTATGACCAAAATTGTTGCATGAAAAAAAATATCCCTTATAGAAAATTTAGTACCTGGGAGCTGAAGGTCTTTCTGTGTAGTGTCTATTTGTCTCTAACCGAAACAATCTGCTTCTGCAATTGGCTGTAACATTTCCATAATTATGACATATAAATAATTCAACATTATTGATCAAAGGAGAGAATCGATTGATACTTCTATAGTTAGGAGCGAAGGAGTTCCTTTGAAAAATCATGATTGTCGGTTGACCTTTTGAATCTTTAAACACCTCAGGTTTTGCATCGATATCCTTTGAATATTTAGCATTGGCTTGTGAACTAGATTCTCCTTTAACATTTTCATGAAAACCAAAACCAAATTTAATAGAAGGAGATATTTGACTACTAATAATATTATCCAGAATCTTAGTACTATCTTGAAACCTCAAGTGTTTATCCTTTTCTTATAATTTACCTTTTAAAATGTTTACCTCAGCCTCCAATTTTTGGCACTTCTTATTCACACATTCTTCTACCCTTCTTCCTTCTTCTACTTGCTCATTCAAAGCTAGAATTTCTTCTTTCAACTCATTTTCTTTTTCTTCAAATGTTTGTAGAAGATCTTCATTCTTCTCATTTGATTTTTCCAGATCTGCTTTGAGAGAGATGATTTCTGCTTCAAGTCCTTCACTGTGATTGGTTACTTCATCTTGCAACTTTTCATACTAGTCTATCTATTCTTTGTTTAGTTGCTCAATTGCCTTTATTTCTTGTAACTTTTCACTCAATCTAGAAATCATATCTTTGAAGATACATTCCCTCTCATTAAATAAAATATGTTGATCTTCAACTTTAATCTTGAGATTAGCAATTTCTGTTTCTAGATCCATAACATTACTTTCACTTTCGTATTCATTATCTTCAACATTTCATGTACAAGGAAGTGAATCACAAGAACAACAATCAATACCTGTTTCATCTTCTTCATTTTCTACTACACATGTTTTCTGAGATATCTTCATTCTTTGAGTAGCCTTATTCTTTTGCTTCCTTCCCATTGTGAAGAATCTCCTTCAAGCGATCAAGCTTCTTCAGAAGGACCGCCTCTGATACCAATTGTTGGGAAAAATACTGAGGCATGAGGGGGGTGAATCATTATTTATAACTCACTGTAAACTTTTTAGTTTTTCTTTACTGATTTCTATACGTGACTTTAATGAACCCAACTAGCGTATACAGGCAGCTATCTTTAAGCAAACTTGTGTATGTCCAGAGATCTTATTATGCAAATAATTCTTTACTTAGATCAGTGCATCATTCATTCATCAGATGTTTAGTAAGTAGTAAGCATGTGTATTAAGAATAGAATAATTCATCACACATAAGCAATACACATGAACACCAGGATTTAAGGTGGAAACCCAATTCGGGAGAAAACCACCGTTGTTGTCATCTCTGTCTTCAATATTTATTACAAAGAAAATTTCTTACAATCTTGTACTGGCACAGATATATACCAGCACGCAGACACCCACCTACAAAAGGTTGCAACCTTCTCTCGTTCTCCAGCTACTACTGGAAGGGAGCTCCAACCCCCTGATCTTGTTTACTAGCTACCACTGGAAGGGAGATACAACCCCCTTATTCTCATTTACCAGCCACTCCTGGAAGGGAGCTAACACCCCTTGATCTCGTTTACCAGCAACCACTAGAAAGGAGCTATGACCCCCTCACTGAAGGCTTCGACCCTCAACAACACCGCGGACCATGTTTCATCAATTTTCACACTGGATCCAACAAATTCCTCACAATACAACTTGTAAGCCTCTTTTCATCATATTTTCAGACTGGACCCACTCCACACATTTAAGCTCAAATAACATACATCAAACTAAAACTAATAACCGTGTCAAATCATTCACTTAATCATCAATCAATCAACCTGTTAGCCACCTGTAATATTTTGTTATACCAAAAGGTGGCTAAATCTTTTTGAGACTCCAAGGAACAAATTTTATCACTAAAAATTGTTGGCTCTTGAAGACTCCTTGTAGGCCTCATGCCTCTGTCCAAAATCCTCATTACTGTTCCTCTTAATTCTGCTAATTTCATGTAAGAAACTGCTGAAGAAACCATCATTTTTCCTTTTCTCCCACTCATAGCTAACCTTCATTTTCTCCCCCTTTTTCTCCATATTACTCCTCTACTTTTCATAAGTTTCTCCTTCCATTCATGAAAATCCTCCTGACATGGTTTGAAACTTCTTTTTGAGCTGTGCCGAAACCCCCAAATCCATTAAAAAACCTTGAAATTTTTCATAAAAATACAAGTATTATGACCATGGACTTAAGCCCCTTTGGGCTAAGTCCTAAACCACTTCCCCCACATGCCCGTGCGTTGGGACCAAGCGCTTAAGTCCCGAGCGCTAATCGCAATCGGAAGGTCGGGCGGGTGAATTTTCCTTTGTAATATCAAAAAGCCCCGATGCGATTTTTTATAACGTTAAGTCCCGCGATATGTTTTACACCGTCGATCTATGGTCCTGATCCGACGGTGGAGTGCTAATCGCAGCCCCCCGCCTGATCGCAATTGCAACACTCATGTTGTAACCCCGATTGATCGCAAGCCTTCTTCTCCAACCTCCGATTGCGATCCCCGATTACATCTCGACCGTTCATCCTTCTCGCGATCTGACGGCCAGCGCTCAATCGCATTTCCCCTCCCGATCGCAATCGCAAGTCTTGCCTTCCGATCCCCGATCGTGTCACCTCCCGATTTAATCGCAGCCGTCCATCTCCCAGCCGATCCGACGGCCATCGCACACCCGCTCCAATCGCAATCGGAACTTTCAATTGCACCCTCCTTCTGCGTATTGCGATTGCGATCCCCCGATCCAATCTGAGCCGTCCATCCCGCCAGATCCAACGGCTCGGATTCATCCCGCTCCTCTCCCATCATCCTTCTCTACTGCCTCTCTGATTCCATCGCAGCCGTTCATTCCTCCCCCAAATCAACGACTACCGCTTGATCGCACTAGTCCCCCGATCGCGCAATCGCATCAGAGTTTTTCGATCGCACCCTTTTTCTTCTATCCCCGATTGATTATCCACTGTTGATCTCCTCTCCGCCTTCCATGATCCAACGGTCCTCGTTAACTCCGATCACAAGTCTTGTCCCCGTTTCGAAAACCCTCCAATTCACCTTCTGCCGTCGATCTGATTTGCAGATCAACGGCCAGCGCTTAATCGCGTTGGAATTTTACATCACATGCACTTGCCTGCCAACCCCCGATTGAGATCCTCCGATTAGATCTGGACCGTCCATATGTCCAGATCGGACGGCCCAAAATCGCCTCGCCTTATTTCTTCTCCCCGATCTCCTTTTGACATTTCGCGCAGATCTCCACCGTTGGATGCTTTCATCCGACGGCTACACTCTTTCCCCGCCATCTGAAGCAGTTTAAACCAAAATTCGCAGGATTTCTTAATTGTTTTGTGTTTGATGCAGGTGTTTTAAAAGGTTTTCCATTGTATCACGAAGAAATGCCGAGGGCTGGGAATGACGATTCTCATGCCCTCGTTTCATTAAAGAGAAGCCATCCACGGGGCTCCATTCCATGTTTCATCAGTACTCTATGAGTATTGGTGTCGTAAAGCCCAGCACGGCTCTACACATTAACAAGACACTATTTTAATTCAAACACAGTTAAAGGGTATCAGTTTTGAAGACAAAGCACAGCAGATGAAGATCGAAGACAGTTTTTATAGGGATTACGGCTAAGACAGTTATCAAAAGCCTAATCCCCAATCTAAAACATAGTTTAAAAGAAAACCTAAAGTGTTTTATCAGACAGAAAGCCTCCACCGCCCCATCTGAGGCAAATTGATTCCTCAGCTACCACCGAGCCACCTGTTGCCTCAAAGCATTCAAACAGAGGCCGAAGTTATTGAAGAAAATCTGATATTCGCCTCCAGCGCAGCCAAGGAGTTACTCCACACAGCGTACAGAGCCTCAAAGTCAAATAAATTTCCCACTGAGCTTTGATATTTATTGTAAAAAAGTTAATACAATGATCCACCTGTAAATTTCTCCCTCGAGCCCCTCAAAAGGCCGAGAAGTATTGAACCTGTATTAATTATCCTGAGAGATATTTTCTCAGATCACCTCCTCATTCTTCTATAAATACCTCAGAAGAAGATGAGAAATTTTTGGTTGCAGAACTTTGAAATACACTTGAGCTGGAGACTTATATTTGTACATAGTGTTCACTGGCCCTTGAAGCTCTGTTTGTGATAGAGTAGTTAGGCTGAATAGTGAAAATGATTGCTGAACTGAAACATTGGACTTGAAGACTGTAACTGGTTTGACATCAATAACAAGTTGTTTCTTGGGATCCTGGTCTATATTACTGGTGAAGTGCCTCTTTCTTTGTTAATTGTTTTTCCTTCTACGTATGCCATATTGTTCATATTCTGCTGTAAATAACAGTATAAATAGGGTTAGGACCTACTGTATATCAGTAACCTTCTCTGGCTGAGAAATCTTTATCTTGATGTTTTCTTCAAATTTGTTTATTTAAAGAATGATTTAATATAGTTTAAACAGTTAGGAATGTTGGCGTTCCCTCGTCCTTCTGCTTGCTTAACCATTGTTCTTGAATGTGATTTCCATTATTTTCTATTGAAGATTAGACTAGAGAAGATATGGTTTGCCCTGATTCCTAGATTCCTTTCTCCAAAGGCAGATTCTGAAAGTTTCCCATGGTGTTGACTGAAAGCAGACTAGGTTTAAAAGTACTTTATCTGATCTTAAGTTACACTTCGTTTCTCTTATATGTTTTCATACTTTCTGAAGGTGATTATGTGGATCATTGGATTGTTTGTCAATTAAGCTGCTTTAATAAGAACTTGCCCAAGAAGTCTATGGTTAGCCCTGTCCTTGGTTGGTTTTAAACAGTTACTTAAGAGGCTTTTCTTGTTTGGACTGGCTATAAATCCTCTGAGAAATTATTATCAGTTTCCATCCCTCCAACACTTTATTGTTTCATTCCATCATTTAAAACTCAACAATATTGTGGTATAGATGACTTGCCCCTTGGATCACTCTTGATGTTGTTGCTCAATTAAAGCCCAGATATGACTCCATAGCCCAATGGACTAAAAACCAGCGTTATATCTATCTATCTGCCAAAACTGTTTTATTGCTTGCAACTTCTCACTTTTGAAACTTTTTGCACTTAGGATTTTCCCCTCAAGTAGCATTTCATGCTCAACCATCCAAAACAAAACAAAACCCTTGGCCTTCATAACTAGCCTAATATCATTACCTTAAGCTTTTCAAAGACAATATCCATCTTTGTATATATTGGAGAGATCCCTCTCCGGATTCAGGAGGGCTAGATCCTAGAATCCCAAAGTTGGTTGAAACGATGTTAACTCTGTGATTGGACTCTCCCAATCTTGCTAATAAATTGCAGAGACCTAACATTTCTAGTGACTACGCTGGGGACTCAAAACTCAGAGTCTTTTACATTCAAATTCATTCATAAGGAAGCTTGCGGTTGGGTTCATAGAGCGCTTGCTTTATTAACCAGCTTGAGCCACCAGAACCTAACATTTCTGGCGACTCCGCTGGGGACTGAGTGTTTTTAATACCCCAGAAAACCCTTTATTCAAGAACACTTTGAGAGTAAAAAGCAGCCTTTTCAAGCACTGCCTAAGATAGGTATTTATGATGAAACTTGTTTG
>CM076575.1:698502715-698866837 GCA_034641835.2 Pinus albicaulis
CATGGCAGCTAGCTTGGTTGCATGCGAGGCTATTTGGATGAGGAAGATCCTCGCAGGTTTGTTTAGGTTGCATTTGGAGCCTACAGTGATCTACTGTGATAACCAGAGTTGCATTAAACTCTCGGCTAATCCAGTATTTCATGATAGGTCCAAACACATCGAAATCAGGTACCATCATATCAGAGATTGTGTTCAGCGGAGAATCGTGATGCTTTCATATGTTCCCACGGAGGATCAGGATGCCGACATCCTGACGAAGGCGCTCACCAGGAGCAAGTTCGAATTCCACAGAGGCAGGATAGGGGTTGCAGATAATCCATATCTTGCTGAGAGGGAGTGTTGAAAATGCGGCAAGATGATGGAGCTTAGTGAAATGAAGTCGCCTTCACTAAGTGGGCCCGCAGGCAAATTCTGGCGCAAAATCTATTTTTAGACTATGTCTATTTTTAGACATATGGAGCATGGTCCAGGGATTGCGGTATGTTATTCTTGGAGTATTGGTCATGTTGGTAAAAATAGATGGGACTCTATTTTTTGGACCTATAGGTCGAAGTCTATTTTTAGACTGCCTCTCCTTAAAATAGGGAAGTCAAATATTATTTACCCTTAATAATATTTGGACTATAAACTTCAGTTTACTCTCTTGGAGCACTTCAGTTCGAGCCTTGGAAGTGACTCATGCATCTGACAGAGGAATTACGCTATTCCCAAGGGTTTGGTGAGCACATGCATGGTTGACTTCAGTTAGGACTTCAGTGGCAGAAGTTTGGTGGAGTTAATGAGACAGCTAGTGGAGTTGTGTTCGGTTTAATTTAGTTGAACTGGTTGAGATTAGTTTAACTAGCTAATCAACTAGTTATGAGTGGAGTGAATTAAATGTTATTTAATTCATTAATTAGTAACTCATTATTCAACTCAAGAACATGTAGAAATTAGCTGAATAAATCACTTATTCAATGGAGATTAACCCGATTACACATCAATTTCGAATTGCATGCATAACACATAATCTCTTCTACAATTAATTGTCACATGTGGAAATAACAGAAGCAATCTCACATCAAATCAATCACACATTAACTCAGTATGTATGGGGAAATCCTATAGCTGAAAACCCCACAGCTATTGTGTATATTATAATGGAGAAATCATGTAACCAAGAAAGTACAATACTCCTCACAAGTACTCAGTACTTTCTCATAAAGTCACACACAATCTAACTCAGTTTTGAACAAGTCTCGGGTTCAAAACTCACTGCTGACTACCTTGCCTCTATTGCGCAATCATGGCCTGTATATGAAGAGGTTCAAGGTTCGAATCCCCTTGGCTTGGTAGCACGAATTGTCATGGACAATTCCTCCAGATGTACAAATCCATACAAAACAAATCCTCCAAGCGATAACTTTACTCACCCTTTCATCTACCTCTTCCTTGGTCTCCTTGAGCCCGATCATGCCAGCGTAGTGAACTGAAGTGTTCTTGAGTTGACTAATGAGTTAATATTTAGTAAATTAAATATTATTTAATTTACTCCACTCATATCTAGTTGATTAGTTAGTTAACTAATCCCAACTTGATCAACTAAAGCAAACGAACATTACTCCATATCATCACGAATTAACTCTCCAAAACTACGCACGAAGTGTGGTAACCATGCAAGATGCCATCAAACCCTAGGAACCACGTGATTCCTTGTGTCAGTTGCATGAGCCACCTCCATGACTCAAACTGAAGTGCGCCAAGAGAGTAAATTGTTGTTTATAGTCAAAATATTATTAAGGGTAAATAATATTTGACTTCCATATTTTTAGGAGATCAGTCTAAAAATAGCCTGAGTCCTAAAAAATAGGTTCTCATATATTTTTACCGACAGGTCGCATACTTCAAGAATCTCTAAGTAGAATTCCCAAATTATGCTCCGTATGTCTAAAAATAGACATAGTCTAAAAATAGACTTTGCGCCAGAATTTGCCTGCGGGCCCACTTAGTGAAGGCGACTTCATTTCACTAAGCTCCATCATCTTGCTGCATTCTCAACACTCCCTCTCAGCAAGATATGGATTATCTACAATCCCTATCCTGCCTCTGTGGAATTCGAACTTGCTCCTGGTGAGCGCCTTCGTCAGGATGTCGGCATCATGATCCTCCGTGGGAACATATGAAAGCATCATGATCCTCCGCTGAACACAATCTCTGATGTGATGGTACCTGATGTCGATATGTTTGGACCTATCATGAAAAACTGGATTAGCCGAGAGCTTGATGCGGCTCTGGTTATCACAGTAGATCACTGTAGGCTCCAAATGCAACCTGAACAAACCTGCGAGGATCTTCCTCATCCAAATAGCCTCGCATGCAGCCAAACTTGCTGCCATGTACTCGGCCTCTGCTGAACTGAGTGCCACGGATCTCTGCTTCCTGCTGTACCAGGAAACTGCTATCGACCCAATGCTGAAAACTCCTCCAGAAGTGCTCTTCCAGTCCGTTGGGCTCCCTGCCCAATCTGCATCAGTGAAACCAGAAAGCTTCACTCCATCCTCCTGTCTGTACCATAGACCATATCCCGATGTGCCTCTGATATAGCGCAATACATGCTTCCCCGCCTTCCAAAAGAGCTTGGTAGGCTTAACCATAGCTTGCGAAAGCTGGTTAACTGCATAGCATATATCGGGTCGAGTATTGACCAGATACATCAACGACCCCACCAACTGTCGATAGACGGTGGCATCCACTACCTCCTCCGAAGTAGCATCTCCCTTCCTCCAACCTCCAGGAAGAGGGGTATCAACAGGCTTGCAGCCTTGCATGTTGAACCTCTCCAGAATCTCCCGGGCATACTTGCCCTGAGAAACAAACAGTCCTCCACTGCGCTGCCAAATCTCCAATCCCAGGAAATAATGAAGGATGCCCGGGTCCTTCATCTCAAACTCTCGTGCAAGATCCTCCTTGCATGAAAGTATCAACTGCTCGTCGCCAGTCAAAATCAGATCATCTACATACAGTACGATGATCAACAGCTTCCCCTCCACCACAATCTGGTACAGGTTTGGATCCGCCTCACTCTTGGAGAATCCAAGGCCGGTGAAGTAGCTGTCTATCCGAGTGTACCAAGCACGAGGTGCTTGCTTCAGCCCATACAGTGCTCTCTTGAGTCGGCACACATGCGACTCACTGCTGAAGATATCAAAACCTTCAGGCTGCTCTATGTACACCTCTTCCTCAATAACTCCATTGAGGAACGCAGTCTTCACATCCATCTGATGAATGTGCCACCCCATCTGCGCTGAGAGAGCGAGGATCGTCCGTATGGAAGAGTACCTTGCGACAGGTGCAAAAGTCTCCTCATAGTCAATCCCCTCGATCTGTGAGAAGCCACGGGCGACAAATCTCGCCTTGTACTTCTCCACACTCCCGTCAGCCGCCTGCTTCACCTTGTAGATCCATCGCGATCCTACAACTGATTTCCCAACCGGTCTTGGGACAATCTCCCATGCACTGTTCCTGATGATCGAATCATATTCTTCGATCATGGCATCAACCCATGCGGGTTCCTCCACAGCTTCCTCAAAAAAGGATGGCTCTGTCACAACACATTGACTCATAAGAGCCATGTATCCAGTGTACCGATCCGGTGACTGTCTCTGTCTGCGCTGTGCTGTAGGTGGTCCTACAACCTTCTCTGCATCCCGAGCCAGTCGCTCGGCTTCTGTAGTGCGCATGCGCCCTCTGATGGTTGGCGCTGCCTGGGTGGTTTCTTCCACCTCCTGAACCTCCTCTTGTGGCTGATCCACATCCGGAAGCTCCTCCTTAGGAACTAACGGCTCCTCATCTGCATGCAAGTGTAGCTCCCTCTCAAGCGAACACTGCATGGCTTTCTCCTCCTGAAATTTTATATCCCGTCGCACAACAGTCTTGCGACTGTCTGGCACATACACTCGATAGTTATGAGGTGTATCGGTGTACCCCACAAATATTCCAACTTCAGCAGTTGGATCCAGCTTCCTTCTTGCATCCTTCGTCACATGCATGTAGACAGGAGATCCGAAAATCCGCAAATGGGAAATATCGGGCCTCTTGCCAGAATAAGCCTCCTCTGGTGTACTCATGCCAAGAACCTTGTGAGGACAACGGTTCTGCACATACACTGCTGTATTGCATGCCTCGGCCCACAAGTGAAGGGGTAGGCCCTGATCATGCAACATCGCCCGTGCAGCACCCACGATCGTTCTGTTCTTCCGCTCAGCCACCCCGTTCTGCTGTGGGTTATGGGGTGCGATGAGCTCTCTCTGAATCCCTTCTGCGCTGCAGAACTCCTTGAATTCAGGCGAGATGAATTCACCACCGTTATCACTCCTTAGAGCAATCACCTTCTTCCCCGACTCCTTCTCGACCAGTGCTTTAAACTCACAGAACTTCGCGAATGTATCGCTCTTCTTCTGCATGAAGAAGATCCGGCACTTTCGAGAGAAATCATCAACAAAGATCACATAATACTTGTGCTTTGCTGTCGAAGCAACTGAGAAAGGACCACACACGTCTGTGTGAACTCTCTCAAGGATCGTCGTGGCGCGACTATCCTTCTCGTGAAAAGTGGCTTTCACATACTTCCCTAAAGTACACCCCTTGCACTGATCTGACTGCGCAAGAGTGCCCTTAGGAAGTCCAGTAGAAATCTGCTGCAGAATCTTCAAAGCTCCATGGTGAAGATGGCCCAATCTCCTGTGCCATAGTTTGCCCTCATCATCCCGGCTCACCACTTCTCCCTCCTTGCATGCCATAGATGCGCAGTCATCTACCTGCAACTGATAAAGGTTCTGAGTTCGAACCCCTATCTTCCGGGTCTCTCCAGTAGTCTTACTGCGCAGGAAGGCTTTTCCTTCGCTGAAGACCACATCATACCCCTTATCCTCCAACATCACCACAGAGATCAAGTTCTTCTTCAATCCAGGTACATGCATGGCATCCTTCAATACAAAGGGTTTACCAGACTCCCTCTGAAAGGATATGGTACCGATACCAGTCGCACTGTATCTACCATCATCGCCCATCTCGATGTGCACACCCAAATATTTGTCCTCCAGATCTAAGAACAAATCTCGATCTCCCGTCATATGAAATGACGCACCGCTGTCCAAGAACCACAACGATCCCATCACACTTGAAACCAAGCATGTGATCAGTGAAAAGTCAAGCTCGAACTATGAAGCCAAAGCTTCTCCATCTGTAGATCTTCCCACTTGCTTGTTCTTCTTCTTCTTTGGACAATTGGTAGCATAATGTCCGTGTTCATGGCAGTGAAAACACTTCACTTTCGCCATATCCTGCTTCTTGCCCTTTGCACCAGAATGAGAGGTTTTCTTACCCTTCCCCTTCTTTGCTTTGGCAACCAAAGCGCAGTTTTCTTCATCGGCTCCCTTTGATGAAGATCCATCTCGAGTAGTCCTCCTTATCTCCTCCTGCATGAGATCCGCCCAAAGGCGCTCCCATCCCGGCAGCTTCTCCCGACCATTGACACTATCTTGATATGAGTGCCAAGCCTTCGGAAGACCAAGGAGAGCCAGGTCGACCATATCCTCTTCATCGACAGTAACTCCCACACTTCCCAGTTCATCTCTGCAGTGAGTGAACTTCGTGAGGTATTTAGCGATACTGTCGCCCTTCTCCATCTTGATGTTCCTGAGCTTGTCTTTGAGCGCCAGCTTCCTTTGGTCACTCTTACTCTGGAATAGATCCGTCAAAGCTTTCCCCATTAAATATGGAGTAGCCTTTCCATGCAGGCTGGATACAATATGATCCTTGACGCCCTCCAACAGGATCCTTCGACATTTCGCGATCTTCTTTTGCCATGCATCGACTAAAGCTGCATCAGTGGGCTTTGGGACATCTGCATCCACGAACTCCTTCAGACCATTATCTTCTAACACTGCTTCCATTCGATCCTTCCATGCAACATAGTTCGAACTGCCTTCAAGAGCATATTCGAGTCGCAAACCATTGAAAGAAGACATCTTTCAACACCGGCACAAAGAAGAACAACCTTCTGCAAAATTCGAATTCCAAACTCCAAGCTCTATCGCTTCCGATCTATACTTGAAAACAAATTATTTCCAAATCAGAGATTGACTGCAAAGGGCATTCACCGGATCTTTCACCTTACAAAGAAGGATGAATATTCCGGAGGCTACCTGGCCCGCATGCAGACTCTGTCCGAGGAAATAAGTTTGCAATCACCGTAATAGACTTCGACAATTAATCTTGCTCCGATACCATGTAGAAATTAGTTGAATAAATCACTTATTCACTGAAGATTAACCTGGTCATATATCAATTTCGAATTGCATACATAACACATAACCTTCTTCTACAATTAATTGTCACATGCGGAAATAACAGAAGCAATCTCACATCAAATCAATCACACATTAACTCGGTATGTATGGGGAAAGCCTATAGCTGAAAACCCCGCAGCTATTGTGTATATTATAATGGAGAAATCATGTAACCAACAAAGTACAATACTCCTCACAAGTACTCAGTACTTTCTCATAAAGTCACACACAATCTAACTCAGTTTTGAACAAGTCTCGGGTTCAAAACTCACTGCTGACTGCCTTGCCTCTATTGCGAAATCATGGCCTGTATATGAAGAGGTTCAAGGTTTGAATCCCCTTGGCTTGACTGCGCAATTGTCATGGAAAATTCCTCCAAGTGTAATGCAAATCCCATGCAAAACAAATCCTCCAACTGATAGCTTTACTCACCCTTTCATCTACCTCTTCCACTGGTCTCCACTGAACTGATCATGCACTGTAGTGAACTAAAGTGTTCTTGAGTTGAATAATGAGTTAATATTTAGTAAATTAAATATTATTTAATTTACTCCACTCATATCTAGTTGATTAGTTAGTTAACTAATCCCAACTAGTTCAACTAAAACAAACAGAACACAACTCCACTATCTGTCCCGTTAACTCCTCCAAAACTCCTGCCACTGAAGTCTAACCGAAGCCAACCATGCAAGATTACATAGGTTACTTTATTGTTACTATGATTTCTCCATTTACGATTTCATAGGTTACATCATGTAAAGTTGTCAATCTCGGGTTGGTGATGAGCTTTAGTTCTCCAGATTTGGGGCTTTTCTGATATTTTCTCCCTCATGTCATTCTTGCATCACCTCGTTGTTTGTGTTGAAAATGCGGCAAGATGATGGAGCTTAGTGAAATGGTAGCCTTCACTAGGAAGCGTGGGCCACGGAAAGAATGCAGCGCAAGTCTATTTTTAGACATATGGAGCATGGTCCGGGGGTTGCGGTATGTTATTCTTGGAGTATTGGTCATGTTGGTAAAAATAGATGGACCTCTTTTTTTGGACTATAGGTCGAAGGCTATTTTTAGACTGCCTCTCCTAAAAATAGGGAAGTCAAATATTATTTACCCTTAATAATATTTGGACTCTAAACTTCAATTTACTCTCTTGGAGCACTTCAGTTTGACCCTCAGAGGTGGGGCATGCAACTGCCAGAAGGATTTACACTTTTCCTATGAGTTAGGTGAGCTAATGCATGGTTGACTTCGGTTAGAGCTCAAGTGGCAGAGTTCGGTGGAGTTGATGCGACAGTTAATGGAGGTGGTGTTCGGTTTAATTTAGTTGAACTGGTTGAGATTAGTTTAACTAGCTAATCAAATAGTTATGAGTGGATTGAATTAAATATTATTTAATTCATTAATTAGTAACTCATTATTCAACTCAAGAACACATCATTTCACTACAGTGCATGGACAGTTCAGTGGAGACCAGTGAAAGAGGTAGATGAAAGGGTGGAGTTAGCTATCAGTGGCGACATCAGTTGTCCATGAGATTTGCACCACACTTGGAGGAATTTCCCATGATGATTGCATTTTCAAGCCAAGGAGATTCAAACCTTGGATCTCTATTTAGACGGGCCATGATTGCGCAATAGAGGCAAGGAAATTAGTGGTGAGTTTTGAACCAGTAACCTGTTCAAAACCAAGCTAGATTGTGTGTAACTTCATGAGATAGTACTGAGTACTTGTGAGGAGTATTGTACTGAGTTTGTTACATGTTTTCTCCATTATAATATACACAATAGCTGCAGGGTTTTCAGCTATAATCTTTCCCCATACATACTGTGTTAATGTGTATGATGAATTGATGTGCTATCGTTTGTTTTATTTCTGCATGTGTGATGATCTGAGTGGAAGAGATTATGTGTTGCATATGAATTCAAATTGATATGTGATCAGGATAATCTCGGTGGATAATTAATCATTATTCAGCAAATTTCTACATGGTATCAGAGCTATTGAAGCGAGATATTGATCATCACAGTGATTACAAACTTATTTCGGTAGACGGAGTACGCATGCGACCGGGTAGCCTACGGATCCATCCTTTCTTTTGAAAGGTGATATATCCGATAAATGCCCTGGGTCGATCTGCAGTGCTAGAAATAATTTGTTCCTGCAGTTCAAGGGGCGATTGAGCTTTGAGTTTGGAATTCGAATTTTGCAGCAGTTTGTTTTCTTGGTGCCGGAGTTGAAAATGTCTTTCAACGGGTTGCGACTCGAATATGCTCTTGAAGGCAGTTCCAATTATGTTTCATGGAAAGATCGCATGGAGGCAGTATTAGAAGATAATAGACAGAAGGAGTTCGTAGATACAGATGTCCAAAAGCCCACTGATCCTGCTGAAGTCGAGGCTTGGCAAAAGAAGATGGTGAAATGTCGAAGGATTCTGTTGGATGGCGTAAAGGATCACATTGTATCCAGCCTGCATGGAAAATCTTCTCCATATTTGATGTGGAAAGCATTGACAGATCTATTCCAGAGTAAGAGTGACCAAAGGAAGCTGGCACTCAAATATAAGCTCAGGAACATCAAGATGGAGAAAGGCGACAGTATCGCCAAATACCTCACGAAGTTCACTCAGTGCAGACATGAGCTAGGAAGTGTGGGGGTGATTGTCGAAGACAAGGACATGGTCGACCTGGCTCTCCTTGGTCTTCCAAAGGCTTGGCACTCATATCAAGATAGTGTCAATGGTCGGGAGAAGCTGTCGGGATGGGAGCGCCTTTGGGAGGATCTCATGCAGGAGGAGATAAGGAGGACTACTCGTGATGGATCTTCATCAAAGGGAGTTGATGAAGAAAACTGTGCTTTGGTGGCCAAAGAAAAGAAGGGGAAGGGTAAGAAAACTTCTCATTCTGGTGCAAAGGGAAAGAAGCAGGATATGGCGAAAGTGAAGTGTTTTCACTGCCATGATCACGGACTTTATGCTACAAATTGACTAGAAAGAAGAAGAAAAACAAGCAAGCGGGAAGATCTGCAGATGGAGAAGCTTTGGCTTCACAGTTCGAGCTTGAATTTTTACTGATCGCATGCTTTGTTTCAGGTGTGATGGGATCGGTATGGTTCTTGTACAGCGGTGCGTCATTTCATATGACGGGAGATCGGGAGTTGTTCTCAGATCTGGAGGACAAAGATTTGGGTGTGCACATCGAGATGGGCGATGATGGTAGATACAGTGCGACTGGTATCGGTACCATATCCTTTCAGAGGGAGTCTGGTAAACCCTTTGTATTGAGGGATGTCATGCATGTACCTGGATTGAAGAAGAACTTGATCTCTGTGGCGATGTTGGAGGATAAGGGGTATGATGTGGTCTTCAGCGAAGGAAAAGCCTTCCTGCGCAGTAAGACTACTAGAGAGACCCGGAAGATAGGGGTTCGAACCAAGAACCTTTATCAGTTGCAGGTAGATGGTTGCGCAGCTATGGCATGCAAGGCGGGAGAAGTGGTGAGCCGGGATGATGAGGGCGAACTGTGGCATAGGATATTGGGCCACCTTCACCATGGAGCTTTGAAGATTCTGCAGCAGATTTCTACTGGGCTTCCTAAGGGCACTCTTGCGCAGTCAGATCAGTGCAAGGGGTGTACTTTAGGGAAGTATGTGAAAGCCACCTTTCACGAGAAGGATAGTCGCGCCACGGCGATCCTTGAGAGAGTTCACACAGACGTGTGTGGTCCTTTCTCAGTTGCTTCGACAGCAAAGCACAGGTATTATGTGATCTTTGTTGATGATTTCTCTCGAAAGTGCTGGATCTTCTTCATGCAGAAGAAGAGCGATACATTCGCGAAGTTCTGTGAGTTTAAAGCACTGGTCGAGAAGGAGTCGGGGAAGAAGGTGATTGCTCTAAGGAGTGATAACGGTGGTGAATTCATCTCGGCTGAATTCAAGGAGTTCTGCAGCGCAGAAGGGATTCGGAGAGAGCTCATCGCACCCCATAACCCACAGCAGAACGGGGTGGCTGAGCAGAAGAACAGAACGATCGTGGGTGTTGCACGGGCGATGTTGCATGATCAGAGCCTACCCCTTCACTTGTGGGCTGAGGCATGCAATACAACAGTGTATGTGCAAAACCGTTGTCCTCACAAGGTTCTTGGCATGAGTACACCGGAGGAGGCTTATTCTGGCAAGAGGCCTGATATTTCCCATTTGCGGATTTTTGGTTCTCCTGTCTACATGCATGTGACGAAGGATGCAAGAAGGAAGTTGGATCCAACCGCTGAGGTTGGAATATTTGTGGGGTACACTGATACACCTCACAACTATCGGGTGTATTTTTTAGACAGTCGAAAGACTGTTGTGCGACGGGATATAAAATTTCAGGAGGAGAAAGCCATGCGGTGTTCGCTTGAGAGGGAGCTACACTTGCATGCAGATGAGGAGCTGTTAGTTCCTAAGGAGGAGCTTCCGGATGTGGATCAGCCACAAGAGGAAGTTCAGGAGGTGGAATAAACCACCCATGCAGCGCCAACCATCAGAGGGCGCAAGCGCACTACAGAAGCTGAGCGACTGGCTCGAGATGCAGAGAAGGTTGTAGGACCACCTACAGCACAGCGCAGATAGAGGCAGTCACCGGATCGGTACACTGGATACATGACTCTTGTGAGTCAATGTGTCGTGACGGAGCCATCCTCTTTTGAGGAAGCTGTGGAGGAACCCGCATGGGTTGATGCCATGATCGAAGAATATGATTCGATCGTCAGGAACAGTGCATGGGAGATTGTCCCAAGACCAAAGGGGAAATCAGTGGTGGGTTCGTGATGGATCTACAAAGTGAAGCAGGCAGCTGACGGGAGTGTTGAGAAGTACAAGGCGAGATTTGTCGCCGTGGCTTTTCACAGATCGAGGGGATCAATTATGAGGAGACCTTTGCACCTGTCACAAGGTACTCTTCCATACGAACGATCCTTTCTCTCTCAACACAGATGGGGTGGCACATTCATCAGATGGATGTGAAGACTGCGTTCCTCAACGGAGTCATTGAGGAGGAGGTGTACATAGAGAAGCCTGAAGGTTTCGAGATCTTCAGTAGTGAGTCGCATGTGTGCCGACTCAAGAGAGCACTGTACGGGCTGAAGCAAGCACCTCGTGCTTGGTACACTCGGATAGACAACTACTTCACCGGGCTTGGATTCTCCAAGAGTGAGGCGGATCCTAACCTGTACCAGATTGTGGTGGAGGGGAAGCTGTTGATCATCGTACTGTATGTAGATGATCTGATTTTGACTAGCAATGAGAAGTTGATACTTTCATGCAAGGAGGATCTTGCACGAGAGTTTGAGATGAAGGACTTGGGCATCCTTCATTATTTCTTGGGATTGGAGATTTGGCAGCGCAGCGGAGGACTGTTTGTTTCTCAGGGAAAGTATGCCCGGGAGATTCTGGAGAGGTTCAACATGCAAGGCTGCAAGCCTGTTGACACTCATGTTCCTGGTGGTTGGAGGAAGGAGGATGCTACTTCAGCGGAGGTAGTGGATGCCACTGTCTATCGACAGTTGGTGGGGTCGCTTATGTATCTGGTCAATACACGACCCGATATATGCTATGCTGTTAACCAGCTTTCGCAAGCTATGGTTAAGCCTACCAAGCTCTTTTGGAAGGCAGGCAAGCATGTATTGCGTTATATTAGAGGCACATCGGGATATGGTCTATGGTATAGACAGGAGGATGGAGCGAAGCTTTCTGGCTTCACTGATGCAGATTGGGTAGGGAGCCCAACGGACCGGAAGAGCACATCTGGAGGAGTTTTCAGCATTGGGTCGACAACAATTTCCTGGTACAGCAGGAAGCAGAGATCCGTGGCACTCAGTTCAGCAGAGGCCGAGTACATGGCAGCTAGCTTGGCTGCATGCGAGGCTATTTGGATGAGGAAGATCCTTGTTGGATTGTTCGGGTTGCATTTGGAGCCTACAGTGATTTACTGTGATAACCAGAGTTGCATTAAACTCTCGGCTAATCCAATATTTCATGATAGATCCAAACACATCGACATCAGGTACCATCATATCAGAGATTGTGTTCAGCGGAGAATCATGATGCTTTCATATGTTCCCACGGAGGATCAAGATGCCGACATCTTGACGAAGGCGCTCACCAGGAGCAAGTTTGAATTCCACAGAGGCAGGATAGGGGTTGCAGATAATCCATATCTTGCTGAGAGGGAGTGTTGAAAATGCAGCAAGATGATGGAGCTTAGTGAAATGAAGTCGCCTTCACTAAGTGGGCCCGCAGGCAAATTCTGGCGCAAAGTCTATTTTTAGACTATGTCTATTTTTAGACATATGGAGCATGGTCCAGGGGTGGCAGTATGTTATTCTTGGAGTATTGGTCATGTTGGTAAAAATAGATGGACCTCTATTTTTGTGACCTATAGGTCGATAGGTCGAAGTCTATTTTTAGACTGCCTATCCTAAAAATAGGGAAGTCAAATATTATTTACCCTTAATAATATTTGGACTATAAACTTCAGTTTACTCTCTTGGAGCACTTCAGTTCGAGCCTTGGAAGTGGCTCATGCATCTGACAGAGGAATTACGCTATTCCTAAGGTTTTGGTGAGCTCATGCATGGTTGACTTCAGTTAGGACTTCAGTGGCAGAAGTTTGGTGGAGTTGATGAGACAGATAGTGGAGTTGTGTTCGGTTTAACTTAGTTGAACTAGTTGAGATTAGTTTAACTAGCTAATCAAATAGTAATGAGTGGAGTGAATTAAATATTATTTAATTAATAAATTAGTAACTCATTATTCAACTCAAGAACACATCAGTTCACTACAGTGCATGGACAGTTCAGTGGAGACCAGTGAAAGAGGTAGATGAAAGGGTGGAGATAGCTATCAGTTGGGACATCAGTTGTGCATGAGATTTGCACCACACTTGGAGGAATTGCCCATGATGATTGCGCTGTCAAGCCAAGGAGATTCGAACCTTGGATCTCTATTTATACAGGCCATGATTGCGCAATAGAGGCAAGGAAATTGGTGGATGAGTTTTGAACCAGTGACTTGTTCAAAACCAAGCTAGTTTGTGTGTAACTTTATGAGATAGTATTGAGTACTTGTGAGGAGTATTGTACTGATTTTGTTACATGTTTTCTCCATTATAATATACACAATAGCTTCGGGGTTTTCAGCTATAAGCTTTCCCCATACATACTGTGTTAATGTGTATGATGAATTGATGTGCTATCGCTTGTTTTATTTCCGCATGTGTGATGATCTGAGTGGAAGAGATTATGTGTTGCATATGAATTCGAATTGATATGTGATCAGGATAATCTCGGTGGATAATTAATCATTATTCAGCAAATTTCTACAGTTTGAGCATGCCAATTGTCTACCACTTGTACCAATTGGCACATGTCAATCTCTGAGGTGTGCCACATTTCACCTATTTTCAGTGAGAGTTTAGGGTTTCTCTAACATAGCTTCAGAAATCCGATTCAGTGCCTGCTTGAATATTGTCACATAATACTTATGGTTTGGATTGATGAGCATGTTCTGATCTGAATGGTTGGTTGATTCATAAGAACCACCCATATAGTCATCTTGAGATATTTCAAAAGGTTTCTCGGGTTTCCTTTTTCACCGTTTCTAGTGGGTGGGATGGTGTGGGGTGATACATCAATACTGGTGCTCTTGTAGTAGGGAATTTGTTTTTGGGGATATAAAGGAGCATTTGATGTAGATATCCCATTGGATGCATTCATAGATGGGCACGAGAGGTCAAGAATTTGAATTAAAAATATGCAACCTCTAGCATGGCAACCTGAAGGCCGCGAGAGACACTGGTTAAAGATTGTTTTGTGCTGGCCTTAATATAGTCGTGATTTCTTTCTATTATCTTAATGCAAATATATAGTCCGGTCTCATTTAAATGAGGATTGTGGTTGTATTTCTCTTTGGTTGTTTCTCTCTTAATGCTCCAGAAGTTGCCAAAAGTTGCGATAGTTTTTTAGTTTGCCTGTTACAACTTAAAAGTGGTTTTTAGCAATGGGAGTCATGTTTTTTAAGGTTCATACTAATATGAAGATCTTGTAATTCTATATTCGGCATAAGAGAAGATGGCCTCTGCTTTGGGCGGTGTGACAATAATTGCCACATCTACCTCATTGGGTAACAATGGAAAGGGGAAGAAGTTGGGTGCAATGTTTGATAATTATGGCAGACAATTGTCTTCTCTTTCAGTTTTTTCACCCATTTCCTTTAATCGCTCAAGCAGAAGAGGGACTCTGAGATTACGCGACAGAGAGAGGGTAGTTAATACAAGAGCTATGGAAAAGGAGTTGTACTTCAACAAGGATGGCTCAGTGACAAAAAAATTGCAGGTCAGAGAAAAAATTATGTTTAAAGGAAGGTCACCTGTACGTGAAACTTCACTGCGGTGGATCTTTCCTTGTCCACTTATATTCGATTTTAATGTGTTATTTTAATTTTTCATGGAGGGTTGTTTTGGCATATGGTATGGCATTCAATTGCACACTTACTGAAAGCATTGTCAATTTGTCTTGCAGGCGGTGTGAACAAACTTGCTGATCTTGTTGGAGTCACCCTTGGGGCGAAGGGCAAAATGTTGTCTTGGAAAGCGAGCATGGTTCTCCGAAAATAGTTAATGATGGTATGATAGTAGCTAAGGAGGTAATTTGTAGATGTGTGCTCTGGTTTTCTTTTTAATGTTGTATTAGTTCCCCCTCTTAAATGTCTTAGATTTGGTAGGCATAATTTGAAAACTCAAAGGTGAAAGGAATCATATTTGTTACCCAATGGTCTACTTGGCCTATGGACTAGCCACATTAGAGTAATGCATAAAGCTTTTCACAACAATAAAAGGAAAGGGTTATGGCTGAGTCAAATTTTATTGTTATTGACAGTGTAATGAAATGTATCTCAATGCTATGGTTTGGCCTTTTTATTGGTTGAATTAGAGGACCCAGTTGAAAATATTGGGGCCAAGTTGGTAAGGCAAGCTGCGGCAAAGACAAATGATTTAGCTGGGGATGGAACCACAACATTTGTTGTTCTTGCACATGTTGGAATATTGAAAAATTCCAGAACAATGAATGGAGAATAAATCTCCTTTCCTTTAACACAGAGAAAATAAAAATTTCTTTGACAGGAGACATAGTTTCAATACTTTGAAAACAAACTTCTATTCCCTTCAATAACTCAAAAAAAAACTATTACACTACTTCCTCACTGAGAGGGATTACAAAATTATGACTGCTACAAAACGCAGTGCATAAAACCAACTCACTGTCTGTTCAAAACAAACATACTATGTCTCTAAAACACTCTGTTGTGTTTTTCCCTTTCGCACTGCTGTGCATACACACTTAAAAAGTTACACTCAGTCTTTCACTTTTTACACACTGCTGTGTAATAAAAAAATTACGTACTGTCTATAAAAAAAACTACCAAGCTTTTTCGACCTTTTTATTTTTATATGCCGTAACATATAAAACATATTATAATAAACCCTCTTTTAAAAAAAAATAAAATTAAAACTAAATTCTATGGCCCACCTTTCATTTCACATATGATATATATATAACATATGTTTAAAACATATGTATATATTAAAGCATACATAAAATTAAACTATCAAAACATTAAAGAACCCTTTCCGTCGGACTTCAAAAGTCTGAATAGATTGAATTTCAAACCAAATTCGCATTCCAAAATGGGATGTTGACGTCTGCCTAATTTTAACTCGAATTCTCAATCCAATGTGCCCTATAAAAAATTCGGGTCCGGTTTTCAGGTTTTCAGATTCCCTTCAATTTCATGCGATCCAATATTAATGCTCCACGTGTCCTCTTTTTGAATTTACAAAAATGTCGGGTAAATTTCTGTTTGTTTAATTTCTGGTTGGTGAATTGTGTTAATGCTGGTTGTTGTGTTTAAATACAATCCTGTACAGAAATATGGCTGCGGCCGTCTACAAAAAAAACTTGCAGGAATTTTAAATGCTGAATTAAATTTCTGGATGGCATGCAAGTAACCTCCAAAAAAAAATGTTGCTGCTGCATCCGTCCTTCTGCTGCAGCAGTTGAAGTTAAAATTCAACAGCACAGGGTTTAATAAGTGAGGGTGTAAAGGTAACTTTTTGTCGATGGTATTGGATTAAGATCATCTATTCATTTTTGTAGGGTCTTATGGTGTTTGGTTTTTTAGTTTTGGGTTGGGTTTATTGAGTCTAAGATAGTTTTTGAGTGAAAAAATTGCTATCAGGTATTAAAAAATTTTGGTTCTTTTATCAAAATTTATGAGCTTGTTAGGAAATACAAAACTGACAATGGTTGTATCTTAAATTTGTGGAAAATAATTTGAAATGAAACCTTTTTTTTTAGGTTGTTGCAGTAGGTGCAAACCCCATTCAAATTACTAGGGGCATTGACAAGACAATAAAGGCCCTTGTTTTGGAACTCAAAATTTTGTCAAAGGAGGTAAACGCTTGCCTTTTGAGTATGCTGGTTTTCCTTTTTGCTGATGGTTTGGTGTATCTAATTGAATTAGTTGCCTAAGGTATTTTTGGTTGCAAACTCCTTTTCATTTTTCATACGGTATTGGCCTTGTGGAATACATTTGATTGTGTGGTCTTGTTAGATCTACAACATTTGTAGTTGTTTAGTCTTATGGCCGAGGTGCACTTTTATTATGGAAATAGTTTATGCAATATTGTCATTTAATCCTTACTGCAGGGTAGCATGTTGAGAAGTTTCTTGTGAAACATTTGGTATTCAAAATGACACTTGATCCTATACAACATCATGCACTTGACTTCAAAATTCATATTCAAAGTGTGCCAGACAATTCTTGCAAAATTTCAAATATTTATGTTGTTTTAAACCATTATCGTTTTCATGTATTGGATGCTGAAAATGTGAAAAAGACTTTGGTATGAAACCAACTGGTGAATAATTTCCAGAAAAACAACCACTTCCAAGACATGATTTAGAAGTAGAAAAAATGTGCTTATGAAGCATAGAAAGATATCCTTGATGCATTGTCAATGTTTGGCTAGGGTTATTTTTGGAGAAAATAACTCCTTATTCCTAGAATAGTGATCTTCAATACAAGTAAATGCCGGAGAAGAGAGATCATCGTGTGACGCAACAAAACTAAAATTGGACCCCCAAGGAGCGCTGGTGTGTCTACAATCGCTCTGTCAGCATTTTCCCTTGGTTTACCCCGTTCTTTTCCTCCAGCCTGAGTCTTAATTGACTTCTTCTTTCTTCGGGTTTATTTATCAAATTCGTAGAATTTGATAAATAAATACTATTCACAATGGTTGGACTTTAATTTATATTCCCGACTTTATATTATCTCCAATCCTTATAACCAATGTTTAACTTTCAACACTTTGTATTTATACTCCACGTTTCTTTTTAAATAAATAACTTGTAATGAACTTTCGGCTCTATATTTCACCACCCAGCCTTACAACAATCACGCTCCGGACTTATGCTAATTATCCGCCAATCGTTTAATTAAACAATTTCATTATACTCCGGCCCCACCTATATATATCAATAACCAATCAAACACTCGTATCGTACCTGGCTATCCTCCGCACACCTTAGTTAACCTTCGGGCAAGTTCAACGTGTGACCACCGTCCGATGGCCCTTCTCCAAATCAACGACTCTTGGCAATTTCGCTCGGCTTCCAACGTCGGGCTTTAACGTGCGATGGCGTGGGTTAAACGGTTGTTTGCCGGGGTCACTTCGCCACGTGTCGCATTCCCTATGGAATCGCTCACGAATAGGAAATACCGCCTACTCCGCAAAAGCGGTGCGATATGGGCAACCAGCTTTTGTGATTCCGCTCGTGGTTTTGGTAGAGGGCTTGACCACGGGTGCATGTCTGGTTCCGCTATCCTTTTGTTTGTTAACTCATGTCCAATCCTCGGGTCAGGTTCCGAAAGCACAGCAATTTTGTCTCTTTATTAAGCGGGATTTTTATATTTGAACAGTTTTCACGACCCCGGTTCTCTACACAGACCTCGCCTTGGATATTTTTACATAAAAATGATTGTTCTCAATAATTATTTATATAACATTTCCACATGTTTAGTGTGGTATTCCCATGATTTATTATAAATATGTGTATTATCAAAGAAAACCAACACAAATTTTATAAGATGGGATCAAACAAAATTGTTCTTAAGTCGAGCCCGCCGGACTTCAAACGGCGATAAGCCATAATTCAAACCAAATTCGCGTTCCAAAATAGCCTGCTGACGTCGGCCAATTTTGTGACGCGAATTTCTTATCAAATTCGCCCTAATATTTTACGGGTCCATATTTCCACTGCGCGAGCGGCCCAAACAAAGATCCGCTCCAATCAATTTCTGCCACGTGTCCTCAATAAAAACTTGCCCTGCTCCCGGCTGCGGGTGCATTCGATGGCGTTTAAGGTGATGGGACATGGATATGTCGATTTCATATCAATCGCATTAACATTTAACGTTGTTTAATTAATTTTTCACATCAAATCCGCATTAATTAATTTTTAACACTGTTCAAGATCGGACCTCCACTCCTCTTAGCGATTCCGCACGCTCCAATTTGATCCGGCCTTCGGCTTTCATTATTAATGATCAGAGATTAATTATGACGGGCGTCCTATGATTGCATTGCAGACGGGTCGACAAAATGGCGTTTAGCCATGTTTTTTCAGACAAGCCAGTTGCTGGATTACACTGCCTGCTAACTGTGACGATAAGGAGAAGTGGCCAGCTGAACTACTGCCTAGACCTTGCTGCATATTTGCATTTCTCTCGGTTCTGTCTCTGTCTGTCTTCCTCTGTTAATTGGAATTCTGCTTCTTCGTCTCCTCTTGTGCCCATTGCGCCTGAGATTGCACTCATGCCTCGCGTGCGTCATAGGATGCGTTGCCGCAGGGGGAGCACTAGAGGTCAACCCCGGCGCGCTCCCTCCAGCCCCTCAACAGAGTTGACTTCCGTCCAGTCCAGTGATTATTGCTTAGGTCGATATCCAAATACTAGGAGTGGGCGGGGTCGGCTTGTAGGATCTGGCCACCGTATGGATTTCCCTGCTCCTGGCTTCCCCACCGCTAGTTCACCTTCTCCCATGACGCGCACTGCGCAATTTTCCTTTAATTGCTCTCTCAACCGCCCACGAATCACGGCTTTAGTCACTGTGGTCTTCCGCGAGGAGGCCCAAACGGAGGAAGAATGCACCCGTCCGGCGGGTCTGAGCTCGGAAAAAGCCGGCCAGCAGTCGGGCCTTCAGGAGGGGAGCCGTGGCATGCATGTGGAGGTAGCACCTAACGATCCTGGACCTTCCAAAGGATGGTGCCGAATCGTGAAGGAACCACCGGAGGAGTAGTTTGGTTAATTTGTTTTTCTTGCTTAGCGGGCCCACTTAATTGGGCTGCTTTTACTTTATTTTACTGTGCTGGACCTTTGTAATATTTTTGAATTCTGTAAATTAAACGTTCAAGACTGGTTTCCCCGTATGAGGGCAGTCTTCTTAATTTTTTGATTTTTGATGACAAATTTGCCATGAGTATGGCCAGGCAATGTTTTTGACTTCGGTGTAATTTTATTCGCAATGTTAATAGATTAACTTTACTTTGAATTCTCACATGATTAGCATTTTTCTTGATTTGTTCAAGGATTTTGGGTACTTTAATTTGTATTTGGAACAATGGACGTCGGTACTCTATCTGTTGCTTTACTGTTCTACATACTACTATTTCATACATACTACTATTTCACTTTCTTATAGATGCCTCGGGCATATTTGAATGCTTTCTCAGATTGGCGATAATCTCCATGTGGACCGTTACTGGATTTTATATCATGTCCCTGTATGTGACATGGGGTATTTTTCTATCATTGTCTGGGGTGGGACTTCCACTTTTCTGGATGGATATTTGGGTTCCAATCTTCAGATGTGAAAATGTAATGACTTCATGGACTGTTTCACTTCATATAATATATTCAAAATAGCATTTTTTCTCTTCTGAAAAAAAAATGATTAATGTTTATCATTCTGCCTTCAAAACTAGCGATGCTGGTCTATGTTGCTGGTTTATTGATATGGTCTGATGGTCTTTTTATATTTTGGACATGTCACACTCCTCACATGATTAGCGTTTTTCTCTGTTCAAGGATTTTGGGTACTTTAATTTGTATTTGGAACAATGGACGTCGGTACTCTATCTGTTGCTTTACTATTCTACATACTGCTATTTCAATTTCTTATAGATGCCTCGGGCATATTTGGATGCTTTCTCAGATTGTCGATAATCTCCATGTGGACCGTTGCTGGGTTTTATATCAAGTCCCTGTATGTGACATGGGGTATTTTTCTATCACTGTCTGGGGTGGGACTTCCACTTTTCTGGATGGATATTTGGGTTCCAATCTTCAGATGTGAAAATGTAATAGCTTCATGGACTGTTTTACTTCATATAATATATTCAAAACAACGTTTTTTCTCTTGTGAAAAAAAAATGATTAATGTTTATCACTCTGCCTTCAAAACTAGCTATGTTGGTCTATGTTGCTGGTTTATTGATATGGTCTGATGGTCTTTTTATATTTTGGACATATCACACTCCTCACATGATTAGTGTTTTTCTCTGTTCAAGGATTTTGGGTACTTTAATTTGTATTTGGAACAATGGGCGTCGGTACTCTATCTGTTGCTTTACTATTCTACATACTGCTATTTCACTTTCTTATAGATGCCTCGGGCATATTTGGATGCTTTCTCAGATTGTCGATAATCTCCATGTGGACCGTTACTGGGTTTTATATCAAGTCCCTGTATGTGAGATGGGGTATTTTTCTATCACTGTCTGGGGTGGGACTTCCACATTTCTGGATGGATATTTGGGTTCCAATCTTCAGATGTGAAAATGTAATGACTTCATGGACTGTTTTACTTCATATAATATATTCAAAACGGCGTTTTTTCTCTTGTGAAAAAAAAATGATTAATGTTTATCACTCTGCCTTCAAAACTAGCGATGCTGGTCTATGTTGCTGGTTTATTGATATGGTCTGATGGTCTTTTTATATTTTGGACATATCACACTCCTCACATGATTATGATTAGCGTTTTTCTCTGTTGCAGGGTTTTGGGTACTCTAATTTGTATTTGGAACAATGGACGTCGGTACTCTATCTGTTGCTTTACTATTCTACATACTGCTATTTCACTTTCTTATAGATGCCTCGGGCATATTTGGATGCTTTCTCAGATTTGTCGATAATCTCCATGTGGACCGTTACTGGGTTTTATATCAAGTCCCTGTATGTGACATGAGGTATTTTTCTATCACTGTCTGGGGTGGGACTTCCACTTTTCTGGATGGATATTTGGGTTCCAATCTTCAGATGTGAAAATGTAATGACTTCATGAACTATTTTACTTCATATAATATATTCAAAACAATGTTTTTTCTCTTGTGAAAAAAAAATGATTAATGTTTATCACTCTGCCTTCAAAACTAGCGATGCTGGTCTATGTTGCTGGTTTATTGATATGGTCTAATGGTATTTTTATATTTTGGACATATCACACTCACATGATTAGCATTTTTCTCTGTTCAAGGATTTTGGGTACTTTAATTTGTATTTGGAACAATGGACGTTAGTACTCTATCTGTTGTTTTACTATTCTACATACTGCTATTTCACTTTCTTATAGATGCCTCGGGCATATTTGGATGCTTTCTCAGATTTGTCGATAATCTCCATGTGGACCGTTACTGGGTTTTATGTCAAGTCCCTGTATGTGACATGGGGTATTTTTCTATCACTGTCTGGGGTGGGACTTCCACTTTTCTGGATGGATATTTGGGTTCCAATCTTCAGATGTGAAAATGTAATGACTTCATGGACTGTTTTACTTCATATAATATATTCAAAACAGCGTTTCTCGTATTTTAAAGTTTTATTTTATTTTTTTAAATTGAACCCTCCGTCGGTCTACCGACGCTTTGTAGACGTCGGAACTGCGACAACCTAGAAACGTCGGAAGAGAGACAATATAAAAACGTCGGACCACATTTCGTCGGAATTGCGACAGTTTACAAACGTCGGAAGAGCGACGTTATAAACATCGGAAGAGCGACGTTCAAAACGTCGGAAGAGCAACGTTCCAAACGTTGGAACACATATCTTCGGCATTGCGACATCTTACAGACGTCGGAAGAGCGACGTCCAAAACATCGGACCACGTTGGGTCGGAATTGCGACCGTTTACAAGCGTCGGAAGAGCGACGTTCCAAACGTCGAACCACATTTCATCGGAAGTGCGACAGTTTACAAACGTCGGAGGCGCGACGGTTTGTGAGACATTGGAAGAGTGACGCTTGTTCGGAAGCGACGGAAGAAGTGTCGATAGTGCGACACTTTTTACGTGCGTCGGAACTGCAACGGCATGAAAAACCACGGTTTGTCCGCCCTCGAACTGTCGTTCTTGCGACGACTATGTGTCAGAATAGCGACGAATTGGCCGTCGGAATTTCCGCCAAATTTTCTAGTGGCAACATGTGGTGCAATTGCTAGTTTTATTGTCCTTTAACAAACACCGACGTCATCAACATTAGATGTGAGGACAATAAAGTCTCATTCCATAAAACTTGAAAACAATTAATTTTTTTTAATTAAAAGACAGAATGTTAAGTTAGATTAGTTTCAAACATAAAACCTAATAATGAAACTCTCGAGAACTATTATAATATTATCCATGGTTTCAAGGGAAACTAGATATGGTGTGATTTTATTAATCATATATTTATATTAAAAATGAGAGGCACATGTAATTTTAGCAATTAATAATATTAAATATTAACAAGAGTTATGTGGTGGAATGTTGCTATTTTTTTTCAAGACGAAAAAACGAAAATATTATTATTAAATATGAAATGTTTTACATTAATGTACATCTTGTTCGATTTGTACTGAGGACAATGATACAAACATTAATTTATCAACAGATCTAGAAATATATTTGATACACTTTCAACAAAATAGAGCAAAAAAAATGTATAACACATCAAAAAGAATTGCAGACATGAAGTGTTAGAGGTCGTCGAAGGAAACAAAAATAGTTATGCCAGAAACATGAACTGCTCCCTGATAGGAAAAAAGGTGGCCTAAGCAAAAACAGAGTGAATCAGAAGAGCTCAAATGAGCCCTGACCTCAAATGGAACCATCCACTTTCTATTCAAAATGCATATAACTGGGAAAAAGAGACAGAGCACGCTTAGAGGGGGCATCAGCTTAAGCGCTCTACTCTTTTTAGATGTGTTAAAAATAAACCTCCAAGAAGAGTGCCTTAAGGTATGAAATGCGCTACGTCAAGTTGAGAAGGGATGGAACCTAAAAAGCAAACTTGTCTCGAATCCATCGGATTGTGGAAAGGGAGTCCCTGAAAAGAAAAATTATCTCAAAACTGAGCCACTGTACCACCTGTAAGGCTCCCCATAAAGACAACATCTCGGCCCTACAATTGTCTCCAAGACCCCCAAACCATCTGAAGTGAAATAAAAGTGAAGGGTAAATATGGATAGAAACTCTGCACCTGCAACGCCCACTAGCAGAGGCCCCATCAAAGTAACCAATAGGAAAGGTATTGGCCAGATCGACAAAATTAATTGTCCTAGAGGAATCCTTGGGGGTCCATGGACCCATATCCATGAAGAATGCCACAATATGGATGGAAATCAATAAGGCATCAAGGAGGGATCCTTCAAAGATGCATTCGTTGCAAGCAACCCGAATACCCTTGAAGACATAGAGGGGAACAACTCTATGAAGCCTGATTTTGTTTTTCCCAAGAACATATACAAGCAACCAATGAGGAATGATTAGCTTCTATCTATAATCCCAAGAGATAAATCACTTTCTTCCAAATGTCCTTGGAAAATGGGCAGAGGATGAAAAGATAGAAACAATCCTCCTCCACAAACTTACATAGCGAACATCTGCCAGGTCTAACAAATCATTTCTTCAAAAGGGAGTCCCAAGTTAGAATGCAATTGTGGAGAATTAACCATGTAAATGACAATATTTTAAGTGGGACATCCCAGCTCCACAAACAAACAGTAAGATCAACTAAGGGGAGGGATTGTGAGTAGGATATGATGAGCTCATATGCTTCTGAAGTTGCCTTTTTTCCATGCATTAATAAGTCGCCCCACACAAGTTTATCAGGAAGAGAGGTCAAGGAAATACCAGCCTAACAGATATTTCCTCTGTATGTTTCCCACTTGGCCTCCAAGAATGACGGAATCCCAAGATCACGTGCATGAATCCAAGAAACGGTGGATAGACACCCCTGTAGTCCACTCCTGATACTGGCCAATTTTTTTAGCCCCTGCAAGTTGAAAATTGATTAATGGAACTGATAGAAGATGAATTCTCAACATACCTTTAATGGCATCCAAACCCACTTGAATTCTTTGTCCATCCCCAGCAACCCAACGCAGATTGTTGCATAACCATGGAATCACGATCCTTAGACTCCACCAAATGGAAAAATTACAAGATTTATATGGAGTTCTTGCTTGAATCCATGCCCCCATATCACCTTAAGGAATATACCTGCCCCCCATTGATAGCCATTTATGGTCCCATCTGAGCAACGTCCTCTCAAATTTAGCAATGATCCATTCCCAATCAGATATCTTGTAATTGTTAGGCTTCAGGTTGCATCCCAAATATTTGAATCCCAGGGATAATGAATGAATCTTCACCCTGAATAGAGACGTTATTCCATTTAATTCGGATGAGTCTCCCCCATCAGAGATAAGCTCCAATTTATCATTGTTTATGAAGAGACTAGAGGCCTTGTGGAAATTTTGAAATATCGTATGAAAGGCTTCTCATTCAAAAAAATTTGCTTCCCCTACATAAATAATATCGTCTACAAATAATAGTTGGGATAGCTCATTGCTTCTAGAAATATTGCATCCCTTAATTGCACTTGATTCCTTCATGGCTCATATGCCTCTACTGAAAGCATCCATGATTACGATAAATAACAGAGGAGACAATGCACATCCTTGTCTCAACCCTCGGTTCATTTTGAGGAAATTTGTAGGCTCGCCATTGATTAGAACCACCGTTGAAGCCGAATAAACGCATGACATTATCCATCAAACATGTCTATGCTTGAATCCAATTTTATAGAGGATCATAGCAAGGAATTCTCAATCAACACAATCATATGCTCTATTTAAAATGTTTTTCATATTGTAGTTAATATTTTGCAACTTTATTACTATTCTTTATTTATGGTATTATAAGATGTTTTTTGTTTTTCTATTAATTAAGTAAACATGTCATTCCAACTAAACAAACTAAAAGCTACATGCACAATATTCATTCATGTTAAAAATAGAATATACCAGGTCATTCTAAAATATCACATATTATCGTAATTACATTGACAAAACTTATAAACATAATTACACTCCTATATATAATTCAAAATGGAGGTGAAGTTATTGCAATGTGGAACGCTTCATCTGTCATTTAAAAACAATTTAAACACTTCCACAATCTAAAGTTGTGAAGAAAAAAAAAATTCTATAGTTACACTGGTATGGCTCCTGAGAATTAGAGAGCAGGTGAATTAGAGAGAAGGTACTCCACGCTCATCCATTCCTGGGAGCTTGTGAGCTAGTAGGAAACACTCACAAACTGTTGGTTGCTTCAACGGGTACTTTGGAGCTCTTCAAGAGCTTTACTGCAACAGATTTTGACATTCTAAGTACCTATTTTGAGCAGATTTTCACGTTTCGGGTACTTATTTTGAGCGGGGAAGTACCATTTGTTTATTTTCTAAGTGATGCATGCCATGTCAAGGGGTTGTACTACCTAACTTTGTAGAGCTACATAGAAGTGGAGATGTAGCAAAGGTTTCAACAAAATATAGACAGTTGTCAGTGATTCCTTGGTAGCTTCTGTTGCAAATCTTGAAGTTCAACAATTGTAAATGAAATAAGTCTACTCTCTTAAAGCCCATCTTAAAGCTTTAATGAAAAGATTCAACAAATTATAGTGATGGTCAGAAAGAGAAAGAATAGTGTGCTATTCAGTTTCATTTTATAAATTTCCAAACTTGAATTTCCGAGTTGAATATACTATAGTGTTGCATGAAATCACATAATAATAGAGTAATAACAATTTTTTTTCGGGTTTGGGAGTTTCATGTGTTTCTTTGCTAGGAAGGAATTTGATTGAAAAATTGTCCATGAATTGTCTATGAATTCTTGGTTAAACATTGATGAGGTGGGTTGTTATAGCACTCATCACAGGTTCAATTCCCTTCTCTATGAAATTGTGGGCTCATAAACACAGCCCTTTATCTACCTTCTTTATTATGTGTGAATGTGTGGAATTCGGATTTTTCTTTGCGGCTAGGAACTTTGATTTTTTTTATATCAAAGTCCAGTTGTCGACTGCTCACTATGGTTTCCCACTTTAATTGATGGAGAAAGACAAGTCGGCCCATCGTTTTATTTTGCCGATTTTCTAGATTCCTCCGACTCTTGTGGGAAAATAAACTTATACAACTAAGCAGTTCAACAGGGTCAATGGTGCGGCCTGGTAAACTAGTGCTAACGGTATCCGCACCAGTTCCGAGGCGGTACCGAAGGCACACCGTGTTATTTTTTTTATTTTTTTTAAAGTGTGGTGCGGTCGGTTACTCGGTTGCACCGTTGACCTAGTGGAATAGCGACAACGTGGTGCGTTGACAAAAATATCCACCCCCGGGATGGGTATTTTTGTCAGCGCACCGCTTTCCATATTTCGATAGGGTCAACGGTGCGGCCTGGTAAAAGACCGCACCGTTGACTATGTAATAATGGCAGGAGGTCGGTCCGCTGACATAACTATACGCCCCGGGGCGTAGAGTTTAATCAGCGCACTGCATTCCTGACACCGTACATACTCAACGGTGCACTACACATTTTCGTGAGCATCGTCGTCGATGCATTTAATATTATCTGGTACACCGTCACCAGTGCGCTCCATAAAAAGACGCACTGGGACCAGTGCATCACTGTTTTTTTTGGCGCGCCAACTGTTTTTTTTTTGGCGCACCGACTGTTTCTTTTTTTTGTTTTTCCAAAAAAAATTATATATGTATATTTCTAAATACATTTCTCATTTAATAAAATAATTGTATTTAATATGTCAATCATTCAGAAACATGAAAGGAGAGAAGAGGGGAAACAACAACAACAACCGGCGGAGCAGTATAACATGGTTCGCCTGTGGGAGGCATGAGAGAGGGAGAGAGATGCGTACCCTCGCCCTATTACAGTATCTACCCAAGGGCTCCTAAGGCGGGTAGGCCTCCTCAAGTTCTATGAGGAGGGTACTTTCTTAAAGGGCCATGGTTTGTTTTTGAGACATCCTATCCGAAGGTGGAATGCCCACCAACAGGTTTTTCGAGTTGGTCATAACCAGTGGTACATGCCCACTGAGGAGGATATATATTTCATTACAGGGCTATCGAGGAGAGGGGTGGATTTTCCCTCGTTCCCAGAGGTTCCAGCTGGCTATGTAGCAAGGAGTCAGTTAGTGTACTCCCAGAGATACATTGGAGCATCAGTACTGTCTCCTTCATATTTTCAGGTCAATGGAGGTTAGTTATGTATTGGTGCATTTGGTAGTGAGGAGGTGCAGTGCCTCTCACTTCTCATTTCGACCATTTCACACAACACCAGTGACGGGCAACACATTAGTTGCTCACTTCTATATTATGTTGATTCTTTAGTACATGAGCCACGAATTGCCAGGTGGTTTGCCATTTTTTTGTGACAGTTCTGTACAGCCTTAGATAGATGTCATGCTCATGCACAAGAGAGGGTCAACTTCACTTTTGCATATGAACTTCACAACTCACAGAATATATCCATGGTTGCAATGAACCCATACATTGTGATGGACATCATGGGAATTTTAGTGCACATATAACACCTCCATAAAATGTCTATACTCTTGGTCAATTAAGAATAATCTAAGAGAATTTAGTTATGATAAGAAAATTGTGATAGTGTTTTATAATTTTCTCTACAAATGTGTTGGAGTTGTTTTTTCAATAAGGGTGTTTTTACTGCTCCTAAGTGATGAAATCCATCCTTGTTGCATATAGGAGCATTTAGCTTTGAGAAGAAAAGTGTGATAGTGTGTTATAATTTTCTCTACAAATGTGTTGGAGTTGTTTTCTCAATAAACTTTTTTTTTACTTTTCTTAAGTGGTGAATGCAACAGATTATGTTGGTTTAAATATATGTTTTTATCTCCAATTGCCTATTTCAATATCTAAAACAAAATTTTCTGGTTGATAAATCTTATCAACAATATCTTTGAAACCTCCACGACCTGCTTCTATGGAAGCAAAATTTGTCTTTCATTCCTTCACAATGGAAAATTTTCTTTTCATTCTTTCATGATGGTTCTTTTGCTTCATGATTGTTCCTTCTTTGCAACATCTTATTTCTCCAAAGCTACTCTTGCTCATGTTATTGCCTTAAAGCATTTCTTTTGCAACATATAGTGCAATCGCTAGTATATTATTGTTGCTTCCATCTTGAAGATTTTTATAAACCTAAACAAAAATTCTAGTCTACCAAATACTTATTCCGAACCTAACTACCCACTTACTGAAACTCACGCAACATAACAAAATTTCAACCAAAAATAATCTAAAAATGAAATTGTGGCCTCATAAACACAGCCCTTTATCTGCCTCCTTTCTTATGTGTGAATGCGTGGAATTCGGAGTTTTCTTTGCAGCAGGGAACTTTGATTTTTTTGGTATCAAAGTCGAGTTGTCGACTGGTCACTATGGTTCCCCCACTTTAATTGAAAAAGACAAGTCGGCCCATCGTTTTATTTTGCCGATTTTCCAGACCCTTGTGGGAAAATAAACTTATACGACTTTAAGCAGTTCATTTCCAGGAATCTGTGGATAGTTATAAAAATCTACATTTAAACTTGTCATTTTCCAATCGTTGAATCTACAAATTGAATAGCTTGGCCTTCAGCTCTTTTCCAAACTCGCTTCCCTTCTCCAGTATTGTGCCCTGCACAATCTCCAATCTGTCCTCTGTTTTTTATACAATTTCTTAGTTTTTGCGAACAAAGTATCTATCTTTGTTGACCTTCTAAAATGATCTCCTCCTTCCTCATCCTCATTATATTGCTTCGTGTTATTATTTCCTTGCTCTGTTCTTCCATTATCCTGGTTAATGCCCAACTTCATATTCCCTCTTGCAAAGACTGCGCGCCTTCCCATTGTGGCAATTCCATCATCCGATATCCCTTGGGAAAATGTGGGCTCCTATCTGCTCTCTGTGAAAATAATGAGACCACTCGCCTATATTTGCCCAACGATCACGACTTTAGTTGGACCGTCGTTGGAGATATCACAGAGTCATCTTATAACTCTTTTGGAACCCTACAAATTGACCCTTACCATCATCTAACGGATTCAGCTGACAGGTACGATTGGTTGATGATGGGTGGATTTTTCAATCTTGCTCCGGGATACATAGCGGCAACAATTTTCCAGTGCACAGAACGGGTAGACGAAATCAAATCTCTCCAGAGGGTGAACCTCACGTGGATCGACTGCAGAGAAGCTCGCGGCAGCTATTGCTACTTCCACCCCAGTGCCGCAGATCTTGTGACAAAGAACCTGTCCACAATCGAGAGCTGCAGGTCATATCGACCTATAATCGTTCCAGCTAATGTAAGCAGCTACAACATTAGCGCCGATTCAAATTTTGAAGGAATCCTCCAAAATGGCTTCCACATTACATGGTCTATACCCCACGATTGTCTTCGATGTCAAGCTACTCGGGATGATCAGTACCAATTTCCACACTCTCAACCCACTCAAGGGAGATGTCTTTCTTATTTTTTTTATAACGATTTCATTGAAGACGCTCAGAATTATGTGGATTATTGCGTTTGTGCTAATGACACTGTTCACCACTTTTGCAATGATGGTGAGCATCTCCCAACCTCCATTTCTAGAACAATATATTTTCTTTCCCATCTTTCACGGTGAAAGCTTATTTTCCAGTCTATATATTTATAAATGGATCTAGGCAGAAAATACTTATTTGATGACCTGGAAAATAAGCTTCGCCATCTTTCACTCGCGTTGCCTCACTCACTCCTTTCTGCTGAAGGATCGCCAATGGATTTGAAGACGCTATATGCAAATGCAAATGGGAGCCGCGAAGGTATCAGTGGAGGAAGAAGGTCATCCTTAAAACAGATGGCAGGTAAGTTGTTTTGATATATAATATAATTGTTTATAAATTAGTTTAGATTCATTTATTTTTGGATTTATCATGGATTTATGTTTTTTAAATTTTTTTTTTTCAAATTTTGTATTTGTTTTTTATTTTTTATTTTGACTGATATATTAAAATTTCAATTTTGATACTGACAACCTTACACATTATAATGATCTGTAAAATGAGCAGCACAATAATTTTTTTAAGTCATTGAATTTAAGTTTGGATTAGTTCAAAATGTGGTTGGAAAAGCAAATTGTGTAAAGTTTTTATTCTCAAATTTCTCCATAAAATTTGAACTAATAATTATTAGAATTATGCAAGGCTTCCATTTTCAAATTTTCCCATAATCATTAGTATAAATTTATTCTCAATTTTTTTTCTAAAATTTGAATTAATAGTTATGAATATAATTAACCATATAGACCTATGTAAATCCATCTTAACAACATATAATACAAATACTAGAAACCATCACATCTTTAAATTGCAAACTACTTTTAGAGTTATAATATAAAATACCAAGCTTCTTTTACATTTATAATATAAATTATCAAAGTGTATTTTTTAAGTTTTTATGATTAAATTTTTACTTAATAAAATGTATACCTAATTTTTTCCTGTTGTATATTATTTAATTTACAAATGTTTTGTAATTCTGTTTTTTTTTAATTAAGATGCATGTGATTCTTTTTTATGAATTTCAAAATTATATATATATATTATTTTATTAAAACTTAAATTTACTTATAGATTTGAGATTTTTGCTATTGGTGTTTTGTGTAGTAAATTTTTTTTGCATAAATCACATTCATTGTTGATAAATTTGACGAACCAGTCCACGGTGGTTCGTTTTCAGAAATCTACATGCATATACCAAAAAAAAAAGTCTATTTCCTTTATAAACTATTGGGATTCAAAACAGAAACTAGTCTAAAAGCTACATTCATCTAACAGAAATGAAAGTTTATTTCTGTTATAAACTACAAAATCATTTTATTTCTGTTATAAACTACAAAATAATTTTCTTGAAATATTAGTGAATATAACTAGCAATTGCACCACATGTTGCAATAGAGACGCCTTAAGGAAATAGCACAGGAAAGAGTAGCCTAGAAGAAATAAGATGTTGCAGAGAAGGAGCCATTGTGGAGGAATGAAAATCAATTTTTTCTTCCATGGAAGCAGTAGTGAAATCTTAATGCAATACTTCTTTCTTGACCCTTACAAATCTTGAGGCCTATGTTGAAGTTAAGTTAAATACCTTGTCTGATCATGCCAACATGAATGCCTCATGAATAAAAAAATAGATCGTGATTTTCTACCTTCAAAATCAAAGGTTGTTTTGGTGCAGTTCCTCCATATTTAATCTTGATCAATTCCTATTGAGTCACCTATGTATTATTTCCTTCTTGATATTTGAAAATATTCAGAATATACTTTTGGAATAATAAAATAGTTGTAACATCAATAGTATAGAACAAGAAAAACTATGCATATTTGAATGTATGAAAATTTAGATACATTTTATTAAGTAAAATTTTAAAAGAATAATGGTTATAAACATTTTAAAATAGTTTTATTAAATAATTAGTTTAGATTTATATTATAGCAATTCTCTTTTTACTCTAAAAGAGGTTTGCATATCAAGACATGATCTCTCTTGGCTCTTGGTAGACGCAGAGTTAAGATTGATTTAGGCCATCTTAATTTCCCTCTTTAAATAATCTACATTCCACATGAATACCATGGGTCAATACCATGGGCTATTTTTATAGTTTATTATTATTATATTTTATTTTTTTTATTTTTTTATTGTATTTTGATCTAGTTAAATTTTTCTTTTTACTCTAAAAGAAGTTTGCATATGAAGACATATGATCCCTCTTGGCTCTTGGTAGAGCCAAAGTTGATTGATCTGGGCCATCCTAATTTTAAATAAATTACATTCCACATAAATATCATGGTTCAATACCATGGATCGTTTTTATAGTTTATTATTATTTTTATTTTTTATTATATAATGACCTAGATAAAATGTTCATTACATTATGTCAATATTTTTATTTAATTTATTTTTATTTTTATTTGTGTGTAATTTCAGATAGTCAAATTGTTAAACGGAGGTTAAAATCTAACAAATTTTTAATGGCAACATTTTAACTTAAAAGTCACCAAAACTTAAATTCAATTTAACTTTAAAAAAAAAAATAATAATAATAATAATACTATAAAAAAAAACGTATAAAAACTATTTACTTGTCAATCTAATTGCCTAAAACATTTCAATGGTCTAACATTTGATCCAATGACTCAATGACTCAAACATGGACACAGTGACACCTAGGGGAGTTGTTTTCAAATAAGAATGCCTTACGGCTTAATGATGATATTGTTATCATTTAATAATTAAATTGTTATTAATATGGTTTATATGACATAGAATAGATAGCCATAGAGTGTTAAGTCACTCTGTGATGTGACAATCATCTCTTCAAAATACTATAGGAAAAATTTCCCAAACAAAATACAATAGTTTCTCAAACCAAAAATTAAACTTATAAAACAAACCCAAAAATCAATGCAAAGTAGCAAATCTTTTTGCAAGTTATTAGTGAAAAAAACAAGATCCCCTGGATTATGCTACCTCAAAGGAAATATTAGATGACAAATAATGTCACACCATTTGGCAGGTGACAAAAAATGTCACATTATTTGGTAGTAGATAGTTGATTATCTTAATTTGAGATGAAACCTTGATTTCTGTTATTTAAATTGGTTTTTTTATTGTATATATAGATTCAGCCTAAAATGTCACATTATTTGGTAGTAGATAGTTGATTATCTTAATTTGAGATGAAACCTTGATTTCTGTTATTTAAATTGGTTTTTTTATTGTATATATAGATTCAGCCTCTGAAAAACTCCTAGAGCTGGTCGATTGTGCAAGGTTACCCATTAAATTTCTGTTTTCAATGAATTCTTACCCGATTTTTAAAAAATTAGACGAGATAAATCCAAGAAAAAAACTTTCAAAAAATAACACTAAAAACAACTCAATATCTTATTTGCATTCATTTTCTTTTATATTTATTGTTATATAACTTCATGTTTTTCCACACTAAAGCTTCTGTACTTCATTCCCAGAGATAAGTGTTCCAGTGTGTGCCGTATTGAGCATGGTACTGGTTTATTGCATAGTGTTCCGTCGTCAAATTTGTTATAAAAGGACTACTAGTGAGCAGGAGCAGCAGAGCGTTGAAGCGTTCATGGACCCTCTCGACTCCAGAACTCCTTCCATCGAGAATTTCTTAAATTATTATTCTTCACAACTCCCCACCAGATATTCTTATGCTCAGATTAGAGCATACACTAACAATTTGGCAGATAAGATTGGTAAAGGGGGTTTTGGAACGGTTTATAAAGGGAAACTACCAAGTGGGCGTCTCATAGCGGTGAAGATGGATGAATCAAAACAGAGTGAACAGCAATTCATTGCAGAGGTGGCTACAGTGGGGAGAACATATCACATTAACTTGGTTCGCCTCTTGGGTTATTGTTTCCAGGGATCGAAAAGAGCATTGGTTTATGAATACATAGTTAATGGTTCTCTGGACAAGTATATCCATGGAGGCCATGAGGCCGAGTTGGATTGGAAACAGTTGTACTCCATTGCAGTCGGTATAGCTCGTGGTATTGCTTACCTTCATGAAGATTGTAAAAATCGCATCTTGCATTGTGACATAAAGCCCCACAATGTTCTACTAGATGCTGAGTTTTTGCCAAAAGTTGCAGATTTTGGTCTAGCTAAAATATCCAATAGAGGGAAAAGTCACATCTCTGTAGCTAATAGAATAGAGGAACACTAGGTTATGCTGCTCCAGAGATGTGGTCAAGAATGTATGGATCTGTGACTGATAAATCTGATGTTTACAGCTATGGTATGCTGCTTTTGGAGATGGTGGGGAAAAGAAAGAACTTAGATTTTAATAATGAAGAAAGTAGATCAAGCAAATTCTACTATCCCAAGTGGGCTTTTAAGCAGGTCGAGATGGGTGAGTTTAGAAATCTCAGAGAAGAAAACATGTCAGAAGAAGATGAAGAAATAGCCAAAAAGTTGAGCTTAATCGGACTGTGGTGCATCCAGTTCAATGCTTCTGGCCGGCCTCGGATGAGCAAAGTCATTCAGATGTTAGAAGGAGTCATTGATATTGACACTCCTCCATTTCCATTCCCTTTTGACACGCCTCTGCAACTATCTACATCAAATCTATCTTCTTCAACCTCCACCTCTGCTTTGGATGTTGAAATGATAAATCCCACAATTACACTGGCTCCCACACACTCTGGGGAAAGTAGCACACACTCCCAGCATTAGCATGCCTAAGTCACTTCTATTATGTCACTACTTTAACGCATGTACAGTGTAAACTATATTCATAATTTTTGGCGTTATGAAAAAAATTTAAGGAAGGCCTAAGAAACAGAACATAGTTCTAATTTGATCTCAAACAACAGAAAACAACTCTGAAGTACCATATTTGTTTTGCAATTTAATAAAAATGGTTCAGTTGTTTATTTGTAACCTTTCATGATTTCTTATCGATCGACAATATATTGAATTTTATACTATTTCAAGATGCTGTATTCAGCTCCTTTTTTTTCCAAAATTTTCCAATCTGTTTAGCAAATCATCATGTATGGTTCATATAACAAAATAAGATCTGCAATCTTCGATAACATTAAATAATTTCAATTAAATGGGCCATCGTGCGATGTCCATATATCTTTTATTTTCTGTTCTGCTTTAATTTTCTCATCTGAAAAAATCTCTATTTGGATTTGAGAGTCCACTGAGGCTTCCCATGTCTTTTTTCAATACTTAGAAATTTTGATTTGAGAGTCTACCAAGGTTTCCCATGTATGAAGGTGATGTGTCATTATTGAATGTACTAGGGTGTGTTATCAACTCTGTGTATGAAGGTGATGTGTCATTATTGAATGTACTAGGGTGTGTTATCAACTCTGTGTATGAGAGAGATGGGAAATGTGTGGTTACTCATTTTACAGCTCATTAGGAGGGTAAGGTACTAGGGAGATGTGCAGTTACTCTGTGTATGAGGGAGATGTTTCATTACTAGTTACCAGGGAAATGAACATTATTTCATGTTAAATTTGGAGTTTACATGTATTGTTTACCAATATAGAATTATTTAACTTTGGAAACTTTAGAATTAGATTAAATTTTTCAAAATGCAATTTTTTTTAATATAAAATTTAAGAAAAAATTTTAAAATTTTGATTCTTCCAAAAAAACTAACTATCTAAAATTAAAATAGATCTATACTAATTAAAAACCCTAAAAAATAACTACTAAAATAGATTATTACTAATTACTAACCTTAAAAAATAACTGCTATACTCATCACTAGCCTTAACAAATTACTGTTTAGTCCACATAATCCCGGCATATCATCATGCTTAAACCGCCCTGATCGCTGTCTCTCTGTTAGTTTGGATAAATCAAACAGTACAGATAATCATTCGATCGATCAATCGTCTGCTCCTATGACCTCGTCAAATACAGAATCGTCTGCTCCTATGACCTCGTCAAATACAGAGATTGGAAAAACTTAGGCCAAAAGAATATCGTTCGTTTTTAGAGTAAAAAGTGGGTTTTTTTAAAGCCGGAAAAATATTTTTGGTTTATATAATGTATTAGGGTACTGTCTAAGTTTTCAAAAAGTTCTTTATACATAATCCACTTTATACAAAAGTTCAAAAACGTCTATATTCTAGAAAAATGTCTTTCATTTGATCCTGCTTTTCTAAGAACAATTTAACAAAATTTATCAAATGTCAGAAATTAAGATCATCTTGTTTTACAGATTTCTATTAAAAACAGAACGGAGAATATATCTTAACTAAAAACTACTTTGCCTTCCGCTCTGATACCAGATATGTTATAGAGCTCGTTAAACATCTCCCCGAATCTCCCATTCAGTCCTTTTTTTGACAACCTATCCGCTTCAGTATTTTTCTCTCTGAACACATGACTGAAATTGATTGTAGTGAAGGATCTCTTTAAGCCTTTAATCCTGTCTATCCAATGCAAGAGAGCTCCAGGCTTGAGGTTTGTACCTTTATTCAGGTGGTCAATGATGACCTTCGAATCACCAAACACCCAAAGCTCCTCCACATATAAATGGGTGGCAAACCATAAAAGACCCCACAGCGCTATGGTTTCAGCTAGCATATTAGTGCCTGTGCCTCCATTCCAGAATATTTTATAGTGACAATCAGGGGAAAGCATTAACCATGCTCCACAGCCACAATTTTAGGATTCTGAAGCCCCATCAAATAATCCAGCCGAGTAAATCTTTTCCACTGGTCTCATCTTTATTGACAAATCTCTAGAAGGTCTATGACTAATTTTCAAATTCTCTAGTGAGCTATAAACCAGAGAACAAATATCCCACGGAGTACAAACTTTATCTTTCAATATGTACCTGTTTCTCGCTCTCCAAATGAACCAGTGCACCAATATAGAAGTAACTTTCAGCTTTTTTCCTTTATCAGACCACCACCTGAAGCAATCAGCTATAGAACTATAATCCGAAATTGACAAAACAAAATGATAACACAAAAATTCATATACCTCCTTTCCAAAAGAGCAACAGTAAAACATATGAATATTATCTTCTTCATGTAAATTACACAAAGAACATCTACATAAGTAGGTTACATAAGGGATGCATGATATTAATGATTCCACAGAAACCAGGATAGAGTTCAGTTGCAAATTAGACAATATGTAGTTCGTCAGAGTGGAGTTTAGTACCATCTGATGGCTAAACCCTGTCGGCACCCAGTCAGAGCCGTCGATTCGTGGAAAACAAATTCCCGAGTGATATTGATCCATAGAGGGAATCAATTCATTGGCTCCGGTTGACTGTATATTTCCAGGTTGCTAAGTTAATGTTAATTTAAATTTAAGGTTACTATTAAGCTGTATATTAAAATATTAAATTGGTGTATGAAAGTATTTTATTTGTGTGATAGGGATTGTAATGGTGAGGAATTACAAGAATTGTTTGGAGAGTTATAAGTAAAATTCTTTTAAAGAAAATTTAAAATTTTTTGTAGGAGTAGTATTTGAATCATATTTTTGATCTGGAAATGAAATCAATATTATTAAAAAAAATTGGACACTCAAAATCAAATTTGATAACTGTAATCTAAATTTACAAAATTTCTACTAAACTTTATCAAAATCTTACTAAAATTTCCATAAATTTTATGACAAATTTACAAATTAAGTAAACTAAAACATTTAAAACCACTCAATAATTTGACTACTAAAAATGTATATACTTTACCTCTTTGATTGAAAACTTAAAACATTTTATGAAGAAGCAAATTTTCTTAACCATTACGATAAACTCTCACAAAGATATTAGCACTGCAACAAAGCTTTCTGATCCTAATGTGCAATGTGCCCTGGAATGACGAAGGAGAAATATGTTTTTGTGTTTTCTACACCTATAAACAACGGCAGTTGCCCCATACTGGTAAAACTTTGCAGTGATCATTTTAGTGCACATCACAAACCAGAAATTTAGGAATTTACCCGTAGGGGTGTGCGTGCCTGGTTTCAGTGCTCCAATTCACAAGTCCTACGCAGATTATTGATACATATATCCATTTTGCAATTATTGTATTTTGATTTTGTTTTTTTTTTTCCAAAAGAAAGAAACAACTGGTTTATTTATATAATGTATCAAAGTCAATGTTTTTTATACAACAGTGTAAATGCAAAACATTTTAGATACCAAGTTCTTACATTCACATCTAACTATTTAAAATTCTGCAGACCAAAAATGAAGCATCCTAACTCAAAAACATCCTTGTATGTGTTTCAAAATATTTATCAAATAGATAAACATAAACATGTGCATTTAAATTCTAAAAAAATTATAGTCGCAGATGATCGATGCAATTATCATGGCAGTTATCTTCCAGTTGACTCAAAGCAAAAATTATCCTAGCAGTGTTAGAAAGCCTTCTTCCAGAATATTGGTGTTATCAATGATCTAGTAATACATTTCACTTGACGGTTCCCAAGAGTCTGCTACAGAGTTAGCTTCTCTGTATATGTGCAAGAAGGATATCCGCCTAAAAGATAAAGTAAGATCATTGATGTGTGAGATCCATTCATCAAATAGAGGAGGAGCAAATGAATTGGATCTCGAGAAACCATCGATGGTGGTTTTGGAGTGGCCATATACATGCAATTTATTTATCCCCAGTGTCCTAGCCATTCATAGTAGTCCCCAGAGTGCAACAACCTCCACTCTGGTGTTTGTGCCATTTTCAGCTGCCCAAATGATCTTATGTTGTATCCCATTTTCTAATCTCAGCCAAGCGCCACAGTCGCATCTCCCACTCTGAGCTGCCCCGTCAAAATAACCTGCAGGAAGCGAAATCGCCAGAGGCATGTGACGAAATGTTAGGTCTCTAAGACGTTGTGGAGCAGCCACTCTTGCATTCATCCATGAAATTATCTTTGTAAAAATCCAGACCTGTTCTTCAAAAATCAATTTATTTCTAGTCTTCCATAATTCCCAGAAAACATATAGTGGAGTGCTCTTTAGATTTCCCCCTTTTGCATCCACCATTTCATGCATTCTTCTATGGCGGAAAAACGCATGAACGTTATATTAAGACGCCCCATAGTAAGTTCTCATACATGAGTAGTATATGTGCATTCCAGAAAAATATGTACATTTGTTTCAGTAGAATATGAACCCATGGAGGATCTTCCCAGACCACATAAGTCTCGTCTGATGAGGTTCTCCCAAGTCAATTTTATATTATGCCAAACAAGCCATGTAAAAAGAATGATCTTGTTGGGAACATTATATTTCCATATATTGTAAAACCAAACAGGATCCTATTTAAAAGTGCAGTTAAAAATATACCTGTATGTTTCGGCAACTGCCAATGAATTACCTTTCAGGGAGCCTGCCCATGTAAGGTGTTCCCACTCCCTATTCCTGCACAGTCCAACTCTGACCAATATTGTAATATAAGATTTCCATTCTTCTTCCATATCAGCAAATAGTCCCATTTGTGTTGTGTCACTCTATGTGGGAAAAGTCCCATTCCAACCTTGTGTTGCCTGTGCAAGAATAAAAAAACCTCTAGAGTGTAAGTGCCTCAAGATCTATTTAGATAATCTGATGTCCCCCTCCAATCCTTTGATCTTAGCACCAATTAAAATCTGATCCCTGGAACCAAATCTCCATATGATACATTGCGTAAAACATGGTTTAACTTTATTAAAACCGTTCCATATACAGGATTTGGATGGACTATCATTCTACACGCTCCTTAACCATTGCACGGGATCTCACCTCTTAAAGTATTTTGAATAATTAAATCTCTCCAAACCCCGTCTCCGAACAGTGTCCTCCACAAAGATTTTATAATAACCGCCCAATTGAAAATTTTAAGTTCAGCAATCCCCATCCACCCAAATCCTTTGTGATGCAATCTTCAGCCAACTAATAAGATGGATTTTATGCTTCTCACTGGTGCCTTCCCAACTAAATTTTGACATGATACTGTTAATTTTATTTTGTATATGAAAAAAGGAAAGAAATAAAGTATTTTTAACGTCCACGAGGCTAAAAATAGCTTATGGGACAGATTGCTTCTCCATCTGGCTCTTGTATTTAGCCCTTTTCCTGTGAAATTTTACAATAACCGCTCCCAGCTTCTCGACAAACTCTTCGCTGAATAGAGTATCCCAAGAACTAGCTGCCAGAATACCTGCATAATTTTCCATGTTGTCTTTGAAGGCCTCACATTCTAAAATGAAATGTTTTTCTGTTTCCACTTTTTCGAAAGAGCAAAAAATACATACTCTTTCCTCCCACATTTCTTTTGGTCTTTTCCAGCGCCTTGTTTCACAAAGGAGTTGATGAGAATTAGTCCTTAATTGAGCAATAAGAATTTTAGATCTCCAAGAAATATTGGCCCCTATGTACGTCTTTTGTTGATGGTTATGAGTGGGGTTAAACTCTTCAATGTAGTACTTCTTCTTTCTCCCTAGATTTTTCTCCCAAGTATGATTGTGGAACCTATTAATAACAAAAATGTTTATCTCTTTACTATTTGTAGGACACATGCTCAAGCAAATACCCTATTTACTTTTGTTGATGGTTATGAGTGGGGTTAAACTCTTCAATGTAGTACTTCTTCTTTCTCCCTAGATTTTTCTCCCAAGTACGATTGTGGAACCTATTCATAACAAAAATGTTTATCTCTTTACTATTTGTAGGACACATGCTCAAGCAAATACCCTATTTACTAAACCATTTGTTATTTTGCCACATCCAAGTCTTCTTTCTTTTGCACTATCTGTCACTAAACACAGTCTTAGGCCATCTACCCTCTTCCATTTGCTCAAAATTTTTCAAATACCTTATGACTCGCACCATAGCAATTGTTTCAATAGGAGCAGCCCCTGTTTCACTTAACATGATAACATAAGGAACTGCACTTATAATTTTTAATTTGTTTGTAATCAAACACTTATGAATTTTCTCAATTTGTTTCCACTGCATCTAATGTGAGACAAAATATATAAATGTTCCCAATACACTCTCATTTGTTGAAAAACAACTTGTGTAAGAATGTATCTACCCCAAAAGTTAAGTATTATGTTCCTTCATCATAACTCCAATATGTAGGAGCCAGAGTGACATAAAATTTCCAACCATAAAACTTACACATAATTGCTTAACAACATTCCATTTATGTGAGCAATCTGTGTGACCCACTGCATTTTCTGATATACAATATTTGCCACAAACTTGAAAAATTCCAGACTTTAATAATTGCTTAACAGCATCTCATATCTGCGGACAATATCTGTACGGGAGCAAGGAATCGTAGTTTGTCACGGAACTTGGAAGGCGAGAGACTTAGAAAATCCAAACTTCAAAGTTTTCCCGTAATTGACTTTCCAATTCATACATGTGGGTAATCTATGCGTGAAGAAACCCATTGAACTTTTGATACCCACAATATTCGTGAAATAAATAACTTTCAAAACTATAAATTTAAAATTTTCATATTGTTATTTAGCAACCATTCATATATGTGTAGGCAATCTGTGTATGGAAATAACCCTTTTCAATGTCTATTTACACATATATAATTTTTCTCTCTCCAAATATAGTGGATTAATATTTTCTTTGTATGTTTAGTGGAGTCGGTATCTAGAACATTTAATGTAGTAGTAAATGAACCAAGACTTCTAGGTGAAGTTTATTTATGTGTTCTCTGGTTATTTACATTTACAATTGCATTTTAATTAATAATGTAAAAAATGTGGGGTTTTCTAATAATTAATAAAAAAAAAATAATAATAATATTGTAGTTATTTTGTTTTGGAATGTTATAGTAAGGTTTTGAGTAATGAAAAAAAAGAGTTTCAGGTTATTTTGGTTTGAAATGATCTAGCATTCATAAAGCCTTTTCTTCCAACACATTGGATCAAATTCAAGTTGAGCTATGCACTTAAGGAGCCAATCTCATTTAGTTTGCAAACTTGAAGTGGTTTGTTTCTTTTTGGTGTCGATCTTCCGTCTTAATTCTACGACCCATTCACTCCAAATTAAAGTAGTTGGAATGTGAAAGAGCTTCAAAAATCTAAAAACTTGTGAATGGGAAAGACAACAATTTTTACTTCTATTGTGGTCTATGTTCTAGTCATGTAAAGCCAATCCAGCATTTATTGTTGAGATTCAACAAGATGATGAGCTTAGTGAAAAGAGTCGCCTTCACTAAGTGGGCCCGCAGGCTATTTTTGGCGCAAGTCTATTTTTAGACTATGTCTATTTTTAGACATGGTGATCATATTTCAGAAGTTGCAGGATGCTTAGGATGCTAATTTGTGGATGGTTGATCAAGTTGGAAAAATAGATGAAATTCTATTTTAGAATATTGGGCGAGCCTATTTATAGATCACCGATCTAAAAATAGATGTCGAATATTATTAGCTCTACAATACACCGACTAAACATCGACTTATTCTCTTGAGCACTTCAAGTCAAAGGTAATGCATGTGGCACATCAAGGGAATGAGGGGAATTACGCAATTCCCAAGGGTTTACTCTGAGCTAATGCATGGAGGACTTAGTTAGAACTCAAGCGGCAGAGTTATGACACAATTGGAAGAAGTAGTTATGGAGTTGTATTTAGTTTAACTCAGTTAGACTCAGTTGAGCTCGTTGTATCTAGTCTAACTGATTGATACACTAGTGAGAGTGGAGTGAATTAATTAGTTAATTAATTCACAAATAATAACTCATTAATCAACTGAAAAATACATCAGTTAACTACAGTGCATGGTAGTTTCAGTGGAGACCAGTCGAGAGATAGGTGAAAGGGCAAGATAGACTATCTGTTGTGACTATTAGTGATACATTGATTGCATCCAACACACATTGGATATGCCAATGAGGATTGCACAGTCAATCCAAGAGTAATTCGAATTCATTCAAAGCTATTCTTCAGCAGAGATTGCGCAGTGGAGGCAGGCTAGCAGGTGGCATAGATCGGTGCATGGATTTGCAAGATTGGGCCTGATTAGTGTATGACGATTGTACTGTACTGAGGGCTTGTGATAAGCTTTGTATGTTTGTATGAGATTGTCATATGATCTCCCATGTTACATAATATATAGCTGGGGTTTTAAACTTCAGTTTTCCTGCTAAAAACAAATAGTTATGTGCGATTGATTATTTTGTTTTTATGCTTCACATGTGTGTACCATTTTTCTCCAAGAAATATTAACAAGTGGAATAGATTCTAAAAGATCTTGCATAAAGTTAAATAGTGTGAGATCGGGGGGTGGATCTAATTCATTAAGGTGCATTCTTAGTGCATATAATTTCTACATGGTATCAGAGCATTGTTGATTGAAGATTGCAATTGTGAAGTGAGTTTGTGCTGGTGGACAATTCAAATTTGCTATAGAAGATTCTTGGTGCAGAAATCGAGTATACATTGAAATGTCTTTCAACGGGTTGATATTGGAGTATGCCCTTGATGGGAGCTCGAATTACATAGCTTGGAAGGACGGGATGGAGGCAGTGTTGGAGGATAATGGGCTGAAGGAGTTCAAAGATAGCGATGTTGCTAAGCCGGGATCTAGCAATGCTACATTACTTGATGCATGGCAAAAGAAGACAGTAAAGATGAGAAGGATTATGTTGGAAGGTGTGAAGGACCATATTGTGTCCAACCTTCACGGGAAAGCCACTCCATTCTTAATGTGGAAGGCTTTGACAGACTTGTTCCAAAGCAGAAGTGACCAGAGGAAGTTGGCCCTTAAAGACAAGCTCAGAAAAATAAAAATGGAGAAAGGCGACAGTATTCCAAAATACCTCACGAAGTTTGTCCACTACAAGGATGAACTGGGAAGTGTGGGGGTTACTGTTGATGAAGAAGACTTGGTGAGCTTGGCTCTCCTTGGGCTTCCGAAGAGTTGGCATAGCTACGAAGATTCTATCAATGGACGGGAGAAACTGCTGGGATGGTAGCGACTTTGGTCGGATCTTGTGCAGGAGGAGATAAGGCAGGGTACCAGGGATGGATCTTCATCGAAGAATGAAGATGAAGAGAATCGCACTTTGGCTGCCAAATCAAGGAAAAGGAAGGGGAAGAAATCTTCTTCAAAATCCGGTGTTAAAGGCAAGAAGCAGGATTTGTCCAAAGTGAAGTGTTTTCACTGTCACGAGCATGGACATTTCACCACTAACTATCCACAGAAGAAGAAGAACAAGTAGGCTGCTATATCTGCAGCTAGAGAGGCCTAAGCCTCACAATTAAAGCTTGAATTCTCCTTGATCGCTTGCTTGGTTTCAAGATGCATGGGATCGGTGTGGTATCTTGATAGTGGTGTGTCTTTCCATATGATGGGAGACAAAGAGTTGTTTAGTGACTTGGAGGAGAAGAACCTCCAAATGCATATAGAGATGGGTGATGATGGTCGGTACAGTGCGACTGGCATTGGGACCATTACCTTTGAGAGGGAGTCCGGTAATCCATTCTTGTTGAAGAATGTCATGCATGTTCCAGGTCTGAAGAAGAACTTGGTCTCAGTCGCAATGCTGGAAGACAGAGGTTATGATGTTGTTTTCAGTGAGGGAAAATCCTTCCTTCGACATAAAACAATAGGTCAAACCAAGAAGATAAGGGTTCGAATTAAGAATCTCTACAAGCTTAAGGTAGATGGTTGCGCTGCAATGGTGGGCAAAGAAAAAGAAGTGGTGAGCCGGGATGAGGGCGAATTATGGCACAAGAGATTAGGCCATCTTCACCATTGCGCTTTGAAGATTTTGCAGCAAATTTCTACTGGACTTCCCAAGGGTACTCTTGCGCAGTCAGATCAGTGCAAGGGATGTACTATGGGTAAGTTTGTGAAGACCACCTTTCATGAGAAGGAGAACCGTGCTTCGGTGATCCTGGAGAGAATTCACACATACGTGTGTGGACCTCTCTCAGTTGCTTCAACAGCAAAACATAGGTATTATGTGTTATTTTTTTATGACTATTCTCGTAGATGTTGGATCTTCTTCATGCAGAAGAAGAATGAAACGTTCTCAAAGTTCTGTGAGTTCAAGGCATTGGTGGAGAAGGATTCGGGGAAGCAAGTGAAAGCTCTACGTAGCGATAATGGTGGTGAATACATCTCTGGCGAATTCAAAGACTTACGTAGCAAAGAAGGAATTCGAAGAGAACTCATAGCGCCTCATAACCCACAGCAAAATGGGGTTGCAAAGAGAAAGAACAGAACGATCGTGGGTGTTGCACGAGCGATGTTGCATGACCAGGGCCTACTGATGCACTTGTGGGCGGAAGCATGCAACATTGCGGTTTATGTGCAAAATCGTTGTCCTCATAGAGTACTTGGCATGAGTACACCTGAAGAAGATTTTACTGGTAAGAAGCCTGATATTTCTCATTTGAAGATTTTTGGCTCACTTGTTTACATTCATGTGAAAAAGGACGCTAGGAAGAAGTTGGAGCCGACTGCAGAAGTTGGGATGTTTGTGGGGTACACAGAAACACCCCATAATTATCGTATGTATTTTCCAGACAGTCGGATGACTATTGTGCGACGGGATATAAAATTCAATGAGGTGAAAGCCGTGAATTTGTCGCTTGAGAGGGAGCTACGCTTGCATGCGGAGGAGGAACTTCTTGTTCCCAAAGATGAGCCTCTGGATGTGGATCAGCCACAGGAGGAGATTCATGGAGTGGAGGAGTCCACTCATGCATAACCAAACATTAGACAAGGCAGAAAGTGTACCACAAAAGCTGAGAGACTGAAGCTTGATGCGACACAGAATGTAGGAGTCCCTACATCACAGCGCAGACAGAGACAGTCACCTGACCGATATACTGGATACATGGCTCTTATGAGCAAGTGTATCGTGACAGAGCCATATTCTTTCGAAGAAGCAAGGTAGAGGCCTTACATGGGTAGATGCCATGGTGGAGGAGTATGACTCCATTGTCAGAAACAGTGCTTGGGAGATTGTTCCAAGGCCGGTGGGAAAATCAATTGTAGGATCAAGATGGATCTACAAGGTAAAGCAAGTTGTTGATGGGAGTGTCGAGAAGTATAAGGCAAGATTTTTTGCCCGAGAATTCTCACAGATTGAGGGGATTGACTATGAAGAAACCTTTGCACCTGTCGCACGGTATTCTTCCATACGGACCATCCTTGCTCTCTCAGCGCAGATGGGTTGGCACATTCATCAGATGGATGTGAAGACTGCGTTCCTTAATGGGATCATTGAGGAAGAAGTGTACATTGAGCAACCTAAAGGATTTGAGATCTTCAGCAGCGATTTGCATGTGTGCAGGCTCAAAAGAGCATTGTATGGGTTGAAACAAGCACCCCGTGCTTGGTACACTCGAATCGATAGCTATTTCACTCGACTTGGCTTCACCAAGAGTGAGGCGGATGTAAACCTGTACCAAATTGTGGTGGAGGGTAAGATTTTAATCATTGTACTTTATGTTGATGATTTAATACTAACGGGTAATGAGCAGTTGATACACTCATGCAAGGCGGATCTTGCAAAGGAGTTTGAGATGAAGGATTTGGGCCTCCTTCATTATTTCCTTGGATTGGAAGTATGGCAACAGGAAGGTGAACTGTTTGTGTCTCAAGACAAGTATGCCCGAGAGATACTGGAGAAGTTTCACATGCAAGGCTGCAATCCTATCGACACTCCTCTTCCAGGAAATTGGAAGAAAGAGGATGCTACATTGGCAGAGGTAGTGGATGCCACTGTTTATCAACAGTTGGTGGGTTCGCTCATGTATTTAGTCAATACAAGACCAGACATATGCTATGCGGTGAACCAGCTTTCACAAGCGATGGTTAAGCCTACCAAGCTCTTTTGGAAGGCAAGCAAGCATGTCCTGAGATATATCAGGGGCACATCTGAGTATGGCTTATGGTACAGACAGACGGATGAGGTGAAGTTGCATCGCTTCATGGATGCAGATTGGGCAAGAAGCCCAACAGACAGAAAGAGCACATCAGGAGGGATTTTCAGTATTAGATCTACGGCAGTTTCTTGGTACAGCAGGGAGCAAAGATCCGTGGCACTCAGTTCAGCGGAAGCGGAATACATGGTAGCAAGTCAAGTTGCATGTGAGGCTATCTGGATGAGGAAGATCCCAGTTGGTTTGTTTGGTTCACATTTAGATCCCATGGTGATACATTGTGATAATCAGAGTTGCATTAAACTCTCAATTAATCCAGTGTTTCATGATAGATCTAAACATATTGATATCTGGTATCATCATATCAGAGATTGTGTGCAGCGGAAGATCATGTTGCTTCAGTACATTCCTACGGAGGATCAGGATGCAGATATTCTGACAAAGGCGCTCACCAGGAGAAAATTCTAATACCATAGAGGCAGGATAGGGGTGAAGGATAATCCCTATCTTGTTGAGAGGGAGTGTTTAGATTCAACAAGATGATGAGCTTAGTGAAAAGAGTCGCCCTCACTAAGTGGGCCCGCAGGCTATTTATGGATAATTTCTACATTTATGGATAATTTCTATTCCTTAGAATTGAGATCCACATAAAAAAAAATTGCAGTAGGGTAGATTAAGCAAATAACAAAGGTGCAGAAGAGTACACAAATTCTCAAGTTTGAATTTGTGAAGCAAATTTGAGGGGGTTACAAAGGGACAACCTCTAGTCTCTTTCAAGTGGTTTTGATGATGCACGAAATGTAAAAACAATGAAGTACTTCTCTGATAAGGGAATGAATTTCACATATGCAAAGCACTACACTTAACCATAGGGCTCCACATTGTCATTCCATGAGTTTCTATAAGAGAAATCCCTTTAGCTTAGTAAAAGTTGAAGTGATCACAATGTAAAAGGGTTAATGTAATAGTGTCATTAATCTCTGTAAGAGAAATCACTTCAATTGTGTAGTGAAGGTTGAATTAATCATGAGAACAAAGAGTTAGTGTAATAGTGTCACAAGTCTCTACAAGAGAAATCCCTTAAGTTATGTAGTTGGTGTGCCTAACAACCCTTCCCTCACAACTGGAAATATCAAGCAATTGTGTGTGGCCCCTCCATAGTCTTCTTCCCATCGTTTTAATGCTACAACCAAAGGAATCCTTTGAAGATCACCATCCAAATTAGACTATTCATTGGGTATTACTCCTCTCTATTATAGCTCTTTGTAACGAATGTCGGGAGCCCTTGCATCCAACTATTAAATCTATTTTCATCAATTTTCTGACACCAACGAAGCTTTGGATTTTTCTTTCATCCTCCCCTTGCCTCTCTCTTATCAGAGGTCGAAGATTGAAAATAAAATGATCATTAAAAAAGGGTGTGTATTTTTTGTATTTTTAGTGCAGTGGAATGGTAAAAGCATTTCATTTTGGAATGTGATGCCATATCAGGGATAGTTATGAAATGAAATGAGATTTTTAATTCCACTAGACTAAAAATGGTCTATGGGACTATGAGTTCCCTGTTTTTCGCCTTTTGCATTTTGGTCATTTTCTTATTCAAATTAATGATGAACTGGCTCAACCTTCGAACAATCCCATCGCTGAAAAGAAAATTCCAAGGAACCGATGCTAACATATTCCCATAACTTTCTCTGATGTCTTTGAATGCATCACATTCCAAAATGAAATGTTTTTCCGATTTCACTACCTAGACGTACAAAATGTACACACACCGGTTCTTCCCAAAAATATACACACCCATTCTTATCGCAGTATGTTAGCATAAATTCAATGACATTGTCTTTTTAATAAAAAAAATTGTTAGAAAATAGTCCATAAATAATCTGGTAGAGGTTAAAACATCATTCACTCATTCACTATCAAACTATTTAATTCCTTTGACTCTCTTATACCGACGCGGTATTAGATAATTTTCCCCTGCATATGCAGAATTTGTCTTTATCGAACGTCGAATACCGGAAATAATAGTAGTGAAAATCTCATTTTTTTGTTATATTCGACTTATTAACGTCGATGCTATAATAGAAATATAAATACCGAGAAAATATTGATAAGCTTTCCAAATGCTTCCTTCGCCTGACCCTTCTCGATATTGACGCTTAGGCCTATTCGGCTGACGCTTACGCTTATTCGGTGTCAATCTCAATATTCGGCCATCCCATTTGTGAGGTTATCTTCTGATGAACTCTTCTGCAACAGGTGATAACCCTCTTTCAATCAAGGCATCCCAATGGATTTTCTTCGCCGATCTATGGCCCTCAACCTTTCCATGTGCATACAAATATTTTCCAATCATGCCTCCATGATGCCTACACAAGCTCGATTTTATGGTATGAATGAATGAATGATATTTTAATGCCCATGAGACTAAAAATAGTCTATGGGACCACCAACTTCCTTGTTTTTTGCCTTCTGCAATTCAATCATTTTATTACTCAAATTGATGATGAGTTGACCCAACCTTATAACAATTCCATCATTGAAAAGACAATGCCACGGAATTTATGCTAACATACTACAGTAACTGTCCCTGATGTCTCTAAAAGCGTCACATTCCAAAATGAAATGTTTTTTCTGATTCCACTACCCCAGAAGTGCAAAAAGTGCATACCCTTTCTTCCCAAGCTTCTTTAGGTCTCTTCCACCATCTAGTTTCACACCGAAGTTGATGTGAGTTAGTTCTTAATCGAGCTATAAGAACCTTTTCCCTCCACGGAATGCTAGCTCCAATGTATTCTTTTTGTTGGAAATCACAAGTGGGGTTGAATTCCTAAACATAATACTTCTTCTTTCTACCCAAATATTTCCCCCATATACCCTTACGGAACTTCTCCAGCACAAAATTATTTAGTTCCTTGGTAGAAAAGTTAGTGTGTCATGGCTTTAACAACTTCTTGTATTGCATTAATTCCTATCTCAATTGCACCAAATCCTCCCTCGATTACATTAATGCTACTTGGGATGGCATTAAAGCATTTGGTCAACTATCATATCTTGCTATAAACGAAGCTTCGAGCCCGATCTCTCACTCACTCCAACCTTGTTGTTTGCACAATCTCTCAACTTTGCTCACCTTCTACGATGAAAGTTAGCACTCAAGCTCAAAGGCTCACCAGTACAAAGTTCAATTCTGCTCGAAGTAAGCAATTTTTTTTTTAATATGTTTTAAATTATGAGTAGGTTGTGTATTGCAAAGCTTATATCAATTATTGCATGCAGGTCTTGAAGATGTAAAAAGCAAGAAGATGTCTAAAATGTGCAAAGGCAAGGGGAAAAATATCAATATCATCAAACCCATCATCGAACCCATCGTGTTAGATCCTCATGTGAATGAAGTCTTCTATAGGGATACCAGATTTTTTGGTGGGGGAGATGTATACCCATATTGTGGAATATAATTCATATATTTCAACTCCCAATTTGATGCAGTTGATTAGGATTATGCAGCAATGTGCAATATAAGGAAATACGAGATATCTCTAATAGCCACAAGACCGCCCATAATGCCATACAATGACATGACTAGATGGGTCATGGCGCAAGTTATAGTAGGAAGCCATTATCAACAATGCCATACAATGACATGACTATATGGGTCATGGCACAAGTTGTAGTAGGAATCCATTGTCAACAGTGAATGGGAAGTTGTGGCCTCTTTAAAGGATGATGTGTTCATCTAGATATATCACCTCAACCCTTCTCAAATTTAGATGAATTTAGATGAATAAGTATTGTAGAAATTATATGCACTAAGCATGCATATGTCCAAGATCCACCTGATCTCACACTATTTAACTTTATGCAAGATACTGAATCTATTCCACTTGTTAATCTTTTGTGGAAAAATTAATTGCACACACATGTGAAGCATAAAAAAAAATATTCAATCGCACATAACACAGTTTTTAACCTGGAAAGCCTGAAGCTGAAAACCCCAACTATATATTATGTAACATGGAGATCATATGAAAATCTCATACAAACATACAAAGCTTATCACAAGCTCTCAGTACAGTACAATCGTCATACACTATACAGGCCTAATCTTGCAAATCCATGCACCGATCTTTGCCACCTGCTAGCCTGCCTCCACTGCGCAATCTCTGCTGAAGAATAGCTCTGAATGAATTCGAATTACTCCATCCTTGACTGCGCAATCCTCATTGGCATCTCCACTGTGTGTTTGATGCAATCAATGCATCACTAATAGTCACAACAAATAGTCTATCTTGCCCTTTCACCTATCTCTCCACTGGTCTCCACTGAAACTGCCATGCACTGTAGTTAACTGTTGTATTGTTCAGTTGATTAATGAGTTATTATTTGTGAATTAATTAACTAATTAATTCACTCCACTCTCACTAGTGTATCAATCAATTAGACTAGATACAACTAGCTCCCTGAGTCTAACTGAGTTAAACTAAATACAACTCCATAACTACTTCTTCCAACTTTGTCATAACTCTGCCACTTGAGTTCTAAATTAGTCCTCCATGCAATAGCTCCAGTAAACCCTTAGGAATAGCTTAATTCCTTCTGACAGCTGCTGTGCCACATCTGTGCACTGAACTGAAGTGCTCCAAGAGAATAAGTTGTTGTTTAGAGTCTGATTATTATTAATATCTAATAATAATCGACATGCATCTATTTTTAGATTGACGATCTATAAATAGACTTCGCCCAATATTCTAAAAATATAATTTCATCTATTTTCCCAACTTGATCAACCATCCACAAATAGCATCCTGCAACTTCTAAAATATGATCATCATGTCTAAAAATAGACTTGCGCCAAAAATAGCCTGCGGGCCCACTTAGTGAAGGCGACTCTTTTCACTAAGCTCATCATCTTGTTGAATCTCAACACTCCCTCTCAACAAGATAGGGATTATCCTTCACCCCGATCCCGCCTCTATGGTATTCGAATTTGCTCAGTGAGCTTCTCTGCTGTAACATCTCGTATCTTGATCTCCATGGGAATGTCCGAAGCAACATGATTCTCTGCTCTTATTACCACCCCCGATATATGATGATACCGGATATAAATATGTTTAGATCTATCATGAAACACAGGATTAACTGAGAGTTTAATGCAACTATGATTATCACAATGAATCACTGTGCGATCTAAATGTGAATCAAACAAACCAACCAGAATCTTCCTCATCCAGATAGCCTCACATGCAGCTAATCTTGCTGCCATGTATTATGATTCTACTAAACTGAGTGCCACAGATCTTTGTTTCTTGCTATACCAAGAACCTACCATAGATCCGATACTAAAATCCTTCCCGATGTGTTATCTATCCGTTGGGCTTCCCGCCAACTGCATCCATGAAGCCATGCAACTTCACCTCATCCGTCCTGTCCTGCATCTTACAAACCATACTCACATGTGCCCCTGAGATACCTCAGGACATGCTTGCCTGCCTTCCAAAAGAGCTTGGTAGGTTTAACCATCGCTTGTGAAAGTTAGTTCACCGCATAGCATATGTCCGGTCTTGTATTAACTAAATACATGAGCGAACCCACCAACTGTCGATAAATAGTGGCATCCACTACCTGTGCCAATGTAGCATCCTCTTTCCTCCAATTTTCTAGAAGAGGAGTGTCGATAGGCTTGCAGCCTTGCATGTGAAACTTCTCAAGTATCTCCCGAGCATACTTGCCTTGAGACACAAACAGTTCACCTTCCCGCTGCCATATTTCCAATCCAAGGAAATAATGAAGGAGGCCCAAATCCTTCATCTCAAACTCCTTTGCAAGATCTGCCTTGCATGAGTGTATCAACTTCTCATCACTTGTTAGTATCAAATCATCAACATAAAGTACAATGATCAAAAGCTTACCCTCAACCACAATCTGGTACAGGTTTGCATCCGCCTCACTCTTGGTGAAGCCAACTCCAGTGAAATAGTTGTCGATCCGAGTGTACCAAGCACGAGGTGCTTGTTCCAGCCCATACAACGCTCTTTTGAGCTTGCACACATGCAAATCACTGCTGAAGATCTCAAATCCTTCAGGTTGCTCAATTTACACCTCTTCCTCAATGATCCCATTAAGGAATGCAGTCTCCACACCCATCTGATGAATGTGCCAACCCATCTGCGCTGAGAGAGAAAGGATGGTCTGTATGGAAGAATATCGTGTGACAGGTGCAAAGGTTTCTTCATAGTCAATACCCTCAATCTATGAGAAGCCCCAGGAAAAAAATATTGCCTTATACTTCTCGACGCTCCCATTAGCAGCTTGCTTTACCTTGTAGATCCATCTTGATCCTACAACTGATTTCCCCACCGGCCTTGGAACAATCTCCCAAGCACTGTTTCTGAAAATGGAGTCATACTCCTCCACCATGGCATCTACCCATGTGGGCTCTGTCACAATACACTTGCTCATAAGAGCCATGTATCCATTATATCGGTCAGGTGACTGTCTCTGTCTGCGCTGTGATGTAGGGACTCCTACATTCTGTGCCACATCCACCTTCAGTCTCTCAACTTCTATGGTACACTTCCTGCCTTGTATGATGTTTGGTTCTGCATGAGTGGATTCTTCCACTCCATGAATCTCCTCTTGTGGCTGATCCACATCCAGAGGCTCATCTTTGGGAACAAGAAGTTTCTCTTCCGCTTGCAAGTGTAGCTCCCTCTCAAGCGACAACTGCATGGCTTTCACATCATTTAATTTTATATCCCGTCGCATAACAGTCATCCGACTGTTTGGAAAATAGACACGATAGTTATGGGGTGTTTTTGTGTACCCCAAAAATATCCCAACTTCTGTAGTCGGCTTCAGCTTCTTCCTGGCATCCTTCGTCAAAATGTAAACAGGTGAGCCAAAAATCTTCAAATGAGAAATATCAGGCTTCTTACCAGTAAAAGCTTCCTCGGGTGTACTCATGCCAAGTACTCTATGAGGACAATGGTTTTGCACATAAACCGCAGTGTTGCATGCTTCCGCCCACAAGTGCATCGATAGGCCCTGGTCATGCAGCATCACTCATGCAGCACCCACGATCGTTCTGTTCTTTCTCTCCACGACCCCATTCTGTTGTGGGTTATGAGGCGCTATGAGTTCTCTTTGAATTCCTTCTTTGCTACAGAAGTCTTTGAATTCACCCGAAATGTATTCACCACCATTATTGCTCCGTAGATATTTCACCTGCTTCCCCGACTCCTTCTCCACCAATGCCTTGAACTCACAGAGCTTTGAGAACGTTTCACTCTTCTTCTACATGAAGAAGATCCAGCATATACGAGAAAATTCATCAAAAAATATCATATAATACCTGTGTTTCGCTGTTGAAGCAACCGAGAATGGTCCACACACATCTGTGTGAATTCTCTCCAAGATCACCGAAGCACGGTTCTCCTTCTCATGAAAGGTGGTCTTCACAAACTTACCCATTGTACATCCTTTGCACTGATCTGACTGCGCAAGAGTACCTTTGGGAAGTCCAATAGAAATTTGCTGCAAAATTTTCAAAGCGCCATGGTGAAGATGGCCCAATATCCTATGCCATAATTCACCCTCATCCCGGCTCACCACTTCTTCTGCTTTGCCTACCATTGCAGCGCAGCCATCTACCTCTAGCTTGTAGAGATTCTTAATTCGAACCCCTATCTTCTTGGTTTGACCCGTTGTTTTATGTCGAAGGAAATATTTTCCCTCACTGAAAAGAACATCATAACCCCTGTCTTCCAGCATTGCGACTGAGACCAAGTTCTTCTTCAGACCTAGAACATGCATGACATTCTTCAACAAGAATGTATTACCAGACTCCCTCTCAAAGGTAATGGTCCCAATGCCAGTCGCATTGTACCGACCCTCATCGCCCATCTCTATATGCATCTGGAGGTCCTTCTCATCCAAGTCACTAAACAACTCTTTGTCTCCCGTCATATGGAAAGACGCACCACTGTCAAGATACCACACCAATCCCATGCAGCTTGAAACCAAGCATGTGATCAAGGAAAAATCTAGCTCAAATTGCGAGGCTAAGGCCTGTCCAGCTGCAGATCAAGTAGCCTGCTTATTCTTCTTCTTTTGTGGACAGTTAGTGGCGAAATGTCCATGCTCGTGACGGTGAAAACACTTCACTTTGGACAAATCCTGCTTCTTGCCTTTCGCACCGGATTTAGAAGGATTTTTCTTCCCCTTCCCTTTCCTTTCTTTGGCAACCAAAGTGCAATTCTCTTCATCTTCATTCTTCGATGAAGATCCATCCCTGGTACCCCACATTATCTCCTCTTGCACAAGATCCGACCAAAGTCGCTCCCATCCTAGCCGTTTCTCCCGTCCATTGACAGAGTCTTCGTAGCTATGACAACTCTTCAGAAGCCCAAGGAGAGACAAGCTCACCAAGTCTTCTTCATCAACATTAACCCCCACACTTCCCAGTTCATCCTTGCAGTGGACAAACTTCGTGAGGTATTTTGGAATACTGTCGGTTTTCTCCATTTTTATTTTTCTGAGCTTGTCTTTAAGCGCCACCTTCCTCTGGTCACTTCTGCTTTGGAACAAATCTTTCAAAGCCTTCCACATTAATAATGGAGTGGCTTTCCCGTGAAGGTTGGACACAATATGGTCCTTCACACCTTCCAACAGAATCCTCCTCGTCTTTGCAGTCTTATTTTTCCATGCATCAAGTAATGCAGCATCTCTAGATCCCAGCTTAGGAACATCACTATCGATGAACTCCTTCAGCCCATTATCCTCTAGCACCACCTCCATCCTGTCCTTCTAGGCTATGTAATTTGAGCTCCCATCAAGGGAATACTCCAATCTCAACCTGTTGAAATACATTTCAATGTATACTCGATTTCTGCACCAAGAATCTTCTGTAGCAAATTCGAATTGTCCACCAGCACAAACTCACTTCACAATTGCAATATTCAATCAACAATGCTCCGATACCATGTAGAAATTATATGCACTAAGAATGCATATGTCCAAGATCCACCTGATCTCACACTATTTAACTTTATGCAAGATACTGAATCTATTCCACTTGTTAATCTTTTGCGGAAAAATTAATTGCACACACATGTGAAGCATAAACAAAAAATATTCAATCGCACATAACACAGTTTTTAACCGAGAAAGAAAGAAGCTGAAAACCCCAAATATATATTATGTAACATGGAGATCATATGAAAATCGCATACAAACATACAAAGCTTATCACAAGCTCTCAGTACAGTACAATCGTCATACACTATACAGGCCTAATCTTTCAAATCCATGCACCGATCTTTGCCACCTGCTAGCCTGCCTCCACTGCACAATATCTGTTGAAGAATAGCTCTGAATTAATTCGAATTACTCTTGAATTGACTGCGCAATCCTCATTGGCATCTCCACTGTGTGTTTGATGCAATCAATGCATCACTAATAGTCACAACAGATAGTCTATCTTGCCCTTTCACCTATCTCTCCACAGGTCTCCACTGAAACTGCCATGCACTGTAGTTAATTGTTGTATTATTCAGTTGATTAATGAGTTATTATTTGTGAATTAATTAACTAATTAATTCACTCCACTCTCACTAGTGTATCAATCAGTTAGAATAGATACAACTAGCTCAACTGAGTCTAACTGAGTTAAACTGAATACAACTCCATAACTACTTCTTCCAACTGTGTCATAACTCTGCCACTTGAGTTCTAACTGAGTCCTCCATGCAATAGCTCTAGTAAACCCTTAGGAATAGCGTAATTCCTTCTGTCAGCTGTTGTGCCACATATGTGCACTGAACTGAAGTGCTCCAAGAGAATAAGTTGATGTTTAGAGTCCGATTATTATTAAGAGCTAATAATAATCGACATGCATCTATTTTTAGATTGACGATCTATAAATAGACTTCACCCAATATTCTAAAAATAGAATTTCATCTATTTTTCCAACTTGATCAACCATCCACAAATAGCATCCTGCAACTTCTGAAATATGATCAACATGTCTAAAAATAGACTTGCGCCAAAAATAGCCTGTGGGCCCACTTAGTGAAGGCGACTCTTTTCACTAAGCTCATCATCTTGTTGAATCTCAACAAGTAATTCCTTGACAATTTCTTCACCAGGCATCCAATTTTCATCAAGATTGTGAAGGTATGATGGTGGGAAAATGAATCTTTCAAAGAGTGCACCAACAATTAGTATCCCATGCAACATGCGAGCATTGTTTCATCATCTCACGGTGTTGATCAGCAGGCTATACGGTGAGTTCAACGCCTCTCATTTCAAAATTGAATGGTTTCCTTTAGTGCCAAAAAAATTAAATCGGTCATGTATTTAATTGGTCAAGAATTTTGTCAACCAAATGGTTGAAATCCCTTTTAAAAATAAAGAAATCCCCAACAAATCAGACCCATCTTTCTATATGTTAGCCTACTTAATAGATGGTTTATGTGTTGCCAAGAATTTCTTGGCATGAACTAGAAGTGGACACCTGAGTTGCCACCTATACATATCTACTCTTAAGAATGGTGGGAAAACCATTGCCTCAAATTTTTCTATCATATTTGTGACCATTTCTTAGCCAAGGCCCATCAAATCCTATTTGTTTTCTTGGCATCCATGCAATTCGAAGAAGCCAGAAAATATCTCAGAGGAATAGGGAACTAGTATTTTCAAGAGCACTACACCTACATCTGTATCTATGGCTATTCAACAACCCCTCACCTAATGCCGCAGTTGGTTCCCGAACAACTAATGAAAAGGGAAATTACCTATCAAAGTGTTGGATCTAGAATAGTGTTGGTTATATCCAATAATGATAAAAGGTCATGGTGAAGTTTCCCTATAATTATTGGCCATTATGCTCTAACTAAATTTCGTGAGACGATAAAAGAAGTTCACAATATTAAGGAGATCAAACTTCTCATGGGTGTTTTCAGAATACATGATCTCCATGGAATTATTAAAGAACATTGCATATTTATGAAACTTACTCTTGCATACGAACACGAGTTCGTCCCTCATGACTCAATGTTCCAATATGTCCTCACATATGAAGAGGAAAAGCAGAGAATGGAAGAAAGGAAACAAGTCGACATGTTTTCCATCAAGTATCTCGAAGAAACCCAAAGAGAAATATAAAGGGAACAATGCTCTTCAAAGATATAAGTGGTACGAATGGCCAAAGATGAAGAGGAAAGAGTTAAAGTTGAGGCCTTGGAGAAGAAAATGCTTAGAGATGAAATGAGAACGGAACATGAAAGGTTGGACCAAGTTAGAGCCCCAATATAGAATAAATTAATATTGATGATGAGAAAGCACAAGAGGAGGTGAATTTATCATAAAAGGATATTGGCAAGGGAAGGAGCCAAAGCATCCCTTGGAATCTTCTTAAAAAAAGGAAGCCACGGAGACAGGCACTATAATAACTACCCCGATACAAAGTTCTATCATTTTACAAAATCTGATTGCCTTAGTTCCGCCATTGTTACTATTAGAGGAATTTACAATTAGAGGTCTATAATGAGTCTCCTAAGAAAATAATAAAATAATAGCTAAACCAATAAAATAATATTTATGAATTTACAATTCACCTTTTGCGCCAAAATCCATGTAACCATAGTTAAATTCAATTCAAAAGTTGTACCAAAATAAAATTAATATAAAAAATTGTATCGATGTGACTATAAATAAAAATGAACTTTTCAAGAAAAATCATTATCGTTGAACAACTGATGCATTTGTACTTTATACTTAAATAACTTAAAATAAATTATAAATATAAATTCATAAATTCTTAGTTGTACAACATACCACTAATTAAAATTTATATTATTTAAATTATAAAATTAAATTATATAATAACATGTAATTAATATACTATATAAAAATCAAATAATATAATAAAATAAATGTAATATATTATTTTATGTATTACTTTTATATTACATATTGAATTGATTTGATTTATAACATAAGAAGAAATAATATATAATATAAAAATTAATATGATATATGAAAGGTGTGTAAATACATGAACATTGTATAGGGATATACATTGTTTCTTTCAAAAAATATGAAAAGACTAATAATATTTCATTCCAAAGGTGTGAAATGACATTTATTATGAGTATTTTACTTTGTGACTTTAAAAGTACTTAGCATATTACCATGGTTAACCATGAGTTTTTATCCACCATTGAGAATGTGACAAGTAAGTACATTTAACTCAAGCAATGTCACCTCAACCATGGGAGATGATGTCATCCCCTAAAATGTGATTGGTTCTCAAAAAGTGAATTTTTATTGTACATTTTCCTAAGGCCCATTTTTTACCTCAAAATTCCCCTAATATGAGTCGAAACATGTACACAACCTCATGTTGACCATCCCAAGGACCTCAACGATGAAGTTGTTTAAAATGGGAGAATATTACAATAATAAATCCTAGAAGGGCATCATCCACAATGTCCCCAAAACAAGAAAAATTGGAGTTGTGGGGGAGGAAGTAGTTATTTGGGAAGGCCTGAAGCAAAGGATAATATGGAGTGTCATTGGCCAAATAAATCAAAAGGTCATAGTAGACATGACCTCTATTTTAGGATCCCTTTCCATGGAAAACAAAGCCACCACGCAAAGTTTATCAATGGATGTGGAGCAGCTGACTCAAATGGTAGTGTCGTTGTAAGAGCAACTAAAAGACCAAAAGTAGTGGATGGATGCCAAATGATGGGATGTGTTAGAGAAACAATGCATAGCACTATCAAAGTTCTTTAAGGATCAATAGCTCTAGAAAATAACACAACTGAAGGTAGCTCACATCAATGAGCTAAAGACGTTGAAAGAAAACCACAGAAAGATGTTAGTGTGAAAGTGGAGAAAGCTCAGAAAACACAAGATTACCTTTAGGTATTGAAAGCATAGGTTATCAAGATTAACAATTATTTTCAAATCACACAAAACCCTTTCATGGAAACGTTAGGGAAATTCCAAGGCTACTTCACACAATTAGAGAAGATAGCTAGTGAAAGTAATGCCAAATTGGAAGCCTAGAATGTAGCCAGCGAAGCTCTCGACCAAATCATCGACTAGAAAAAGAAGCATTGGGATGCTCCTATCTCATTACCAAAATATGATAAAAGGAAAAACAAAAAATATCAATCCATAATCGATGTGTGCATATCAAATTGTGAAGCAGTAAAATCAACAATGAAAGAAGCCATCGCACTGGCCAAGAGAATGTGGGATGTCACTGCGGAAATGATGGAGGAATGGGAACTTGATATCATGGAGAATCTACTTAACTCCACCCCCACTGGATCGAAGCTCGAAGAAATAGCTAGAGTCATGGCCAATTTGGTCACCAAAATCAAGCAGATTCCAAAGGTGGATGAAGAGTCGATAGAAACTTTTATCATCAGTCCCACCAAAGAGGTAATGCAACTCAGATGTTATACTACTAGTATGAAAAAAGATGTTAAGGGGTTGGTCAACCAAGCGTTAAAGGGAGAGAGACATTTACTGAACATGGGCAGTCCCAGGATTTTCGATATCCTAAATATGCATGTTGCTTGGAAGACATATCAACAATAGATAATTTAAATGAATTCCTAACACCATAACAATGCTAAAGAAGTTATCAGTTGAAGGCCATATTAGTTGTTATGCACTTTACTTGCAAGAAAACCATAATTACGAAACAATATGGCCCAAAATACAAAAATATCATATGAAATGAAACAAGTTACAAAGATATTTTATTATTCAAAAGTTGAATACAATGTTCACTTGCCTCTTCGAGGGAGCAACCTCCAACATATCAGAGCTCAATTACAATAAGACTTGATACTTCTTCCCTTGCTATCTAAGACTATTTATAGCTTTATGACATCCAAAACCCTAACTACTAGTGGTCCCTTACATAACATGGGTTAACAAATTTATTTATTAACTATGGCCCGTTTATAACTAATTTTGGTCCCTTTTCTATAATGTAGGTCAACCACTTACAATAATTATTAATGTGGATAACTGCTTACGGACTTTATTTACTCAACTAACTGACTGTGACTCTGACGAGGCTTATTACATGAATAAGAGAGTTAGGGTTGGACCCTAACTTTTGTAATTATAATTCAATGTATAAATAGGAAATTTTCCCCATTGTGGAAAGGGAGATAAGGGGGAGTAAAGAAAATTTTAATATTGAATGTTCCTGTTGAAACACTGATTTGCAATATTTTTTAATGAAGGCCTTATTTTTCCAATCAATGCAATCAACCGGCTCGATAGATATATCTGTATTTATTGTGTGGTGTTATCACTCATAATTTTGTGAGTCATTACTTGACATGGTCATACAGTTCACTCCTCAAAAGGGTAAGGACTCCTTAAACCTTTTTCAAATTGGCATAGGAAAATTCATTTTTTCATATTTAACCTATCCTAAGTTTCAAGAACACCGTCATTTCATCTCAAAATCACCTCCATATAGGTCACATCATGTCTCATCAGTCATAATTTGTTGTTAGTTTTCATTTCCCGAGAATTTAAATTTGAAAAGGTCATTGTAGCCAAGAATCCCTACTTTCGTAGTGATTCCAGTGTAAAATAGGTAGAAAACGCTATGAAACTGCTGAAAGTTTCATAGCGAATATGAAGCATTTCTCTGTTTTTTTACTTTGAGCAGTCAACTTCAAGGGCGGTTTCTGGGCAAACAAAGAAGTATTTTAAGAAACTGAGAGAGGTTATTTTCAAGAACCTATCAAATAAAAATAATGTCTTTCACGTTTCTCAAAGGTGCTACAAATTGGGAGATACAGGGATTTCTTTTAGCCCTATTTTCAGAATGCAGAATTTTCCTGTTTTATACATGTTTTTAGAATGCAGATTATGGATAGCTGGAGATTTGTTTCAAAAACAAAGGAGAGGTTTTTATTCAAGACATATTGACCTACAAAAACCTCCTTCAGTTTTTTAATATCTATCAAGGATAGGGAGAAAAGATCTCATCTCTAAACCCTATGTTTTCATAAAAAATAGAGTCATTTTAGTGATGAAAAAACTTGCTAAAGGTGAAAAGGATGTTTTTTGAAGAAGAAACACCTCAATACTTTTAGGCTGAGTTGGTTTATATTTTGAAAGGTCAATGGCATGTTGAAAATCAAATTTTTACAGCTAGAAGGTTCCTTTTTGAAACAAGGCAAAAATCTGGAAAAACCACAGTTTTCAGCAGTTTCGTAGTGTGCCTAGGCTTGAAAAACAGCAAAACGCTACCAAACTACTATAGTTTTCTTTTTGATTTTTGAACCAGTTTTGAAAGATTTCAAAAGGTGAAATTTGTATGGGATATGTATCAAGGCAGAATGAACACCATGAAGAAAAAAATAATAAAAAAGGATGATGGAAAAGGGCATTTTTGTAGCGCTATGAAATTGGCTTACTTTCATAGCGTACTATGTTGGAGCTTTTTTAGCAGGTTTTGGGTCTTCTTTGGACAGCTAGATATTATCTAAGTGTTAAAGTACCATGACAATATTTATTCAACACTTAAAGACCACGAAATGAAGACAAAATAGCAGCCAAAGCATTCGTTGAAGATGAAGACCAGTTTTCCTAAAAAACGGGGGTTGTTTCCAGTTTTAGAGGAGGTAAATTAAGAGGTCATGTAGTGATGAGTCCCATCACACCCAATTCGAATATGTGAAGTCATATTTTCCAAATATGTAATTTTTTTAGGAGCTAAGGTTTTTATTGTAATAATGAACAGTTTGAGTCCTATTTGGAAAAGGATTGTCAAGTAGGATAGCTGTGATTTTGTCATTAAATAGATGTTTTATGGTTATGCAAGGTGTCATTAGGCAAAAATTAGATGAATCTAGTCAGGAGGCAGATCATCTCATGATGTAACAAGTCTATTAAAGGACATAGAGTCGAATTTTTCAAGGGTTGGAGACTTTTGGGCAAAAACTGCAGCTTTAGGTAATTGATTGTTTTCAGTAATACAGAGACTTGTTTCTTGACCAACCTGAGATTCTCATGGGGTTTTTAATGTTTCATTGATCTACATCTTATGCTTTACTACTTGCAGTATATTTCATTGATATTACTCAGAATTCATAATTCTATGCTCTGAATTCCTTTAGTAATGAGATGATTGTGCTTTTCTATGTTTTATGAGTGAATTGCCTTTTTAAAGACCCCTATCTGCCTCAGCTTCCATGTCAATAAACCTTGCCACTGAACCTACTGATTTGTTGACTCCATAAGCCCAATGGTAGCAAGCCTTCATCTTTTCAACATGCAAACATACAAAACCAATACATAATTCATAGAGTTAGCCATCTATCTTTATCATTAACTGATATCATAAATTAGCTGTGAGAGAGCCCTCTCAAACTGAAGAGGCTAAGATTTGGTTAGAAGTGGTTTGAAACAGTTACACTGAAGTTGTCTGATCAGTAGCCAATCAAGTACGATTTTGGTGATAATATTTTGGCGTCGTTACTAGGGAGCGAAGGTATAAATTATCCCTGGGAAAAACGACAAAGTTTCAGTTCTAAGGTCTGAGAGCAGTAGACACTTAGACACATATTGGTTGTATTTCTGCTCTAGCGACTCCACACATCAAATAATAAATTGGAAGGTGACTCCACTGCTTGAAGATCAGTAGCTTGATGAAGTTCCAAGATGAGTTCCATTGCAAGAATAAATGCCAGACATGCACCTATGAATCGGTTTCACATCCCTGGTTTTCCAAATCCTATGCCAAAGGTCGAATGGTTAACTGAACTTCCCATATTTAAAGATGAAAATAAATAAAATGTTTCTCTTCATTTGGTTAGATTCCATATGCATGTATTCAAACTTAAGGTTCAGTTCCCTGAGGATTGTCTCATGAAGATGTTTATGGCCACTTTAGAAGGAAAAGCATGGTCTTGGCACCAAAGCCTGCCAAATGGTTCATTATATTCTCTTGCTGATTTCCATGTTGCATTTTATGAGATGTATGAAGAGTGTCATCCCTCCTTATTGTTGGTCAAATACTGTTGTAAAAATTGTGTTAGTTTTATTGAATATTTGGAGATTTTTTATGAAGATGATGAGTTCATGGATGAGGAAATTTTAGAGGCCCTTCAAGACAATCCCTTTCATCACCAAGAAGAAAGGATAGCCTCTCTCTTGGATGAAAATGAAACCCATCAGGAGTTTATTTATGAAAATCATGTTACATACTCTGAGTTTGATGGAAAGTTGTAGCAGACTTGCCAGCCTTTTGATCATCAGGAATATGAGAATAATTTCAAACAACAGGAGGAAATACTAGAAGTTAATTGTTATAATCCTCAGGTAAAGGATAAAGTTTATTCTCCATGTCATTCCTTTCATCAGCGTACATCAAATAATGATCACATTAATGAGGAAGTGGATGAAAATTTTTCTTTATCCTTGTCTTCTAATCTGAAATTGTTTGAGTGCAAGTCAGAAGATAAGATTCAATTTATGGATGAAGTTGCTAAGAACATTGAAAAAGGCATTGAATTTTTAGAAGATAAAATTCAATCTTATAGTCTTCATGATCAAGATCAGTCTTTTCAAAAGTTTTTAATGTCAGCACACAAAGAGAGGGTGTTGCTACCTTTCTCTTTTGAGATTGAGGAAGAATACCCTGTTTTTAAAAATCAGTTTGATAGCACACAACTGAAATATTGTGTTGTTGAACAAAGCATATAAGAGTTTTCCAAAGCTGTAGAATGTCTTGACAATCATCAAACAGGTTATGTCATCTTTGATCCTATAGCTGAACACATGGAAGAGTTCTACAGTCCAGATTTCCACTTATCTTTTTATTATGAGGATCAGATACATTTTATGTTTCCTTGGTCATTTCAGTATCATGCTTACTTTGGGTTCAAATGTAGTCAAGAGGTTCAAATGTCAGATCAGATCAATGATTGGCTTCATTGGAAGTTTCATGTTGCTTGAATTAAAAATGGAGATTGCAACTAATAGGGTAGGTAGGAGTGTGTGAATAAAATCAAAGTTGACTGAGCATCTTTTCAGTAGGTAGAAAGTTGTTTTTTCAGCAGTAATCATCAATCTTGAGCCCGAGAAGAATTCCATAAGATCTTGGCGAAGTTTTCATAAATTTCAGAGTTTTTATTTCCAAGAAGATGGATGGCACTGGAACTACAGGTTCTTTAGTGTACCACAGGGGCACACCATCACAAGTGGATCCATTGTTATCACTCATAATTTTGTGAGTCATTACTTGACATGATCATACAGTTCACTCTTAAAAAGGGTAAGGAATCCTTAAACCTTTTTCAAAATGGCATAGGAAATTTCATTTTTTCATATTTAAACTATCCTAAGTTTCAAGAACACCCTCGTTTCATCTTAAAATCACCTCCATATAGGTCACACCATGTCTCATCAGTCATAATTTGTTGTTAGTTTTCATTTCCCAAGAATTTAAATCCGAAAAGGTCATTTTATCCAAGAATCCCTACTTTCGTAGCGAATTCAGTGTAAAATAGGCAGAAAACACTACAAAACTGTTGAAAGTTTCGTAGTGAATATGAAGCATTTCTCTGTTTTCTGACTTTGAGCAGTCAACTTCAAGGGAGGTTTCTGGGAAAACAGAGAAGTATTTTAAGAAAAATAGAGAGGTTATTTTCAAGAAAATATCAAATAGCAATAACCTCTTTCACTTTTCTCAAAGGTACTACAAATTGGGAGATATATGGATTTCTTTAAGCCCTATTTTTAGAATGCATAATTTTTCTTTTTTATACATGTTTTTAGAATGCAGATTATGGACAGTTGGAGATGTGTTGCAAAAAAATAGGAGAGGTTTTTCTTCAAGACATATTGACCTACAAAAAAATCCTTTATTTTTTCAATATCTATCAAGGATAGGGAGAAAATATTTCATCTCGTAACCCTATGTTTTCAGAAAAAACAGAGTCATTTTAGTGATGAAAAAACTTGCTAAAGGTGAAAAGGATGTTTTTTGAAGAAGGAACACCTCAAGACTTTTAGGCTGAGTTGGTTTATGTTTTGAAAGGTCAATGGAATGTTGAAAATCAAATTTTTACTGCTGGAAGGTTCCTTTTTTAAACAAGGCAAAAATCTGGAAAAACCACAGTTTTCAGCAGTTCCGTAGCATGCCTAGGCTTGAAAAACAACAAAATGCTACGAAACTACTGTGGTTTTCTTTTTGCTTTTTGAACCAGTTTTGAAAGATTTCAAGAGGTGAAATTTGTATGGGAGATGTATCAAGGCAAAATGAACACCATGAAGAAAAAACGAATCAAAAAGGATGATGGCAAAAGGCATTTTTGCAACGCTACGAAACTGTCTTACTTTCGTAGCATACTGTGTTGGAGCTTTTTTAGTAGGTTTTGGGCTTCTTTGGACAGATGGGTATTATCTAAGTGTTAAAGGACCATGACAGCATTTATTCAACACTTAAAGGCCACAAAATTAAGACAAACTAGCAACCAAAGCATTCGTTGAAGATGAAGACCAGTTTTCCTAAAAAACAAGGTTTGTTTCCAGTTTTAGAGGAGGTAAATTAAGAGGTCATGTAGTGATGAGTCCCATCACACCCAATTCGAATATGTTGAGTCATATTTGTCAAATATGTAATTGTTTTAGGAGAAAAGGTTGTTATTGTCATAATGAACATTTTGAGTCCTATTAGGAAAAGGACTGTCAAGTAGGATAGCTGTCATTTTGTCATTAAATAGATGTTTTATGGTTATGCAAGGTGTCATTAGGCAAAAATTCAATGAATATAGCCAGGAGGCAGATCATCTCATGATGTAACAAGTCTATTAAAGGGCATAGAGTCGAATTTGTCAAGGTTTGGAGACTTTTTGGCAAAAACTGCAGCTTTAGGTAATTGACTGTTTTCAGTAATACAGAGACTTGTTTCTTGACCAACCTGAGATTTTCATGGGGTTTTTAATGTTTCATTGATCTACATCTTATGCTTTATTACTTGCAGTAGATTTCATTGCTATTACTCATAGTTCATAAATCTATGCTCTGACTTCCTTTAGTAATGAGATGACTGTGTTTTTCTATGTTTTATGAGTGAATTTCCTTTGAACCACTAGTAGTAGATTCCATTGCTATTACTTAGACTTCATAACTCTATGCTATTTCTTCCTTTAGTAATGAAATGACTGTGTTGACCTATGTTCTATGAGTGAATTGCCTCTGTTAAAGACCCCTATCTGCCCCAGCTTCCATGTCAAGAAACCTTGCCACTGAACCTACTAATTTGTTGACTCCATAAGCCCAATGTTAGCATGCCTTCATATTTTCAACCTGCAAACATACAAAACCAATACATAATTAATAGAGTTAGCCATCTATCTTTTTCATTAACCGATATCATAAATTACCTGTGAGAGAGCCCTCTCAGACTGAAGAGGTTAAGCTTTAGTTAGAAGTGGTTTGAAACAGTTAAACTGAAGTTGTCTGATCAGTAGCCAATCAAGTACGATTTTGGTGATAACATGTGGTAATTGTCAATGTTCACAGTTCGTGAATCTTGTATGTTTGCATATATTTTTGAGAATGGAAGGATTATATCATAACGAATTCATCAATATTAGTGTGAATCGCACTTTTAATGGTTGTAAAATGCATCAACATCTTGGTAAGTTTACAATAATGAAAAGAAAGAAAATTTTCAGTAAAAGTCACATCATCAAAGTTTTGTCGACGCGTTTTGAACCATCCAGCGTGGTTCATTGTCGGGATAAGATGAAGAACCGTATCTTAGCATCAAGTTAAATAGATGAAGAAAAAAATTAGTTGTCATAATATAACAGTTAGATTTGACTAAATAAATATTATTATTTACTAATAAATAATATTTTAATAAAGGAAATAATTGTTAGTAGAATATAGCTGTTAAAATTGAATTAAGGAAAATAAATTAAAAAAAAGAAATTTTTTTATGAAATGAATATCTAAAATTACAATCGTTAAACATCTTACTTGTATTTAAGAAAAGAATTTTTATCGTCACTCTTTAGTTTCGTTCTGTTTAACAATTAAACCCCTTGATCCTCAAATAATCATCATTCCCTGTAAAAAAATTAGTTATAGAGGTAAGGATAGGAAATGTTATTAACAATAGATATAATTTATAGCTTATGAAAGAATCCCTTACCCTGAAGTGGAAAATTGGAAATCGAGCTCACATGATGGTCAAAGATTACAACACCAAATGAAAGCAAGTCTAATCGGGGCCCACGATCAGGTTTTATCCCCTCATTAATTACTACTCCACTAGTGGTCACATAATGATCATCAATAATAGTAAAGGTTGAAGTGATCATGAGTGCAAAGGGTTAGTATAATTGTATCATAAATCTTTACGAGATAAATCACGTGAATTATTATGTAGTAAAGGTTGAATTGATAACAATGACAATAAATGGCTAGTGTAATATTGTTGTAAGTATCTACAAGAGAAATCCCTTGATCTATGTAGTTAAGCTTGAAGTGATCACAAGGACAAAGGGTCACTACAATAGTTTCAAAACAAATTAAAAAGGGAGGGTGAGCATGATAAGTCAAATGAGATGGAAAATCTCAAAACCTTAGTTTAAAACAACACATAGATTGAAGGCTAAGGTTTATTCTTAGAATATTATATTTGTAGGAGAACAATTTTAATATTTTGAGATTTTTTGACATAGTTTCCACATATATGGAAACTAGAAACAATTTATGACAACTTCATAGAACAATTTTGATTGCTAAAAACTATGAAATTTGGTCAATCAAGATGAAAAACTTCCTTTATTCTCAATATTGATGGGGTGTAATTGTAAATGGATTCATAGAACCAAATTAGGTAGTTATATATGTTAAATGCTCAAAGATATTATTTAATTGAAAACAGAAAGAGTGATTCAAAGGTATTATGGATTATTCATCAAGGATTAAAAGAGCCAACTTTTGCAAAAGTTGCAAAAAAAAATTATACCAAACACATGGAATATTTTAGAGATTGCCTATCTTTGAAGGAGTTTTGAGAATCTAAAGTTGAATTATTTTGATTCTGTTGGCCAGTTTAGGACTCATGTATTGAATGTGGTAAATAAGTTGAGAACACATGGTGAAGGTATAATTGACCAAAATATTGTTGAGAAGGTTTTGTGATCCAGGTGGATTGTTACAGGTCAATTTGGGCATCATCCCCCAAGAATAGTATGAACAGGGTCTATCATCCCCTAATTCAATACCAACAGGATCTATCATTCCTTAATTCAGATTTTATATGCCCTAAGATAATTCATTCCATTGATGGCTTTAATTCATGAGATTTCCAATGTTTGAGGTATAGTTAAAATGACCCATTGACTCATCAAAGCTCCTCTGAATGGGCCTAAGTGCATTGCAATGCACTTATATCCATGCTAGGGTGATTTGAAAATCACTTCCTGACACTTAAGGGTACGTTGGTCTCATGAGAGTGAAATCATCATTGTTCTAGGAATCTCCACATGTCCAGTGCCTTGTAGAAGAGCTCTTAGGTGTCATACTTTGAATACATGTGTTCATCCATCAGCATTGAACCTGGAAACATGTCTCACCTATTATTATAAATCCATTCGATTCAATTTATTGAGAAACAACCTACAATTTCCCTATAAATTGAGCATTCATCTAAGTGCTAGGGAGGAAGAAATTTGTATAGTGTTATGTTGTTGGATTCTCAATTGATGAGAGCTGGAGTATTGTTATGCTGCTGAGATTATGCTTGATGTGATGAGGATGGAATGAAGTTGGAGTAGGTTGACGATGAAGCGATCTATTGGTTGTAATCTTCTCCTCCTAATTTCTTAATAAAGATATATGCTCTTTCTCTCATATATATGCTTAAAATCTTGTGAATTGTAATCTCAATTGTGTATGTATTCTCAGATCTAATCGGTTCGATTTGGTTAAGATAGATAGATATTGTATATTTATATGTTGTTTTTTGTTCTCTGTCTTTGATTTCAGGTATCGATCTAGTGGATTTAGTTGGATTGAGAGTGAAGGCAACAACGAAAGAAGGGGAACGAGAGTGAAGGATCACAAATAGGTCCCTTTCCTTTATGTTTATCTATTTATATTAGAGAAAAGAATATTTGTCTTTCTTCTATTTTTCTGAGTGAAGGAACACCACACTCAGGGAGCTCTAGTTTATCCTTAGATTAGAATTCCATATAACAAATTGGCGACTCCGTTGGGGAATAAATCCATCATTCCTAGTGTTTTTTTCTTTGTTTATCATCTTCAGTATACTTTACTTCATCCTTTCATTCATTTGAATGAACATTTTTCCTTAGAAGTGTGTTTAAGCTGCTTGTTTTCTAAACTTAGTTGCGCCAAATGCACTGTTGGTCAGGGTACAGTGCTTTGCAAAGCATTGTTTCCCTTTCAGGGGTGCTCTGCAATGCACTGTCTGCACTTACAGGGTGCGTTGCACCCTTAGCCAGCCAAATTCCATAAAAAATTATCTTTGCATTCAGTTTCATCCAATTGTTTGTTGTATTCTCATATGTATGATTACTCTTAGAGACCAGTAAACATTACTTGTTCTTCCTCCTTTGGATAGTTGTTTGTTCAATGTTTCATTAGTTGTTTTCTTTATCATTGGAAAATTAAATTCAAATTTGTAAATTTTGCATTAGATCAATTCTCTGTTTTCAAAAAGGAAATTTTCATTTCATTCTTCATTTTCCTAAGAGAAATTGTTGTTTCATTCCTCGTTTCTCAAAATAAAACATTTGTTTGATTGATTTGTGCATTTAGTTTCTTTTTACTCATTCACATTAAAGGAAAATGAAAAGAAAAACATGCATGTGCATTTAGAGATTATGTGTGTTTCATAGGAACATATTAGGGAAATCTGCATTTAGTTTGTGCTCTATGTTGTATGCTCAAAAATTTGATTGCTCTATCCCTTTAGTAGCTAATATGTTCATTGAAAAACTGAATTGAAAAGTTTTTCCTCTCATTTAGTTTGAATTTTATGAATTTTCCATTACATCAGGTGGTGAACCTGAAAGATAAACTGATAAGTAAGATCAACATAAAATTTACCTCAATCAACCTAAGAAAGCATTATAACATTAACGATAACACTTAGAAGGTCTACGTTAGAGACGTGTTCTGGTGTTGTTAAACATAGCAGTTGTCGTTGACTTGTATGTGATACATTCCAAGTGTGAAATCTCAATACATGTACGTAAGTATATCAGAGCTCTTCCACGTACCTTCAGGTATATAGGGCGGTGTTTTAGTACAAAACGTATAAGAGGGTGCTCTCATTGTGCGGTTTCGCATTAGACAACGCTAATACAGACTTGGGCCTCCACATACCTTCGGGTATATTTTGGAGGAAAAATTTAGGTTTCTTACCTTCCATAGGTAACCGAGTCGGTCACCTCATAACTTGTGATACACCGAACACAGCATTCGGGGAGATTGCATGCCCGTACTTCTTGGTTCGCTAGGAGGTATTCTACAGTTCACAATTACTTGGTAAACCTTTTTGCCTAGTATCACCCTTTTATTTTTTTATTTATTTTTGTAATAAAATCAATCAGTCATCATGGAAGAAGAACAATCCTTTCCCTGTCATTCACGTAGAATGGCACTTAAACCACCTTTACCACCAGAAGCCATTTCTGGTCGGCGAAGGCAACCTCGTTCTACCGAAACCAATACCATCAGTACCTCTGGTGCATCATCTTCACCACATCTACCAGATGCATCTCGAGTCATTTCTACACATCCTATTTTATCTACTGTCGTCAAAACAGAGTCCTCACAGCTACCTACGGACACTGTACATCCAATAAATGAGACCATACATCCAGAACCTGACGTTGTTTAACTAGAATTTGATCCAGATCCCATCGTTCTTTTACCAGAACATCTAGATCCCGAAGTTGTTCTTGTATCGGTCGCTCCTCAGTTGATTGTAGCCATTGAGTCTTCCCTTTTGTGCAGCCAACCACCTGAAATATATCTCGGACCTGATGGTGAAATTCTTCCATCTAGTTTGATTTCGATTGAGGAAGAACCTCAACAAGAAACACACCCCTCAACTGCAAGTCATTTTGGGTTGGGGCTTTATCTTACGATTCTATTCCTTGATTGACTTACACTGCTTTTGTTGATCCTATTTCAATCCAAGTTCCCGTAGATCCTATACGGTGTACACTGGGTCATTTGACCATGGCTGAGTCAACATCTTCGACTGTACCATCTGTTATAGTTGCGACAACATCTACTATTGCTACTCCGTCGATGTTTACCATGTCACCCGAGTCACATTTTTATGGTGGTCCTTCTGTCCCATAAGGGAATGCATTTCACATATGCAAAGCACTACACTCAACCACGAGGCTTCACATATTCATTCTATGAGTTTCTATAAGATAAGTCCCTTGAACTTAGTAAAGATTGAAGTGATCATAATGGAAAAGGTTTATTGTAATAGTATCATTAATCTATACAAGAGAAATCACTTCAATTGTGTATTAAAGGTTGAATTAACCATGAGAACAAAGGGGTAGTGTAATAGTGTCACAAGTCTCTACAAGAGAAATCCCTTAAGTTATGTAGTTGTGGTGCCTAACAACCCTTCCCTCACAATTGGCAATATTAAGCAATCGTGTGCGGCCCCACCATAGTCTTCTTCCCATTGGTTTAAGGCTACAACCAAAGGAATTCTTTGAAGATCACCATCCAAATTAAACTATTCATTGGGGTATTACTCCTTTCTATTATAGCTCCTTGTAACAAATGTCGAGAACATTTTTATCCAATTATTAAATCTATTCTCATCAATTCTCTGACACCAACGATGTTTTGGAGCTTTCTTTCATTCTCCCTTTTCCACAATATGTATCAAAGTTAGAAGATTGAAAATAAAATGATCATAGAAATAATGGGGTGTAGTTTTTGCATTTTTGGGGTGGAATTGGAAAAACATTTCATTTTTTAATGTGATGCTTTGAGAGGCATCATGGTAGTTATGATGGTATGTCTCATGGATAATTATGATTGTACGTTAGTGTTGGTGTCCAGATATGAACAATATTCAAACCCTTTTTCCACATTAATTATCAATCTGGGTGCGTTATTTATTTCAAGACTAACGCGCACAGTATATGCAAGAGCAATAACATAACCTGCTATTGAATCACATGCTTAATCAATGAAATCAAGAAAACTATTGTAACAACAATTAAATATGGATTGCAGAATTATAAAATTATTCACATCAATTACAGAATCATACCAGAACAACAGTTACAATGATAAACCAAAATATGAAATCAACAAAAAGGAAAATAACGCAGCACCTGATCAGAAGAGTGGAACAACACTCTGATCAGGTCTGCGAAAAACTCACAGCTCACAAATGGAACAGCAAAACACTATATTCAATTGATTAAAATCACTTCTATTACAATATTCCTTATTTCTGATTAACCCCCAACTCACAGCTCTGAGACCCTTTTTATACAAATGTTCAGGAAACCGTAATTTCCCTCTAACAACGAAATATCTACAATTATACAATTGTTACAATAGCAAACTAGTTTCCGAAAGGAAACCACTAAAAGCCTGAAATAGAGATGGGTAAGTTGGAATCTATTGCATAGTTGAAGCATGCTGAGATGGCACTGAGAATTCAGAGTTGCTTCATGGCTTGCAAACGTAATTCCCTTTACTTTGTTGAATCTGTGGAAATAACAAAGTTAGTACTTGCAAAGGTAAAACCTCCACGACTATTAGTTCATTAATAAAATATTCCATATAAGACAATGGGAAGGGGTTTACCTCGTGTGTTTTAGAACAATTAATGATACAAAGAGATAGAAAGGTGGGCGAAAATGGGAGAGAAAAGTGTACATATTTGGTACCCAACATCTCCCCCCAACTGGTCTATCTACATGTCCTCATGCAGCTCGTCGTCTCCTCAGATCTGGGTTGGACTGAATGTGACTGGCATGAAGCTGTGCGAGGTCATATTCTTCAGCCATCTCTATCCCAGGGGGTATATAACCTCTGTCAGCACAACATCCTTCCACCAATCTGGGCTGACATTGTATGCAGGAGTATATTGCTCTGCTGGCAACAAAATGAGGGGAAACTGAAACCTCAACCCCATCCACCAAACCCCACAAGTATGAATGCATGTTATAAAACGTGGCACTCTTTCTAATTAATGCTTGTGAAAAGTTGGGTGCTCCAAAAGGTTCTCGACCTCTGACGGCTGACGATGAAAACATCCACCTCCTTTGACAATCGTCCAACGCTTCATTTCGGAAAGTTATTATCTATTTGACACAAAGGTTGGCACACCATTTCTGGGTTGTCAACATATGTCCCCTATATCCTCAATCTGTAAAAAGGTAAAATTCTTGTTATAAATATTTTATGCCTGTCCATGCTCCCTCCTCATCATTAGCGGCCTTATAACTTGGTTTTATTCAAACGTATCATTGGCCTTTCTCCATTTAATCTGATTGATAGTGTAGGAGGTGAAGGCTCTTAAATGAATATCCCCCACGAATGGAATGGGGTTGAAGGCCTGATCATGCCTTAGGAAATAACCATGCATGTAGAGTTCGCACATTAAGTGTTGACCTATGATATCATGAATTTTCAAAATACGGAGGAACTGGATTGGATCCTCGATTTCGTGACAAAATTCCTTATATATACTCTCAAGGCAAAAGAAAAGAAATAGTTCATGAAGGAATAAGGCATAACTATGTGCGGGAGGTCTACAGGCCATTACCTGCTACACCAAGGAAAACATTTGATTGCAGAATTTGCACTTGTTCTTGTAACTCCTGTACCCTGTGACAATCCCGATAGCCTGCTCTCGAATCCGCGTCGTCTCCTTCTTATATTTTCCATTCGCAGCATACTACCATCTCTGAATTTCAGCTGCCAGGAAGAATTCTTGGCCTTCAAACAGATGTTCAATCAGACCAGTCTGTGCACCAGTACAAAATGGCTAATTAGTTACTAAAAAAACGATTAAAATTTGCATAAAAACGACAATTTTTCTGTCGGTGACCAATAGTAGCTAATTTACAGTATCTTATAATGCGACCACTTTTGGTTGTTTTTAGCTTAGTCATTAATTGGTTATCTCAATTTTTTTGTCTAGTTGTATATTTGGTCATTAATTTAGTCACTGATTTAGTCATTGATTTGATCATTAATTTATCCATTAATTTGGTCATTAATTTGTTCATTTATTTAGTCATTGATTTAATCTTTGATTTGGTCATTAATTGTCACAATTAATGACCAAATATACAACAAAATATATTACTATATGATCACCCGAAAAAACCAATTAATGACCAAATAAATACGACCAAAATGTTGGTTGTGTTATAAGATATTGTAAATTAGCTACTAATAGTCATATATATGCAAATTTTAGTCATCATTTGAAACCAATTAATGACCGGAGAAATATGACTAAATTTTAGTCGTGTTATAAGACACTGTAAATTAGCTACTAATAGTCATAGATATGCAAAATTTAGTCGTCATTTGTAGTCACAAATTTATCATTTGCAGTAGTCATTTATTCATTATATAGACGACTAATTTAGTAGTTTATATTCATTTCATTTAATTTCATTAATAATCATTATAAATGACTAATTTAGTCATATATTCATTTTATTTGTGTTCATCATTAATCAATATAAACTACTAATTTATTATTTTTAAATTGATTTTGTGTTCATTATTAATCAACATAAATTAATTTGTATTATTTAAAAAATGTCATACAATGTGCATGTTCATCTAATATGAAAACACACAGTCACATATTTTAATTACAATAATAAACAATATCAAGTGCAACTATAAATTATTTCAACCACATAAATTATATTATATGAAATGTTAAAGTATTACAATATGATTTTCCAACTTAATATTGGTTGGACTACAATTTACACGTGAAATGGTGTTTCGTCACTTCAAAACATTATCGTTGTGTTTTCAAGGCATTGCAAGTGAATTCACCAACTCTAAAGACTTGACCATCAGTCTTTATATGTGTGTCTTATGCGGGATTTTGGCTCTAAGAGTATCACCAGACCAGTTCTCCTCTCTCTCTTTTTGCATTTGTCACTCCAATGTTATTTCTCCCTTCTTTTTTCAATTCATGCTTCTTGCCATCAATACTAAGTTCATTCTCTGAAAACAAAAGAAGATGCAATGCAGAGTGTAAAACATGAAAGACAATTAACACTAGAATATAAACTAAATTAGACTATAAATAGTTTATACGACATATACCTCAACATCAGCAATGTCAAAGCCATTTTTCCCCATACAAGTAAGAAACTCGAACAAAATTTCTTCATTGGGGTGATAATTTCCACTATAACGTGTCCAGATAACCTGTATAAACAAAGCAAATAAAATGTCACCATATATAGAAAAGAACACCTTAGTAACTTAGTATTCAACTTTCAAGGAAAGCTAAGGAACAATCATGTCAACTAAGTTATATGCTAAAAATATCAAGCTGTAGATAACTTGAAAAAACAAATAATTTGAGGTGTGATGTTTAATCCTTGTCTTTTTATTCACAATGACATTTCATTTCCTAATGCATGAACTTAGTCATGTATATAAACATGTACTCAAATAATAACATGAAAGTAACGCTTTATGATAGTCATGAAAATATTTTAACACAAAATAGCTATAAGGATTCCAATCAATATAGTGTAATACTAATTTCATCTTCAAGCTTTGGTTGTTGTTTAAATGGACATGGTACTAAGTATTTTCAATTTCATAGTTAAAAGACAACAAAATCAAAAGAAACGTCCAAAATAAAATCAAACAATAAAGAGAGGATATCATGGAATGGAAATTGCAATTATAAAAAAATTGTTTACATGTCCACCGATGTCGTGTCTGACATTCCTAAAACATTTTCTTGCCCAAAATAACCATGAGGTGAAATATTCACAACATTAAAAACCATAGGAATTCCTACTAGAAATATTTCCAAAGTCGATGGATTAGGTGTCTAAGCGATCTCTAACAGCAAATGAACCATATCCAAGATGTGATATGCATAGTCTCCCCATCCTTTTTCCAATCACATTTCCTGTAACCTGCCCACAACAGAATCAAGTAACAATCAAACAAAGGCATTGACATTTGTTTTATTTTTTATATCTATAAAATTTGAATCTGATTTGTTTCATGAACATATTAATTCATATTTAAAGCCTTCCTAACATATGAGAAAGTATCAATCAAATAGGACCTCAGAAAAATCGACCTCAATGACATCCTCAAACAATTTCTACTATATCAATATTTTTCTTGTTGTGATATCTTGGGTAGAAAAAATAACATATCTGCAAAATAAAAGTGCATATATTACTTATCGTCAAACTTTGTATATGGTGTATTCTTAAGCATTTTTTAAGATGTTCCTCCGCCTTTACCAAAGTGAATTGTAGCTTGGTTAAACTATGTTTCCTTTCATTCAACTCATTCAGCATCAATTCTGCAAGATAAATGTCACACATTATTCTTTCCCATTTCTCAACATGCTACATATGATAAGTTGAAAGTCACATAAAACCAAGAGAAAAACTTTTTCTAACCAAAAAAAACAAGCAAACAATGTCTCTAATAAATTATAATATTAGAAAATGAAAAGAGAGTGGACCATTTTTGTTGTTTGACTTTGCCTATTTTTGTTATGAAAGTTCTCAAGCTTCAAGAAACAACAAATGTGAGGGAAGTCGTAAATGTGAAAAAAACTATGTTGACCTAATTTGTAGACTTCTTCAAAATTATGTGAATGATGCCATTTTTGGATGTGGTAAATCTCATATTAAGAAATGGCATGTATTCTAATAAATTACATTGCAATGACTACCATGGGCCTCCACAGGTTATAGGTCCTCAGTATGTTAATCTTGATGATGAAAGATAGATGGAAACGATAAGTATGGGTTATCCTAGTTTGTATGGTGTATATCTTCAAACCAAGGTCGTCATCTCAATGAACCTATGTTCTGACATGGTAAACATGGATCTGGTCTTCACCCAATTTCATTCCATCATAATTTTTCAAGACCCAAGAGGACATAATGGTCCTTCAACTTATAATAGGGTTGATTTTGAGTTTATAGATAAAGCTTATCCAAAGCAAATGGATTTTTGGGCTCCAAGAGATATGGATAATTTAAATGATAACAATTATATGTTTTTTTCCCAAGATTCAAATGTAGGGATACATTTTGTGGATTTTACTAATAAAAAGAATGAGAGAAATAATCTATGAGGAGAATCTACTAGTCATTGTGATTAGGGAAATACTCGAAGATAATAAGACTATTTAGGTTCAAATCAAAGATGGTGTTGATTCTTGTAGCCCCTCAGTTGTTGGTAGTTTTTAAGGTAGGAATTTTAGTTCTTCAAGGGTGGGGTCCTTCAACATAATTGCATCTGCCTTGGTCCTATCACCTAAAAGAAAAACATAATCAACAAAGAGTAAATATGTCAAGTTTAGGGAAATTCCTATTTGTATAGTTTTCAAGCTTATAGTTATTTTTACTTTGTTATAACTCTGTTGAGACCACCTACTCTACAGTAAAAAATGGCAGAGGAGCCATTAGTCATACCTACCCATGGTCTCTTGTAGGCATGATAAAAGAATAGGTTGAGCCATTAATTATAATTGCACATATATTGAGGAAAGACAATTCATTATCTAGTTAACCAATTGCACATTGAACCCTATATGGATGAGTAGCCCTAAATAAAGCCAGTTTTCTATATAATATGACTTGGAAAGACAAACTCACTAACATTGCTTGTAATTTTTTGGTTTCATGTTATAAATTCCTTCTTGGGCAACTCCTATTCCATAATGGATTTGTTTCCCAAGAAGGATGCAAAACTATTCTAATGACATGGAATCAGCTTAGTAGATTTTGACCCTACATGACCAAGGAACACAGGAGCCTTGGGCGCTTCAACAGTAGCATCCTCCCATGAAAATAGTACAGTCTCCAACCTAGAAACATCAAAATTATATATAGCTATAATTCATAATCGCAAATTACCATAGACTGTAGCAGTCCTTAAATAAATTCAAACTTGAATAAGAACAAACACAAAATTTCACACTACCCTTCAGTAAGTTGTCCTTGATTTAGCAAGAAAGGCTCATACTTTCATAAATGTGTAAGTAGATTCCCGAGAAGATCAATTTCAACATATTTCCTGAAAAAAGAATCTAATACCCAAAGCGAAACCATAGTTGAATGGAACAATGTTGTTTTAAGGTCATCTACACAAAAAGTTGTCTCCTTCAAATCTCTCACACTAAATGGTATGTCATGCAAAATTAAGAAAAAGTCAGGGAAACTTGTCAACTTCTCTAAAATACATAATGAAAATACATGGAAGCTTTGTAAATGAATGCACCTATAATATTCTTTGATTTCCATTTCAGCCTTTTTCCTAAGTTGGACCTCAATGAGTTGTGAACTCAAAGTTCTTTGAGAATAATGTTCTTACAGTTGAAATTCGGCATTAGCAGTCCTCCCACCTTTGTCACCTGATGTGTATTAATTCTTAAACTTCTTATGTCATTATCCAAAAAATTCCTTTCCTGGACACATGATTTTGTAAATAAAGGCTTTTCTGCAACATAAGTCCTAGTCAAAATTTCATCTCTCATACCAACTGGCATTCGGGCATAACTACAACCTGAAATCGAACCTGCACCTATTCATCTATTACTCAGAGATGTGAATGGTAGAATATCTGCTAGAGCACTCTTAGCATATAGTAGAGGTTGAGCCCTCCCTCCTATTCCCTTGCCAAGACCTCCCTTAGGACCAAGAGTCAAGTGGCCCATCAAAAGCTCTATGTGTTGAAGGGCTTGGCATAGAATAATTTTCAAATTGAGCCTTATCCACAATCCGAGCATCTTGACTGGTGAATCCACAGTCACGTGGTCCCATATGGGGTTGTGGCCCTTTAATCCCACCCATATGTGGAAGTGAACCCATCTGTGCACCTACCATGTAAGGTGGCATCGCAAGTCCTCTCACACCATGATCAAGTGGTGTCACAAACCTCCAACATGAATGTCCCATATTGGTACCTCGAGAGTGGCCTCCCTATCCATGTAGTTCTTGAGCGGCATCCCGATGCACTTCCTCTATTTTCTTGGACCTTCCTCCTTCGTTCCCATCCATTCCTCTTCAGATCAATCAGATCCTTCAACATGAACCTCAACCTAGAGGGAAGCCCTTGGTTATTGGACATTTTTGTCGTCATATCGAAGTAAGCATCAATATTTTCCTTGGCCTTTGAATGGTCAATCATATGACAAATAGTGCTCATCATTTTTCACAAAGCTTCAACATTTTCCTCCTCTGGATGTTGAAATTCACTAATTAATTTCTTGATGCATGCATGCGTAATTCTTTTGGTCAGCATAATTTCTTTATAAAGCTCACCAATAAACCTTATATTTCATAGCATTCGTCGTTGTACTACAGCCTTCTTCTCCCATATTTCTTCTGCTAAAAGGATTTTTTCACCATGCTCTTCTCCTTTCTTATCCTCTGCCTCTTCTCTTTCATATTTTTCAAATTCTTCCTGACATTTTTTCAAAATAACTTGCTTGAAAAAAACCTTCTCAATATCTTCATAAAATTCGGGTATTCCTGCAGCAAGTTGAAAACATAATTTTGCATACATTTCACAAAAAGCTAGCTCCATCAAGGCTTTGTCAAATATTTGAGATATTATACCATGAAGACATGATTCAAATTCAATGTTCACTTCTTTGACCTGTTCAAAAAGTTTATCAAAGTTTTGGGGCATTAATTTATTAAGAATGGATTTAATTTGTCTTTGTTTCAACTGATCCTCATCAGAAACCTTGCCCACTTCATATCAGTTCTCTGATATATGAATTGTGGGCAGAGAAGGCTGTGGAGGAGGAATCAAACCCTTCTGCGAACTAGAAGCACGCTGCCACCTATCAGCATCAGAATTATTTCTCACTAGTCCAAATTGTGGAAGTGGTGCATGCACATAAGGCCCTCCAGGAAGGATGACATTCATACTCATTTGTGTTGCACATGTATTTCTTGCAAAGCCAGTATTATAACCTTGGCTAGGTCGAAACACAGCAGAGGAACCACTAAGATCTGCATCCATCCACATATCACATCCATCAACAAAATCATCCACCGGCTTGTCCCGTCTATCATCATCCAAATTGGCTATATTGGTCCCACGACGTTCAAGTAGATAATTCCCACTCAGCTGCCTGTCAAGTCCTCTTACAGTGCTTGCTAATGCATCAGCCTCTCCTACATTACTTGCAAGTGCTTTCTGCACACCATAATGTTAAGGGGAAAAGTTGATCAAATAAGTCACCTCACACACCTTTACTGTGATTTTACCTTAAACAGTCCGCTGGAAGAAGCCCTAAATCTTGCAAGCAATGAACTAATTGCCTCGGATAATCCTTTGTACGCTTATCTTACTTGAGCTTTCTTTCAGGGAGGATCATCGGCGAAATTTGTGAACTACATTTTAGCTTTGAAATCATACAGTGATTGGAAGCAAACTGGTGGAAATGGTTTTTATAAGTATGGGGGTAACCTAAAGCCACCTAGTGTGGCAAAACAACCCATTAAACCAAGGAGAAACCCCGATCCATTCACCTAATATATATTGAAGAATTATCAGCCAGCTACAGATTCAAGCACTCTACTGAATAATATTGGTTTAAACTTACCAGGAGGATATCTTGCCAAGGAGAATTTGAATCAGGATCAATCCCTTAATTCAAATGGGATGGTATTTAAGAGAACCCCTTATTAATTCATCTTTGTTATTTTGTTCGCTTAAGATGATCTGTAATGATGTGCACAATTACTTGTGTTCGCACTGAGAAAATGTTTTGGAATTATGTTGAGCAGGATCCTTCATCACAACCACTTAATCAGCTCATTCTGTCAAATTTGTCTGACAAAAAAACAAAAGAAGTGCCTATAGTAAGCTCTTCAATTTTTTCTTCGAAAATAACAATAAGTTCACTTTTATTACCTCTACATATCTATGATGTTCATTGATATCCTTTAATACTCCTATGGTTTTCTATCATCTTGTGGAATCGATGTTAGCAAAAGTAATGGAAGAGTTTGAGCGTCGTCTAGCCACGTAGGGCGACCAAGTAGACTACTGAGTCTCCTTTATAATTTTGAGGATTTTTTCTCTTTGGGGTTTTGTATCAGGGAAATCTGATTTTCTCAAATGATAATTTTACATGTTTAGCTTGTATGCTTCTGGGTTCTATGATTACACCTCAGTTTTGGAGGGTGTTGTAACGGACTGGTGACAAGTTTTTGTAGCGTAACTCAAGGATTCTTGCATTTTATAACGTAAACTTATCCTATTTTAACTCATTATTATACCTTTCTTACATTTTACGGTGTTTCTCTGGGAATCTTTCATTTTATAACCTAAATTTGTCCTGTTTTGGCTCATTATTATATCTTTTTCCATTGGAAAGAGGAAATATTGAGCACACCTTAAATGCTTGGTTAAATTGGAAGATTGTCTGCATATAAAAAACAGAAAAGAACCTAATTCATTTGATGAGTGATTTCACATGATTTAAAAAATTACCTAACCTAGACCATATGAGTCAAGGGGCTAAAGGGCCAGGTTATTCTAATGACCATATTCGCTAATCAGGTAGAGGATTTTTAGAGGCAAAAGATTTTGTGAAGATGGAACTAGTTTAATTCCAGCATAGAGCAGGTGGTTCTTATTACTAAATTGACAATATCATGCTTCCACATCAATTCTTTTTCTCTATGTGAAAAGTTAACAAGAGAGGCTCTTTGGAAATACATAGAAATAGATGAAAAATAATTTAATAAGTGAATTCTCATATGTTGTGTTATTGTGGCCTGCAATTGAAGAAGGTAGTACAAGACCTTATTGTTAATGGGGATGAAAAGTCTTTCCCAAAGTCAAAAAATTTGGCAGCACTAACAACAGCTTCAAGAGAGCCCAAGGTTTGCTCAGAATCCTTACTGCAGCATATGTAAAAATTACTTTAGTTTCAAGTTGCTAGGATATAATTATCTGTGAATACAGAAAATTTTAACGCTTATGCTACAGAAAAGCTAAAATTCAATGCCTGAAATGTATCTGACTACAGATGTTTATTGAAATGGAATTTGATAAATATAGAGTTGAGCTTGAGCTGAAATATTGTTGTGTTCATCACTAAATACTTGTAATAGATGTCTATTTTTAATTAACATCCGAGACTGAAACTTCAATATAAAGGTTGATGTTAACGAAGATGAGGGAAAAGAGGAAATTTATGGTGTTAGACGAGGACAGCGTGAGGACTGCTTCTCTAATAGGTCAAGTGATGCAGATGAGGAGGAAAAAATTGTTCCAAATCTGCAAACACGTTTTGATCTCCAACAAAGGGGAATTGGAGTAAGTATTTAAATCTTACAAGAGTATGTGAGATTGTGATTCAAACATATGGATTGTTCTGATTTTTCCATAAAATCGGCAGGAACTGAAATGGATGCTACATAACATGAAGGAAGATGTCAATCGATGCAAATGGAATGGAATAAACAGTTGTACAATCTTGGTGAGCTTTGCACAAACAGTTGTTATTATTTGAACCATGCTTTTCTGCATTCTTCAATTTTGATTGTATTTCTTTTCTACACAGGAAAGCATATGTGTGGATTATCAAAGGCTACAGCAGGCTACCACAAAGTTCTAGAGGAAAATTGACAACTGTATAATCAAGTTCAGGATCTGAAAGGTGTGATTCATGTTTGTCTGTCATAGTTTTATAGTTTAACTGACATGTCTCAAAAATATTATAACGGATTAGGAATTAGGAGTCCCCTTAAATTGTATATATAAAATATGGTGCATCTTTATTCCCAATTCAGTGTGAATGGATAGTTTTAGCTAATTCGATGTGGGGGGAACATATCCACAACTTGTAGTAGGAACATAAAAGGCAAAAAAATGCTAGAAAATGGCAGTTTACTATGCATTTAAAGAAGCTTGTGCTCCCACTAATTGGGAAGTTGGCAACGAGGTTGGTTCAATAGAGTAGGATATGGATGAATGAACTGGGCAATATTGCTTCCAGACAGGTGCAGATGTATGAACAACTTCTATGATGCATCTTCCTGTGACTATGGGCTCTGTGTTTGAATTGAGTGTTCGACCTTGCCTCGGGCTTGGAAGATGAGCATTAGTCATTCTGGGAGAGAATATCGAATTATGTAATCTTCTTTCACTCTAGCCTCTTCTTGCATGGTGTTTTGTTATCTTATTCTGCATATAAACCATAAACTTAGAAGCTGAGGCAAGGCATACTTGCTTGACCAAGCTGGTAGTGAAAGCACAACAGATGCCATTTGATAGGATAACAAATTTATGTTGTTTTGTATATCGAACTTCATGTTGAGTCTATGTCTCTTATTCTTCTTAGGAAGCATAAGGGTGTATTTCCGAGTCAGGCCATTCTTTCCTGGCCAATCCAACTGTCAGAGTACAGTGGATTATATTGGGGAGGATGGTCAAATTATGATTGCAAATCCTGCAAAGCAAGGAAAATATATACGTAAATCATTCACATTCAACAAATTATTTGGAGCATCTGCTACTCAAGGTTGGCTCTCTTTTTAGAGTGTTGAAAACCTTTTACATGATTTTAAGGTGCAATCTCTTAAATCATAACATTATTCATGTTGAATTGCAGAGAAAGTGTTTTTGAATACCAGGCCATTGATCAGATCTGTTCTGGATGGTTACAATGTTTGCATTTTTTCATATGGGTAAACAGGTTCTGGAAAGACAGACACAATGGTAATAAAAACCATCTTCTAGTTAGTCAATTGTAGTTTGAAGCACTGTATTGCAAAACTAATAAGGGAATGAGTTCACTGCTGAAGAAATTCTTGCCTAGAAATACTTTGCTCTAATTTTTGTGCCTTGCTTGTCTAGACTGGTCCTAACTTTACATTTGTCTAGGGTGATCTTTGCTTCTAGAGCTGAATTGAATATGGACATCAGTCATCTTGTTAATTGTAGGAAAGGGGATTATTATTATATCCTCAATTAGAGTTTCCATTATACTTGCTGAATTCAGTGTATTGAAGGGGAATGATCTGCAAAGAAGTTATGTTGCCTACAGTTGAGTGATTGCTCTTTTGGATCCCATGTTGATTTTATTTCATGTTCGAGTTGTTGGGTCCATTTGGAAGCTTTACAATCTAGAATGATCTTAGTTCCATCTTCAAAATTTCTCAACAACACAATATTATGAGGGCTATAATTTAACCGTTTCCCTAATATGGTATTTCTAATAATGATGGCTCACACAGATGTTCTATGAGTTTTGATTATGTGTATTTTGCTTACTTGCAATAGTTGAAGCCTTGCCTCTTTATATCTAGTTATTTTTGTATATGGTGATGCGTTCGGCTTTGAAATTATCATTGTATATATCATTGGACCTTCCTTTCAAAATTTCTTCTTAGATGGAGACTCTATTGTTCATTCAAGATTTTTTCCAACAATTATTCTTAAACTAAGTAGGCCCTGCCAAGCCAGAAGATTTACATTTGTTCAAGATATTTCCAATTATGATTACATAACTGCCTGGTCTAGGCACATTTGACACCTGTTGGTGAAGATATGCTATCACACATTAAAAATATTATATCACTCCAGTCTGAAATGTAACAAAATTTGACAATTCAGCAACACAACAGTGCTTCATTTATTTTCAAATATTTTATAAATCAGCAACACAAGAATCCAGAGGTTTGTTCCAGATAAATCTCACAAAATCAACCTGCAGGATGCTATAGAGCTTATTCTGCACACAACGATTTTTTCAATTTATGTAGAATTTGTTGAAGCTGTGTTTTTTAATTCATTCTAAAATTATGGGTAAAACTGAAAAAACATATTAGCTTATAACCTATGATCAGTTTTTCTCATACTAAAAAAATTTTGATCTCGTAGAGAAGGAAACTGCCTCAGCACCTCAACAGGCAAAAAATGTTTGACATAAGGGTTTTGAATGTTTGCAGCATATTAAGAAAAAATGGCCACATGAAGATTTGAGAGGTTGGTTCTCATGCTTCAGATCCAAAGGAAAGTCTGAAAGGACAAAGGGTCAACTGGTGGAAAGTTGAAAGAGAGAATTTATTTATCTATTAATGCCTTGTCTTTCTTTCAAAAAGTTGGTCTCAGAGCCCCCTCAATAATTGGTGATGTTCCTGCTGACTCCTAAGGTGATTACAGAGGAAATTTGGGGTGAGAACTATAGAGCCTTGAATGACTTATTCTATATATCAAAACAAAGAAAGGATACCTTTATATATGAGGTTTTTGTTCAAATGATTGAAATATACAATGAACAAATCCGGGGTTTTCTTGTTTCAGACAGTTCCAATAAAAGATATCCTTCTTGATCATATGGAGTTGTCTTTCTTGTTTTTAAATCTTTGGATTTCAGTTTCTCTGAATAAAATAATCCTTGACTCATAGCACATTGGAAATCCGCAACAATTCACAGCATAATGGACTCAATGTGCCAAATGCAAATCTAATACCCCTTGCATCTACATCTACTGTGATGGAGTTAATGAACCTTGGACACAAGAACTGTGTTGTGGGAGAAAATACTCTGAATGATCGGAGCAGCCGGTCGCACAGGTTTGAAACACAATCTTCGAAGAATTTCAATAATATTGGTCTCTCTTGAAACCTTTCTTCAATTAACAATAAAAACATTGTTTTGTTTGCAATGTTTTGACAGTGCATGTTCAGGGAAGAGATCTTACCTCTGGAATAATTCTTCGAGGGTGTCTTCATCTTGTTGACCTTGCTGGAAGTGAGAGAGTTGAAAAATCCGAGGCCACCGGAGATAGGTTAAAGGAGGCACAATATATTAACAGATCACTTTCAGCTTTAGGAGACGTGATTGCTTCTCTTGCACAAAAGATTTCCCATGTTCCTTACCGAAATAGCAAGCTCACATAACTGCTTCAGGATTCTTTAGGTAAAAAATTCAATATTTTCCTTAATGAATAGTTATGGAAGGAAACTACCACTTTTCTCTAGTCTAGGGTGGTAATGATGTTGGACTTTGTTCTTAAGGTGGACAGGAAAAAACTCTAGTGTTTGTGCACATAAGTCCTGAATAGATGCACATGGGGAGACAATCGGCACTCTAAAATTTGCAGAGAGGGTTGCAAATGTTGAACTTGGTGTTGCACGTTCCAACAAGGAAAGTGGTGAGGTTAGGGAGCTGAAAGAACATGTTTTTGTAAGAATGATTCTTGAAAAATATGTTGCTTTTTGAATGATAGTATTATTTGTTCTCCATGGATCAAAAGGACTAAAAACAAGGGATATTATGGTCTGTTTGTTTGAGGACCTATGAGTAGTTGAAGAATCTGGATAATGAATGCTATCCTCTAGAGCACTCAAGAGTCAAAGGTTTCCTAATATTTGATGTTGCAGATTCCTAGCTTGAAGAATGCACTGGCAAAGAAGGTAGCAGAAGTTGAGCAGAGAATGAGGATTGGTGTCTCACCAATAACTAGGGATTCCAGGAACAATCCTGAAATACAGAGAATAAGGACTGGTTTCTCACCAATGCATCAACAAATGCAGACCATTTTGTGATTGTATATGTAAACAATCCAATGATATTATTCGAAAAGTGATAGAGATTTTTCAGGCTTTTAAAAGCTCGCACAATATATAATTGGAACAAACATTTATTACTAGAAATCAATCAATTACTTCTACATACCACTAAAAGTGGAAAAATATATATAACATTTGATCACCTTGAACATCAAGCACACTAAGAACCTTGACAATGGGGTCTAATAACATCGCCAAAGATCCAAAATTGACAAAGCACAATTTAATGAGTATTGATTAGTCAAAATTACCATGCGGATCAACTACTCATGTCGAAATGATGGAATATTGGGTTAGGTGTGGGTTGCACTTGCATTTGAAAGAGTGAACACAACATGGATAAAGAACATTTACTACACTAGGAACCTCGACAAAGGGGTTCTAATAACATGGCCAAAAATCTAAGAAAGCTGACTAGGTTGGCCTTAGCCTAAAATAGTCAATATTGAAAAAATACAATTTCTTGCCACCTTTAAAGGGTTCATGGAAAATATATAACATACTGTATTCACATTGCTATTGAAAATAACTCTGAGAACTAATTTGGATTTTTTAGAGGTAATATGGCTTACCATCCATTGAAAGAAAAGTTAAAACACTCTCAAAATGATTCATTATAGGTTCTTTAACTGGTGACACTCACACACCATCTAGAATAAATAACCTAGGCACCTTAAAAGAAATCATTCTTGAAACTTTTGAGATGGAAGGTTGATAATTAGTGTTGCAACATTCTTTCACTAGATCCATTGTTTTTCAACCAGTCAAAAGTTTACTCCCATTAATTCGTTGTTCAACCTATTTTATGCTCTTAATAGGACCAGAGCCTTCAGTGAGATTTGATGGTTTAGCAGAACAAATCAAAGGAAGAATCTCATTTGCACCCTCACTTGTCAAGATATTTTGAACATCTAAAAATCAATAATTTGCAACTGGTGTATTCAAATAAGCCACACATTGATTTTGTTCGACTTCCCAATAAGGATATGAAACATTGCCTCTAGTTGTGGACAACAAATCACACTGCCCAGGTATGGTGCTAGTCATCTCCAACACTTAACTACCATTCCACTTACTATATATGTTGCTGCTTAAAAAAAATTGAAAGCACAAATCCTTGATATGACTGGGATAGTTGAATTTCGAAAGAAAGGGTGTAAGGGAGAAGGATAAAGAAATGGATTCAATGCATCATGAGAAACACTAGGGGAAGAAGGCACAAGAAGAAGATTTATTTCTCCTTCCTTTTGGATTGCATCTGGATCAATTGAAATGGGTGGCTTTGTATCTCTGGCATTTGGTTTTGCCTTTAATTTTGGCATTGATGGTAATCTTACCAAACAATGGAATGCATCTCATTTGTGTTAGAGGCGAGTGCATATCTGTGGAAAAATCATCCCCAGTTGTAGCTTCATGTTCTTACGTTGTTTATGCTTGAGCTGTTGAGTAAAATTACAATTAGTTTTATAACCAATTGGGACTTAGAGGGAAATATGGGTGGTGGGCCATGGAGGTATGCTTGATCAGGGCACTTATTTTATGCTGATGAGCTAAGGATATATCTAAATATTTATCATATTGTATGTATTTTCCACTTCATAGTTGCATTCACCATAATAGTCTTCATGTTGACAGGTCTTCTACTGAAAACACTGATCTTTATAATTTTGTAAAAATGTCTTTTGTTTCCAATGAGGGGATGATAAAGTGGAAAATGTTGGCACTGAATCTAGATATTTATATGTCTCATATTAGTGATATATTCTCATTTGAAATTGGAACAAATAATGCTCCCATTGGAGAGGGTATTTATGGCTTAGTTGGTTTCACCCAATATGATGAGATAGACAAAAAAGTTGGATGCTATAAACCCTTTTAAACTAGCCAATCAAGTGAAGTGATTCAGAGAAAGGCTTCTAAAAGATGCCAAATTCTTTCCACCCATATATTCTTTACAAAAATATTACTAAATATCATATTATGTTTCTTATCATCTATGCTAAGATGAACTACCAAAATAATTACATGTCCTCTACATGAGTAAATAAGAATTGAAAGCACTTTTATGAATCTCTATACCCCTCAGGGTGCCTCAAATGTTTTAGAAACAAGTTTTGGTGTAACCTGTTAAGAAAATCTCATTAACTCACAACATTTCACCAATCAAAACCTCTTAACTATGGCCAATACTTCCTAAACGTAGTAACTTTAACCAAATGAATGTCTTACTGTATCATGATTCATATCCTTCTCACTTGCATAAAACACCACTCTTTGGATGAATGCCCTCAAAAGCACCAAGAAATGGTTGAAAGTGCAATTTAGAAAGAAGATATAAATGCATGATCCATTTCCAATCAAAATCAATTTCCGAAAACCAACACAACACATTCAAAAGAAGAATTCAACTCTTAGAATAAGATTACATAAAGGACTCAAAACCATTATTTTTGTTTTTCTTCAATGAATCAAAAAGGATAAGAGCAGAAATTTACTCTGTAATCGAGCTAGAACCTTCAACAGATTTACGATTCAAGGGTAACTTCCATGATCATCATTCAGACAAGTCTCAACCATAATGTCATTGGGATGAGTTCTCCACCACTGCATATTATGACCGACTAGGCATCTTCAACAACTTCTCTTCTCCTCATCAAACTCTTGAAGAAGATGAAACCTGCTCCAAAGACCATAAACAATGCATGTTGTCAAACGAGTAACTTTGATGCACAATTAATTTGGCCTTTACATTGTATCATTTACATTATAAAAGAGTTACTTATTTCTATCTTATTTATGTATATTCTCATGTTATTTATTCAAAATAAATAACAATAACATGTCGTGGTTGATAATATCTTCATAAAGAGATCCAAAAACTAAACCATTAACACTTCCACAGGGATTGCAAGGATTCAGAATATTGTCAAACATAGCCCTCAGGGTTGTTGACTGGTATTGTCTTGAAAGAGAAAAGCATTTAAAAATAATATGAGACAAAATAGAAATTTATCATTTGCAAAGTTGTTGGGACAAACTCATTCCATCAATCCAAGGAGAAAAGCACTTCATTGCTACCTCTAAAATGTGTGCTTCAAAATATAGATTCAATTATTAACTACAAACCCCAAAGTTACTTGAGGACATCACCCATTGTCATCTTGGTGATCATCATTCTCACATAAGGCTAGCTCTCCTCCAACATAAGGGAGGAATCCATGATAAGCCTACAGATTTTTCCTTCAAATGCTAAAAAAATAGATTTGCAAAATGATATTGTTTTTGTCTTTTAAGATTTAAAATGGAAAGTTGTGCAAGACCTAGTTCCTAATCCCTAGGCTCTAAACTCTAGGAAACAAACAGAACTTTAAAATTGATAGAAATAAGCAAGTTTTTTCAGTCAATAATATATCCAATAAATATGTAACAGTGCTATCTCCTAATAGATGGAACATTTGAAGACAATGTGCTCCCCCAACTTGATCTCTTGTAAATCACATAGCTGAAAATTCCATTTGAGGTGTGTGACGCAATGAGCTATCTCAAACCAAAGCTAGTGGGAGCCCACTCTGAATGAACCAAGGGGAACCCTAAGGTTGTGCATCCAATGTCTATTATTATAGATAGGCACTTAGCTACATAAAGCACTCAAAATAATAAAGTTACATATTCAAGCTAATACCCTCAAGGAGGGAAATCCAAGTAATTTGGATGTAGTTTGTAGATATGCTCTCTAATCTCCTAGGTTAAGTCACATTTAGATAGTAGGAGTTGACCTAGAATGTCCAAAGATTACCTAAAAAGGGCAATTTGATTGATAGAAACGGCCACTAACTGAAGTAGTTAAGAAGAACCCACAACAATTACACCAAGGAGGGGTCCATTGAAGCAATACCTTGAACTCCACCTAGATGATAGATTGAGGAATTGCATGTTAGCAGCAGATGAAGCATCGTAATATGAGGTTTTAGAATCTCTCTATCTTATCCCAATCAACCCAAAGCAAGCCAGGTCCCCAGAACTTGAAGCCATAACGGGTCATGGCTCTAATGATCATGTCCAAAGAGGTGCATCTTGAAAGAGATGTCCTAGAGCACTATCTCTTTAGCCAAGTAAACCATATTCCTTATTAAGTTGGGGATAGAAATCATGCCTAAATCTAAGCTAGACTCCTAAGATCTGACCCCCAAGTATGTGTAGGTTGTAATAATCTGAATCCCATCTCCTCCAACGTAAAAATGTTAGTCAAAAAGAGCATGCTGAGACATGTTGAATATCATAACCTTAGTCTTACTAAGTTAAAATTTCAACTATCGAAGATCACAAGAGTTGGAGAAGGCCTCAATTTGTCTCTACAACCCCTTAGGTGAGGTGCCAAGAGGATCATGTTGTTGAAAACTAAAAGCAAAGAGATCAAGACATCGGGTAGAATACAATCAGCACCATCCTATATGTGCTCCTAAGAAAGGAGTCCATCTCATCGATATAGAACCAAATGATAGTTAGTGAGAGAGGGAATTCCTATTTGACCTCTATAGTACTCCTAAGGTAGTCTAAGAAGATGTCGATAGTGCACAAATGACCAAGCACTAACTCATATATTCTCTTGATAGAAGCTAATGTCGTATCACATGTTCAGATACATGTTTGAGACCTCTATCTGAGTTGACATACAAGGGTTGTTTTGAAGCATCTCAAACCTACAACACACAGTGAATTTTGTCATTCAAACCTATAGAGGTATGGTTAATTCTCTTTGAAGTTTTGTAGCCATCAATCATATAGTGTTTGTTTGGAATCTGGATTACACTACAGTGAAAGTCCTAAGTATATACTATAAACCTCCAACAAATAAGTTTTTGTTGTAAGTTATTGTGAAGTAGCAGTAAACAAGTTTCCAAAACACATATTTTGGCATTTATAGAATCTTGAAGTATTATTTGATCCTGTTTATTATAGAAATAGAAGAAATTGAATATTTGGTTCTGCCAAATTTGAAAATTCCATTTAAGATCTCGCTTTGTAGAATTTCTCCTTGTCAGTTGAAATATTACCAGAGATAGAGTCACAAAGTATAACTAAAGGTGGGATCCCTCCAACAATATAAGCAATGAAAGCTAAAAAATGTCATAGTTCTTCTGGTTTCCACAAAGTGAACCAAAAACAATCTCTAAAATAGCAAGGAATGTGGACACTTATTCAAGTTCAATGGACTCTGGCTAAATGGAGATGTGATGATAAACTAGATAATAAATTATGGACTAAAAACTATATAAACCCCATTCCAGAACCAAGTATCATCACCTTGGAATAAGGTGAATGACAAGAATATTTTCAACAATAAAGAACACCATGTAGGCCCAAATATGTGTTATAACTTCTTGATTTTATATATTAGAGGATGGGACAATCATATTATTTCTCAATTGAATGACAGATAATCAAACTAATGGATTCCTAAATGTCAGTTGTACATTTCTATCACTCAGTAAACCTTTACAGCTCTTTGCCAACTTGAGATTTTCTAGGATTTTAGAACCTTCATAACAATACAGAAATGGCTCTCAAAATGAACATTTCCATAGAAAAGGAAAATTTACCTACATCACCAAATGTGTCTTTACCTGACAAGGACAAAGCTTAGTCTTATGTCAAATTCTGTAGTTGTTTTAAAAAAAGTGGTTGTGTCATAGAAAGTAATTTTTTAAATTCCATAAGTCCATAATATATGTACTTTCTCATTTTTTCATTCAAACTAAATCAATCCACGGTATGTCTTAAGACCAAAATAATGTGTGTGTTCTCCTCCCTCTGATAATTCCCTCCTGGGCCATGCAAAAATGTCTTTGCAGACTTCAAAAACAAACTGTGATATGTATACATATTCTTTTAATAGAATTGTTCAAGTTCTAAATGGTCACTGCAATATGTAATTACTATATGTTTCCTTTCAAGTTTAACCATCACTTGTGAAAAGTTCAAAAGCATATATTATGGAAAAGGGATTTCCCTTCAATTGTAATGCATAAAGTAATATTTTATACAAAGAAGGAAAGCACACAACAATCAAAAAAAAGAGGTGTTGGCCAAAATATTTATTGAGACAAACTACCTAAAAGGCTTCATAGAGAGGGTAGCTTCTATGTTATTTTCTTGCTACTAAGAAGAGTTTCCTTACCTATCCATGCTTGATACATGAATGAACCACCTTCCAATGAAGCATACCCAGTATAAACAAGCATGTCATCACAACTCAATACTAGAGTATTTGTAAAAGCATGATTCCTGATATAATAAGATATATTATAGACACATGTCGCTATGACTTCCAACCTTTTCTGGTCCACTTTATAAAATCTATAAAAGATGCAAATTCTCCCTTCCAAGCTTCATAAACCAGTCCATTGCATATCCCTTCATACGTAGGGAAAAATATAATTATGTTGTCTTCACGAATGAGACCATTCTCTTTGTTGAATTGAAAGAATGAAAAAATTCCAATAACACAACAACATCATCATAACATCTTCATAAATTAGGAAAAATAATGGCTACACACCTCTAATTAATTCTCCAAATGAAGGCCCATGGTCATTCTTTTCCTAGTGGCATCCCATGAAGCATGGAAGATAAGTTTTGCAAGTCAATTTGGGTGATAAAATTCCCAAATAGTCAGGTGACATCAAAATATAATCCAATTAATATCCACTATAGCTCACTTATTCTCGAAGATACTTCAACAAAGCTTTTTCCACATCATTTAAGTTGCAACAAGGGAGTGACATTATCCACATCACCTTTCCATGTCACCGAAAATCTATGATAAATCCCCCCTGATTACCATGTTTGTAAACCAATCCTTACAATTACAAATCAAATCATAAATGGATAAATAGGATAGCATTCAAGGAGCATCCACACAACATGCATAGGAGAGGTCCAAGTGTACATAAACAACCCAAAAACTGCCTCAAGAGATATGACCAATGCCTTAGAAAACATGAAGTGCCTCAAAGAATATGAGAGGGCCTTGGGAAACATGAAGGTAACCAAAAATAAAAATGCAACCAACCCGCAAGTAAAAACTACCCTACTTATCCAAAAACAATATTATGGTGTCGCTACTAAAAAGAGGGTAACATTGCTAACAAAAACCTTAAAATCAACCCCCCCCCCCCCACCAACAACAAAAAAAATAACGATATTAGTAACAACCTAACTTGTTTACAAATTTAAAATTACAACTTGTTTGAAATTGTGGCCTCAACAATTAAATACCATTGTGAACAAAGACCTTGAAATCAAACCTTGAGTCAAAAAGTGGTGTTACTGTGACCACTTGCATTTTCACTTCAAGGTTAAAATTATGACTAGTTTGATATGGAGGGCATGATAGATGGGCCCAGTACAATCCAAAACCTCAAATTTAAAACTTGAATCACAACACATCATTACCTCGAACGCCATCTTTTGTGGGGTGCCTAAAATTACAAAACTAAGGAAACAAATTTCTTTTAAATTGAAAAAAAATGGACCTTTCAAATTAAAAATAGAAATGATTTTGAATGTAAATATTAAAACATTTTTTAATAAGTGGAGAATTTATTGTGGAGGAGAGCTAGACGACAGAAACCCTTATCGTCGCAACCCTCTATACTATTTTTTCTTCCATGGTCCAGTTCGAACACCGTTGTTGTTGCTCTAGATCGTCACCACGATGATGTTGTGCCTAATGCTTGGTCATTTTTCACTGAAATCTTCATCCTATGATTTTTTTTTTCTATTGTTGGCCTAGATCTTACAAAGAGAGTTGAGGGGGTTGAGGTGTAACAACTGCATAATCATCATTTGTCCAGTTTCGAGCCTCTCTTTTCTACGGTTGGCCTAGATCTTGCGAAGGAAGTTGACGAGGGTGGGGTGTGGCATCTCTATAGTCATCTTATCCCAATTCATGCCCTTTTTTTTTCTACTCCAGTGGAGGTAGGCTTTGCGGGTGCAGGTTCATAGTGGTTCTTAAGTTGTCTTGGCTAGGTTTCTCTTTTCATGGTTGTTTGATGTTGTTGTTGTTGCAGTTTTTGTCATCTGCCAAGTGTTTCTGCCACAATTTTTGTGGAGTTTCCTGGGGTTTCTGGGCAGAATGTGCCCAAGTTTCTTTTAATGGGGGGTTTAGGATTTCTTTGTTTCTCCTTCTAGGTTTTGGCAAGCCTACATGCTTATCCTCAGTTTTCCTCAAACTTTGGCCTAGGATTTTATTTCTCTAGGGTTTTTTGGGGATTTTTGGGGGGCTATCTGGGGATCCTATGCCCGATTTTTTAAAGATGTTCCATGGACCTTTGATTGGAGGAATGTGAACTATGGAGCTTTGAGCTCTTGTGTTTGGTAGGCCTTTTGGCTAATGTGATTGTTATGCCCTCGTGCATTTGCAAAATTTAATTTTGTCCATGTTTTCAAGTAGAATAAAATTATGATTTTTTCTTCAAAAAAAATAAATGGAGAATTTATTAACAAAAAAATTATTCTATATATATATATATAAAGCTAAAAATTTAAAAGACTTGTATAAATTTCCTACTATTATCTATATATATAATTTAAAAGACTTGTATAAATTTCCTACTATTATATATATATATATATATATATATATATATATATATAAGGCCTGTATAAATTTACTTTGGCCTAGCAAAGGACGCAACAGAAGCATCCCCTAGTAAAATGGGATAGACATGTTCTCCCCAAAAAATTGGCAGTTGGGGGTTCAGAAATATTGTTCTCTTCAGCAAAGCACTAGTAACCTAGAACCTTTGGCATCTAATTCATAACACATCCCTCTAGGGGGGAATTCTCAAATCCAAATATCTCCTATACTCCACATTCGTGGACTAGATCTACTAACCAAGGAAATCTAGAAAGGGATCAAATGTCTAGAATACTTCATACTAGCCTTCCCTCTCATTGGAGAATGGTCTGCATCATAAATTGGTAATCGTGTAAGTGTGAAGCTAGGACTATATCCATGCATGGGATTAGTTGTTGCCTATAGATTATCAAAAAAGTTCTTCGAGCACTTAAATTAAAAGTGGTGTTATGTCCTCACAAATGCAAAAGCACAATCCCCCTTGGCATGGGGGCCTACAAGATGGAAAACTTTCACAAATTTGCACCTTGTAGGACAAGATGTTGTAGAATGGGAAACATGTTTCAATCCCCTCACTACAAATCTCATCAAACTTTGGAAGGAGATCAATGTTAAGATGTTATTGTCAAAAAATTCCCAACAATGGGGACTTCACTACAAAATTGGGCTACGAGTCTCACATTGATTCCCTATTTACTGGGGAAACACACTGTCGGTGGAAACCTTTGTAGAAATTTCTGAATCTTATTTCTTATGCAGAAATTATTTATGTTAATCCGGTTAAGCTTCTCCCACTTATACAAGTTATCAACTGAATAAATTCAAGTTAACATCAAAGCAAAACACATAACAGATCTCTACCAATTCAGATCTAGAATAAGCACGTGCACACATAGACAAAGTTACACAGTTATTTCTAGACAAACTGTCCTCGGAAAAACCCAATGTGGGAAAACCGGTCTCTAGCTGCTGGAGGGCTCTATTATTAAGAATATTTCTGAATACACAACTCTAGGTTCCAGATCTGTAAAACCCTATAGAGAAAACTCTATATCTGCAGCACCTGGCTGATCTAAGACCAAAAATACTGATTGATCCACACCCTCAAATGGGATTTACAGAACTCAGCCAGATATAGGCCTAGAAACCCCAACGCTCCCCCTGAAATACATTTCTATTGTTGCTACTGTTGTTGCTGCCATCTATTGTTGCTGCTGCCTTTCTCTGTGCTATCCTTGATGATCTCTTCTTTGCTTCTTGTGTATTCTAGACCACGGGATCAAATTATCACCTTGGTCTAAATTCCCCTCTCTACAACTGAAACACTTCTGAGAATTCTTAGCAACCCCGCCCTAGAATCTCAGCTTAGCTTCAGTGCTCTGCCTCTATGTGTCTTTTAAAAATGACCCAAAGCCTTTCCTTTATACTTTTCTCGTTGAAAAATCAATGGCCAAGATTAAATCTTTAATCAATGGCTAAGGTTAAAAGAAAGCTTGATCCGTGTGACTTAAGATAATTTCATCACATGTTTAATTAAATTCACTTTAATTATTTTATTTTCCTAAGTTTTAACTTAGGAAATACATTAAAATAATTAATTAATTTAATATCTCCTAAACCAGATGAAATTTCCCAAATCCATTTCTGGGTCATGTAGATCAGGTGAACTCTAGTCCTTCCTCAAAATTTGGGACCTAGAAAAAAAAATGATGCTACCCCAAATACACAAAATATCAACACTCCCTCTTAGCACCAAGGGTGTGCTCTAGCAATACATCAAACTTATGCATTACAAGATTTTGGGCACTGGTTCTGTGTTGTTGAAGCTTGGCCTCCTGCCACTCAACTCTGCACTGGTACTGCCATTCTGTATTGCTGCCCATGACTTTTCCACTGCCATTGCAACCACTGTACTACAGCTCCCTCTCAATATGTTGCATCTATGTTTCTCATAGCACTGCCACTACTGATATTCTGCACTGCAACTTCAGTTGTTGAGAGAAACAACTGAATCTCCTGCCCAATATTTGACAGACAAGTCAGATGGGATACATCCTCATCACTGAAGCTCCATAGGCTATAGATTTGTGCTAGCATCTAAAGAACGAAGCACAGCTACAGCTCTGCCTACGTAATCAGACTCCCTCTACACTACTGAAGTCACATCAGCTCCTTGTGCTGAAATCTATCACGTTGATGTTGCATTGCATTGTCCCTCTGAAGCTCTCTGTGCTATCGTAGCTCTGCACTGCGTAAGAAGTACTGCACTGCACTGCTGAAGTCACATCAGCCTATGCGCTGCTACTGCTTCTATGATGCTGCTGCTATGCTCTGCGTTGCTCCTCCCAGCCTTCAGATCTACCTCTGCTTCTACCACATCTGTGATCTATGCACCCACTACTCCAATTGTCCCGCTACTGTCTTAAGGCTGCCATAGCTCGCTTGTGATCCAAGAGATGAGTTGCTCAAGGATCCCGCCTTACTTCCATGTAGCTCCTCTACATTTCCATGTCACCCCACCTTCATGGTTCATGAGCACTCATGGCTACATCATATCTTGACCCATCATCTGCCACCGCTATTTTGGAAGAAGATGCTTCCTTGTCCTTCTTCTTTTCTGGACAATGGCTGGAAAAATGTCCCATTTTGCCACACTGGAAGCACTTGATCTTAGAAATATCCTTCTTCTTCTTCAGTTGCTTCTTTGATGCCAAGGTTGCATCTTCCTCGTCTTCCTTCTTACCCTTGCTCAATGCAGGGCTGTGCTGCTTCTTGGTGAACCTTCGTAGTTCTTCTTTCCGCAAGATCGACCACAAGTTGTCCGAATCTGGGAGGTCCGCTCTGCCCAAGATACTTTGGACAAAGGTTTCCCACTCATCTATTATTGCATTAAGGGCAGTCCTGACTATCACTGAATCATCTACGGTTGCACCCATTGGAGTCAGCTAATCCCTGATTGACTGCAATCTGAAGAGGAAATGCTTGATGTCTTCTCCCTTAGTCATCATGAATGACCTTGTTTGGGCCTCCAACAACATCTTTCTTTGGACTAATTTTCCCTCGTATATGGAATTCAAGGCCTTCCACATCTCATTAGTTGTTTTCTTCTCAACTATGTGTGGTACAATATGGTCCTTGATACTATCGATTATTAGACGCTTGGCATGCCCAACAGCTTCTCTATGCTTCCATAGGAGATCTGCATATGTTGGTGTGGCCAGGGTCTGTTTTGCATGGTCTCTTAGACCATATGCCTCAAGGAAAATCAGGATCCTAGCCTTCCATACCGAAAAGTTTGAGAGGCCCTCTAACCTATCCTAATCATGCAGTCCATGAGGAGCCATCTGCTCAGAATGTGTCGTAGCTCCTCTTCTCTATGCTAGAGATCTGGATCTAGGGTCATTTTCGAACTAGGCACCCTTTTCTCCCTCTGACACTTGATTTCCCTCCTTGGAAATATACCAAATCAACTATGATTCAGCTTCTTCTTTGATCCTCTGAAAAAAATACAAGTTTCCTTTGGCAAGAAACTCTCTGAGAAGCTGATCTCTTCCCAAACTTTGTCACTTTTGCTAAGGCTAAAAATCTGAAAACTTAAGAAGTTTAACCCCACCAACTCTTCTGAATTTCTGCAACTTTTCTGCAGACTTTTTATGGATTTGACAGATTCAGATCTAAATCACACTGGTTGGCTTCAGACCTAACCAGTGCTTTTTTTTAGCTGCATCTGCGTAGTAATTGCGTGGGCTTGCTAGGACACATCGCTGGAGAGCGTCACCCTTCCCTCTAAGTGAATCTCCTCCTGAAAACTGCGTTGTCCCTTCAGATCTGCTTTTATGCTGCCTTTCCAGCTGCTTTCTACAACTAGATCCTTCAGATGCTTCAGTTGGTGACCCTTATAGATCTGCAATTGCTCTGATACCATGTAGAAATTTCTGAATCTTAATTCTTATGCAGAAATTATTTTTGTTAATCCAGTTAAGCTTCTCCTACTTATACAAGTTATAAATTGAATAAATTCAAGTTAACATCAAAGCAAAACACATAACATATCTCTACCAATTCAGATCTAGAATAAGCACATCCACACATAGACAAAGTTACACAGTTATTTCTAGACAAAATGTCCTCGGAAAAACCCAATGTGGGAAAACCAGTCTCTGGCTGCTGGAGGGCTCTATTATTAAGAATATTTCTAAATACAAAACTATGGGTTCCCCTACAGAGAAAACTCTATATCTTCAGCACCTGGCTGATCTAAGACCAAAAATATTGACTAATCCACACCCTCAAACTGGATTTACAGAACTCAGCCAGATCTAGGCCTAGAAACCCCAACGCTACCCTTGAAAGACACAGTTGTTGCTGCTGCTGCCATCTAGTGTTGTTGTTGTTGTCGTCTACTTCCTTTCTCTGCGCTGTCCTAATTGATCTCTTCTCTGCTTCTTGTGTATTCTAGACCCCGAGATCAGATCATCCCCTTGGTCTAAATTCCCCTCTCTGCAACTGAAACACTTCTGAGAATTATTAGCAACCCTTCCCTAGAATCTCATCTTAGCTTAAGTGCTCTGCCTCTGTGTGTCTTTTACAAATGACCCCAAGCCTTTCCTTTATACTTTTCTCATTGACAAATCAACAGCCAAGATTAAATATTTAATCAATGGCTAAGATTAAAATAAAGCTTGATCCGTGTGACTTAAGATAATTTCATCACATGTTTAATTATATTCACTTTAATTATTTTATTTTCCTAAGTTTTAACTTAGGAAATACAAAAAAAAATAAAAATTAATTTAATATCTCCTAAACCAGATGAAATTTCCCAAATCTTTTTCTGGGTCTTGTAGATCAGGTGAACTCTAGTCCTTCCTCAAAATTTGGGACCTAGAGCACAATTTATGCTACCCAAAATACACAAAATCTCAACAACCTATACAAAAAATACAAGCACCCCTAAAATATAAAACTACACTTTGGCTAGCATTAAATAACAAACTTTTAACTTGGGACGATCTCATGAAGATGAAATAGGAAGGTCCTAATTTCTACTATTAATGTGAATATTCATCAAAGAGAATTGCACACTTAATTATCTCCTATGCATACATAATGTAAGTAATCAACATAGTAGTGTCATAATTTCATATAAATGGCTCGTGGTCTTCCACAAGTTTGGCAGACAATCTCATGACATGGCTGGGAAATAAAGACAAATTCTTGCATGGGCATCCCCACTATTTTGGTAAACAATATTTGGTAGGCTAGGAACATAGTTATCTTCAACACTCGAAACATCCTTCTAGAGATCGCAATGGGTTTAATGGTAAAATTATGCATGAAACATAAAGTTGATCACAAGCCATAGAGGAGGTGCATCATGATCATGAACCCTCTTACAGAGCAACTTAAGGGCACCTAACACAATGTGGTGTTAGTGTGGTTTTATTTAACACTCAATCACATGATGTACCCATATGGTATCACTCTTAGGCAAGGTACAAACAACCATTCATAATTTATTGCATTGTGCACCTTGCTACAGTTTTCTTCAATAAAAATTGTTAAGAACAATCAAGTAATGGTCCATGGGGGATTTAAGGCTTTCCATCTACTGAGGAAACAATAAAATCCAAATCGAGAATATCTACCTTCACTATAATCTTCAAGACATAAAGGACACTCTCTTCTCTTTTGAAGGGATCTCTTTCACACACATGCTGCATGAACTTAATTCCACTGTTGATGGGCTCGCCAAAATTGTTCTGGAACTCCTGGAGGTGACCTTCCTCATCTATGACCTCTCGAATGGTGTGGAACATGGCCAAAAGGTCATACATGCTTAACGTGACATTTACATTTATACTTTGTCTTTAATGTTTTTGTTTTCCTTGTTGTTTTAATATGCCACAGTCACAAATTATGTAGATGCTTTTTTGAAATTTTGTGACTCTCCATATTGCACGTATCTTAACAAACACCTAACGACCATCATGTGTCCCAATTCTACGCATTAAAATTTCCAAATAAACTAAAACATCGAGAATATTTGCAGTTGGCGCGAGTTCTATTCCCTGGGTCTCGCAAGTTGGAAGGCATTGAAAGGAAGCTTAAGGGCAATGAAGGGGAATATAACCTAGCCCTATTGAAAGTCATTTCTCCTTTTATCCATTTAGACAATTAGGTGGATAGTTGACCTCATATCCTGCCCACCTCCTTGAAAGCCAGCTCGTGGATAGATATATTTTTTATTGAATGAGGAAAGGTCTATCTACGTGGCTATCGGTGAGAGCGAACATTCAATAGGGTTGTTGGGTGGACAATTGGCTATAGTATATCTCTTGCCTACCTAGATCTAAGATGAGGAACTAATATCCAACCCAACCAACCCAACGATTGTGTCGCTACCCAATTGTGCTGCTACGCTTCTGGCTTTCCTCATGAAATAAAGAACCAATCCATTCAGGGCCTTTGTCAACGTCTCTATGATGAGATCATATGTTAAAGAGATCTATTATCTTTTTTGTTCATGGCAGCAAGTAAATATTTATGGTGACATCATATAGGAACAAGTAGAATATGGCTCACTAGTATTACTGGCTTGGTCTTGCTAGCTGGGAACATGCTATAGTTCGATCCTCCCAAGGGGGGTTGGCTAAACGGATAGAGACCTAGCAGAAATAGATTAAGTCGGAGGGATTTACTTGGGGGGGGGGGACGAATGCAGGATTAGGGATTGAAAGTGTTGATAGGAACTAGTGACAGAACGATTGGTGGCAGGAATAAACTTAGTGGAGGAGCGTTAAGCCGCTCTCCTGAGGAAAGTAGTAGGAGGGACCCTAAAAAAATTGAGGGGGTTGAATCCCTATGAAGGGCAAGACCTATCAGACGTTTCATTCGAACGTATCAACTGGATCAACTACTGTTCTCTGACTGTGGACAAACATAATTGCATCTATATACAACCACTTCATCTAAATTTAAGTAAGAGGGAATCAAATCCCTCCCTAACCTTGTTGTAGATGATCCCTCCAATCTTCGGGCCATCACCCCCACTACCCAGCCTTTCATTCAATACTTACTCATTATGCCTCTCATATTTATTGATTCCCAGCTCGGGGAGCATTCATTAAGGCCAGCCCAAGCCCAATAGGTCAATATATTGACCTAGGCACTTCTCATCTATCGGTCACCCCCGCAAGCAAATAATTTCTTTCATTTTCATTACAAGAGAGAATGGAAAGGATCCAGACCAGGAGGGAAATGAATTAACTACTTGACCGAGCAGTCTTGAACGATTATGAATTATAGGAGGGAGATGACGCATTTTAAATATTGATTCTTATGCATTCATTTCACCGATAAATTGCTAGCTCTAATACACATAAGATATGAATATAAGAAAAGAGAGGGGAGAAGATCCAACTCATCCCTATGACTACATTTCATTCTTACTAACTGGATACGTATTAACAACTGCCTAGGGAAAATAAAATAATTTACCTTCTACAGTTAGGCGGTTGAAATTCCATGAAACCCTCAACCATTAGCCATGATATGAGAATGCTTTCATTTTCTCCCTCGACCTCAATCAATGAGCAGCATCCATAATACTCAACGAAAAATTGTTATACCAACACCTTTCTCCATAATGATGGCGGTCTCGAATCTTTACCCACTTCATCAAACCGACAGAAATCTGCGAAAATTTGTTACAAATTCATGCAATCCATGTACAAAAGGTTGTTGTGATGATAAGAGAAGATAACAACCGCTCTTGCAATTCCATGTACAAACTGCAAAATATTTTGTCTTTTGGGTGCTATAGACATAAATCAGATAAATTTATGGTAAGACAGACAGTTAATATGGGGTTATGAAACCATTGTCTATAGGACAAGGATATGTATATTCAAGTGGCTTGTAGAACCAAATCTGGAAAATTTGCACCCATTTTTAGAATTTACAACATTCTTAGAAGTTAAAAGGTTTACAGTGTATCCCAGATGTTCTAGCGCTGAGAATATTTCGTCACAGTTGCAAGATCATTTGGGTTTGACAGTGCTAGTTGGAAAACTCATAGCTGAAATTTAGTAAGTTGTAAGTTACATAAAATTCCCCTCACTTTGCATAAAATGGATAAAAAGATTGCAACAATGAAGTTATAAACACAATTGAGAAGACTATGGCCAAAAAATACTTTACTTGCTCAGACATGGGTTCAAATCCCCCAAGGACATGTATCCACGTTGGCATGACCAACAATGCTAACACATTACAAACGAACAAAATACCATAGCTCTTCCTGAACAGGAAATTGTATTTATCTTATTATCGAATATAACAGGAATCCAAAAATTCCTAAATTTCATCAGTAGAAGGAATATCTTACCAACATGAGAATACACGTATTTTAATTTCTCTAACACTTTGAATGGACATAAACCAGGCGGATTAGTAGAAATTAATTAATTTTTCTTCATAACAGAAAGATAAAACTATTAAAGTCTTAAATGGAGATCTTACCCATTGATTCACTGCAACTCCCAGTGTCATCAATCCAAAGATCAAGTTCAACTCTCCGCCCTGCCGCACTTTGGGTTGTATGTTGTTGCTCTTTCCACTTAAGCCTTTCCCATATTTTATTTCTAAAATTACCCTAGAAAACGACCAAACATTTGGGGAAAAACTCTCCCAAAATGACTGAGTCTGAATCACAGACACTAGGGTATGGAGCGAAAATCCCTGGAATCCATCAATACCTTAAAAATTGGCTGAAATCGCCTCAGTTCTGAAGAAAACCCAACAAATTGTGCCCGAACCACTTAGTATTGACGCCAAGGTATAGACAACAGATGAAAACCAGACAATACAACCCCTGGACAGTCGAGTACATCCATTCCCATAACATTGTAATAAAATTACTCGGTTAATATTCCTTTAAAAATATCAACGAATCGGTCATGGCGCCATATAAAATTTGAATATAAATGGGCGGTCTATCCATTCGATGGTTTATAGTTCACTAAAAGAACCGTGTTTTCCTTATGACCTCTGGAGCTTAGTTTGAGTGGCTGGGTAAAATATCGTCTATGTTTAGCTTTGAAGTTGTGGTTAGCTTTGTGGTTGTATTCTAACGTGTGGTTGTTTGGTCCCACAAGTCTTAAGGTTTATTTTCGGGGAGGATTACGTATGACTCTTTTTTATTAGCCCAAATAGATAATGTGTAAAATAAAAGGTATGTATATTGATAAAAGTATTTTATAACTCGGTGTTAAGTAATGTATAAAATAAATATGATTTGAGTATCAAATATTTGGAATAAAAAATATGTATATTAAAAATATTTTTAGATATAAAGAAGTGAAATTTATATAAATGTTACACCATTTTTTGGTCATCTAACTCTTCATCATTAGATGGACCCAAGTACACCATGTAAGACCAGTTTTACCCCAAGTAAAACTGCTTTCACTATGTTAATTAGGAAACCCCAAAAGGAATAATTAATTAAACCATAATTTAATTATTATTCCCAGTCATTTTTAACCCAAAACAAAGAAATTAATGAGATAAACCCATAGTTATCTTATTATTTTCTAGGAATAATTATTTAATAATATTCCTTGTTAAATATGACCAAATCAACCACCATTAATCAAATAAATCATTATTTATTTGATTATATCCCAACCACTTCCTTAAAAAGATAAATAAATCATTTATTTATTTATTTTTCACTAATCGAGGGATTTGACCCAAGTCAAACACCCTTTCCCTCCAACAAATAATAATAAAATATTCCATAGAGGTGGATCTAGATGTGATTAACATTATTTTAATCATGCACCAAGATCTAGAAGGACCCGATATTTTGTTATAAATAGGAGGGTTTTCCCCATCATTCTTCACCTTTTGTTGCCTATTAGATCACTCTGGATCTATACACTTGGTCTCATTTCTGCCATTTTTCTCCCATTGAGCTCTACCTTCTACATTGGGTTTTTTACATCTACAAGAGAGAGAAAGCTTAGATCTGAAGTGCTGAGGACTACAAAGAACCCATCCCATTGAGGAGGTCTGGATACACCTTCTTGTTTCCTCCCAGGTGCCCTGTAATATAAAAATTCATTCAAAAATCGTGTTCTTGTCTTGTCTGTTGGATGCATGGAGCAAACTCTTTACTTTACTGCTTAATGTCTTTCCATTTATAGATCTGTTTGTTGCGGCACTTTAACTACTAATTGCAGATCTGAAGATTTTTTGCAGCCATTATTGTTGTTAGGGCTATTAGTTATGCGTAGCTAAAGTGGTTCTTTTTCGTACACTTCGACGAAGAATTCATACTAACAAATGGCGACTCCACACGGGTTTTAAATTACGACCGCTGTCGTTCTTCATATTCCTGCATATCCAGCTACTTCGGGCCCTAGGGCTTCTTTTCAGCTGCTTAGTTTTCCTCTTTTTATGTCATTTTTCTCACATAAAACCCTAAAAACTTAAAATTTCTAACTTCCGTGTGTTTCTGGCCCTATTGCGCAGGTAAGCGACACCAGCCGCAACTGAGACGGCAACTTTTCAGAAAATCTGCCGCTGAAACAACCGGAACGGGGGGGTCGCACCTTTTTGGCCCAAAACCTGCGACCTGGACGCACCTTTTGGCCTGTTTCCTGCGACCTCAACTCAGATAAGGTCAGAACCTGCGACCTGCCTTTTTTCCAGCATTCTTTCTGAAATTTTTCTGGGTTCTGCTGCAGCCTCTGCCAGGGTTTTCCAGCCTCTGTCTCAGCCTGCCTTGACCAAGATCTGATCTGTTTTTACTCATCTAAGTGGGAACCCAGTCCCTTAGGGCTTTAGTACCCTCCACTTTTTGTGGAAGAGTTTCAGCTGTTTCAGCCGTCGGTTTCAGAGCTTCAGCCCCCTCTTTTTCCAGATGTGTTACCTCACTTTCAGATCCATCGAAATCAGCCTCTTTTCCTTTCAAATCACCTCTTGTCGTTTTGTTTGGACCTCTTCTAAAGGCCTCTGCCTTGCCCCCCCAGGTTTTTTGCTGATTTCCCTTTTTCCAGCCACCTTGCCTCTGTCTCTTGGCTGTGATCTGCACCCCTTGTCTGCAGCTTTATCCTCCAGATCTCTGTCCCCTTTGACCCTAGATCTGTCGAGCTTCCTTTGTGTGTGTTTCCATAGTTTTCCCTTTCTTTTCAGCATAGTTGTGAGATACCCACCTTCTTGGTTTAGATAGATGCATACGTAGCTGTTATTTTTCTGTTATTTCAGCATTTTATTCTGTTCTCTGTAGGTTTATTTTCAGCTACGTCGCACACTTTTTCTTGCTCTCAAACAACGGAAAGGGTTTAAAAATTAAAATTAACTCACGCCACACACTGACCCTAAGTGAAGAAGCGCCTGGTTTACACCGCCTGGCAAAGACTCTAAAATCAATTGTCACTGCACCTTTTCTGCCCTTGACCTGAATTGATTCTGTCTCTTTCTGCCCCTGTCAGTTTCCTTCTTCCTGTCATCATTGCGCCCCCAAGGCACCTTTCCCGGAACCTCCTTGGCCTTCACCCTCAGTCTCCGGTCGATCGACCTGCTCCGTCCCACCATCGTCGAGCCAGTCCTTCTCTGATTCTTTGGGTTCTCATTTTCCTTCTGGTTCTCCCCCCTGTCACCTCCACTATGTCTGGTCCAGGGCCTAACACTAGCGGGAATCCCGGCCCTAATGCCGGGACTACTACTAGCAGAACCACCACAGGAACTACCTCGGCTTCACCTGTGCTCCCCTTCTTGGCAGGCCTCAGCCTCCCCGATTTGGACCGGTTGATAAACGACCCTATACATCATGACGCTAGTTGGCCCGCTATGCGTACAAAGCTCCCTTCCGACATCCCAAAGTTTGAAGGTCGTGCTGGAGAAGATCCTTCAAATCATGTTCGATCTTTCCACATGTGGTGTTCATCTACCTCCATTATCGATGACTCTGTTCGTCTTAGACTGTTCCAACGCACGCTTACAGGCGAAGCTTCTAAGTGGTATGTTGACCAGCCCACTTCCTCCCATACCACCTTTGCAACTCTTGCCCGGGCTTTTTTATCTTACTTCCAGCTTCCCCTTCGTTATGACACTGGTATCGAACTTTTGACTTCCTTCAAGCAAACCTCTTCGACCCGCCTTTCTACCCATGTCCAGGAATGGCGAAGACGATAGAGCTTATGCCAATCTCCTCCCTTCGAAGACCGTGTCTACATGGACTGGTTCCTCAGATCTCTCTTGTCCCCTATCGGGAAAGATGTCGCATCCCATTTTCCTCAAACCGAAGAAGATGCCCTCCAAATGGCGTTAAAGTATGACCTGATCTACGCTCAGACCGGTTATGATCCTACTGTCCTACCTGATCTTCCCACACCCAATTATGCCCATACACCGGGGGCACCTCATGCCGCCAACAGTATCATTGGACCCATCTTTCATCCATCCGCTCAACCTCACATGAGCTATGGTTTTCCTGGGGGAGGGGGCACCACTTCCTGCACTTCTCCCCCTCCCGGTAGCATGCATCCAGGATACGGCATGCCTCATCCTTTTGCCCAACCTCCTGCTTACCTCAATGTTTCCCAACCTAACCATTACCCTTATCCACAGCCTAGCGCGCCAACTCCTCCAGCATATGCACTTTCGCCTCCCTTGCCTTCTCAACCCCTACAACAGCACTCCCCGCCCCCTCAAGCACAGGTGGATGCACAGCAGGGATTCATGGCTACCCAACCACCTGACGGACAGGTGGCCACTCCACCTTCCCCTTCTGGTTCCTCCAATTACCAGATCCTCATGATGAACTTTGATCTGCCTCTAACCGTCGACCTTAACCTTCAAACTCGGTCTCGCCAGTACCCCAAGCCTCCTGCTCAGTCTGCTCCCGAGCCCCCCTCTTCAGGTTCTGCAGAGCCTCTTTCGACATCCAATGGCCCCTTACACATCCCTCAACCCAAAGTTGAGGTTCATCCAAATATTCCAAAGGGACCATTACGCCGAAATGCTGCTTCCGGTCGAGCCGCTCAGTCGTATAGCATAGTAGATGATTTGGCGCAGTCCCCTGCTGCCATTTCCACACTGGAACTCCTCCAGTCGTGCCCTTCCCAAAAGAAGGCTCTACTATCTGGCGTGGGCGCTGTAGATCCTGTTGACGACCAGATGATTGTTTTCGACGCCACTCAATCGGACCACCCTCCCCTCCCTCCTTCCGTCGCCTTCCAAATCTCAGTCAAAATACGAAACGCCATCGTTTCCCGGTGTATCATTGACGAGGGGGCATCCACCTGCGTGATGTCCGCTTCGGTTTGGAAGCAACTCGGATCCCCTGAGCTGGCCCTTTCCATGATCACCCTTAGAGCGTGGGACGGTCATGCCTCCCAGCCCATTGGCTTGTTCCGTAATTGCCCTATCACACTCGCCGGTAATACTGTTTGCGTTGACGTCGAAGTCATTGACGCCCCACTAGACTACAACATTCTTTTGGGGCGAAGCTACACCTATGCTATGTCTGCTGTCCCATCCGCGGTCTTTCGCAAGATGTCTTTCCCCCATAATGGGAAGATAGTCACCATTGACCAGTTGACATATCATGAGCCAAAATGTCAGACCTCACATGAGACGACCATCTCTTCTGTAGCCAACAAGAAAACCGTCGACTCCTTGACCAGTGTCTCCCCCGGCATTTACAAGGATTCCTCCCTGCTTGGAACTTTTCCTAGTCTCCCCCCTCCTCCTATCTCTGACCCCAGCTCATCGAATGTTTGCATGATGCAATCGTCTCGGGCTGCTCTCAAGCAACCTGCTTCGGCTAGTCAGCAACCTTGCCCTCCGCAACTTGCTCTTAGCCCTTCACCTGCAGTTGGTCGTCATGAGCCCCTTTATCCCCCTGGCACGGTTCCTCCAGGCCTTAGCCATTTAGGAGCCGTCCCACCCGGCCATGCCCCCTCTGGTCAAATACCGTTCCTAGCTCCCCCACCAGGAGTGTACACGGTACCAGTCATGGCCACCCTCTCTCTTCCTAACTTGACACTTGGGATTCCTGTTTGGTACCTTGATCCTCCAGCCCCCACCTTGCCTGGTCAACCCAAACCTTATATCGCTTTGACCCCGGTTCAACCGGTCCCCATGGCTTCTCCCGTTGCATCAGTGCCTCAGCCACTTCAATAGGAACCACCTCCTGTTGCGACCGCTTCGGGTAAGAAGGGCAAAGCTCGCAAGGGGGCATCAAAGGACAAGGCTGCCCCGACAAACCCTGCTCCTCCTCAGCCTCCAAAGCATACCATCCAGGGTGCTTTGTGTGATGTTGTCGGTTACGCCTCCCATACCTGTCCTGAATTACTTCATCTAAAGCCCATGGTTAATGTCACGTTCCCTGAGTCCGCGGTCCCAGAAGCCTCTGTTCCTTCCACAACTGCGGCCAGGAACCCCAAGACTAGTCACACCAACCACCCCCGTGCTTTGTGTGATCTCCATGGCCATCACACCCATATTTGTCCCCGCCTCGAGGACTTCCGCACCTCTATTGCCGCGGTCCACCAATTCGAGGCCAAGCGCAATGAGTACACCTCTCCCATATTTGCGCATTTTTCTTCAGCAGAACTACCAGATATGACTGCTCCCATTGACATTCCCCCGCCTGATGTCGAGATGACGGAGCCTTCGTCCAGCATTTTCTACCTATCATCATCCACGAGACCCTTGGGGAACATTCCATCTGAATCCTCCCCTGTTGTTTCGCTTGACCTTCCTTCAGCGGTCATCTTGGGCTCAACATCGGTAGATCCTTTATCTACTTACTCTTCAGTCACCCCTTGTGCCGATGCGCATGTGAACCTCTCCTCTCATGATGATGATTCAGGCCACTTCACCACGTCAGGTGGTTCTTCTTCCACCAGTCACCCCATCTTCTATCACGATGCCGACATTATGGAAGAAATTCCCACCCCTGACTTTATCTATTCCCCCTTACATCGAACACATGCATTCACACCACACCCACCTTGTGGCCATTACATCGAAACCCAATGTTTGGGTAAGGGGGCACCCACATTTGAGAGACCAAGAGAAGCCATTCTCCACCACTCTCCTAGTGTATCTGGTCGTGTTGACTTTAGACCCAGTATTCTTCCACATTTAGAAGAACCTCTAGAGTCCCATATCACTTCAGATCACTCTAGGGACGATACCCCTTATCGTTCCCTCATCTTACATCAGCAACCCAGTCTCTTAGACATTATTGTTGACCAACCTATAGCTTTTCTACGAGAGCATCAGTTCATTATCTCCAAATCCTCCTTTTGGGATAGTGACACCAGGTATGCCAATTCGGAAACTTAAAGTCCATTTGATTCCTATATGCAGTACCAAAAGAGATTGGTAATCCTCCATTTCCTTTCTCAAACTGCATAACCATAACCAGAACAAATGGCACACCACATCATTAAAATGTGTTTAGATTCCCATTTTTCTAAATACATTTTGGCATGACCAAACCATGCTTGGGGGCACCTCTGCCCCCCAACCATAACCCTCCTCACCTCGTTTTTGGAGAGGGGGTTGTCTTACCAATCGAATGTGCAATTCCTTCTCTACAACTAGCCGTTGAACTTCTCCCTGACACCTCACCGCTAGAACAACGACTTATCATGCCTGAGCGCGCCTCTGAAGACCGCCGTGTTGCCTTGCAAACCATGGAAGCGGCCACAAAACGCACCAAAGCTCAGTATGACCGAAAAGTCCAGCCTCGTACCTTTCACGAAGGCGACCTTGTTCTAGTATATGACCAGGCCCAGTATGTACTTGGTCATGGGAAGTTCAACTCATTATGGCTAGACCCTTACATCATCAGTAAGGCACTCGGTAAAGGGGCATACCTCTTAGAGGATTTCGAAGGCCATCCCCTTCCTAGTCCTCGCAATGCACTCTATCTTAAGAAATATTACCCTTAGCATTTCCCTTCTGAAATGCATGTTTTATTTTCTTTTAGATAGCCAGCATTTGTTCTTTCTTTTTTCTCCTTCCCCGGACCCATTTTGTCCAAGAAGGGCCGACTCACCTCCTTAAAATCGAATTTCCTCACTTACGCCACTTGTACTTGGGGCACCATATTTCCCCCTTACTTGTCCATGTTCGTGCCGATTTTCGTCATGACTTCCCACATTGTACTCATGCTTCCATCGTCCCCCATTGGGGCCTTTACTGTGTGGCAGCACCATCGAGTCGCCCTTGTTTAGAGCATCCAAGTTGAGTCATCATTGCATCCATGGAGTCTATACCACATCCCTTTGCACCCCACTATATCCCTCCATCCTTCATTGCTTGGTCTCTCTCTTGTGTCGCACATTATGACCCTCAGTCTCACTGTCCCCTATCCCTCATGATCTTGTGTCAGTCGCTGCCGTGTCATCCATGCTCTTTATGCTCTAACAAGGGACGTCGTCCATTCGCTACTCAGTCCTTCCCATTTCCACTATCGTCATTAGTGTCAGTCTGTCCGTCGCTCTCCTGTTTTCTCTCGTGCCTTAGTTGAGGATCTCTCATTGCCTCACCTACGGCGGACCTCCTTCTGTCGACCTCAGCACATTTATTCCAGAAGAAAGGTCTAGAGGGCGGTGTACCTTGGTTCCAGCTTCCACTTTTGTTCGGTGCCTCGGATCAGGCAGGGGGATCTCTCACCTCCCTTTGACTTGATTGCTTCTCCAGCTCCTTTCAGCATGATCGAGATTCGTATCCTGGACAGTCCAGTGACCCAGCAGCAGCTCTTGATGATTCCCGGGCGTGTGTGAGATGTCTCAGCCCTCATGAGGGGGTGGCCCTGCAGGTAGCCCCCCACATGCCCGGATGACCTCTTCATTGCAACCTTTGATGCCGCTCCAGCTTTTGATGATATTGGCCTTAGCCACTTGCAGCACCTCTATGATTTGCATGTATCAGTCAGATTTTGTGAGCCCTTCCCCATTTACAGGGGGCATTTGGGTTGTATTTATCTCATGTACTCAGATATTATTGTACTAGTCCTGGCTGTTATCCCAGGCATAGCATGTATGTGAGACTCTTCATTGTATTTTTATCTGGCTCTTGATTATGCCAGTTGTACTCTATGGTTCGGTCCCTTGTTTACTGGACACACTATTCTTTTGTACTTTGTCTCGGCGGGCATAGGTATGCCTCCCCCGCCGCCTTCAGCACAGGTACCCTCTCATAAAAAGAGACTTGTTGCACCTGCGAGTCTCGTCTCCTCGGGGTCTAGTCCTTCAGCACACTATCTACCTCACATTTCTCTCTCTGACACCCCTTTTGTTGTCTAGTGATTGTGTTCTTACAACGTACTTCGGTCATACGATTTGCTCCCGACACTCGCACGCTGGGGGGCAATCTGTTACACCATTTTTTGGTCATCTAACCTTTCATCATTAGATGGACCCAAGTACACCATGTAAGACCAGTTTTACCCCAAGTAAAACTGCTTTCACTATGTTAATTAGGAACCCCCAAAAGGAATAATTAATTAAACCATAATTTAATTATTATTCCCAGTCATGTTTAACCCAAAAACAAAGAAATTAATGAGATAAACCCATAGTTATCTTATTATTTTCTAGGAATAATTATTTAATAATATTCCTTGTTAAATATGACCAAATCAACCACCATTAATCAAATAAATCATTATTTATTTGATTATATCCAAACCACTTCCTTAAAAATATAAATAAATCATTTATTTATTTATTTTTCACTAATCAATGGATTTGACCCAAGTCAAACACCCTTTCCCTCCAACAAATAATAATAAAATATTCCATAGCGGTGGATCTAGATATGATTAACATTATTTTAATCATGCACCAAGATCTAGAAGGACCCAATATTTTGTTATAAATAGGAGGGTTTTCCCCATCATTCTTCACCTTTTGTTGCCTATTAGATCACTCTCGATCTATACACTTGGTCTCATTTCTACCATTTTTGCTCCCATTGAGCTCTATCTTCTACATTGGGTTTTCTACATCTACAAGAGAGAGAAAGCTTAGATCTGAAGTGCTGAGGACTACAAAGAACCCATCCCATTGAGGAGATCCGGATACACCTTCTTGTTTCCTCCCAGGTGCCCTGTAATATAAAAATTCATTCAAAAAATCGTGTTCTTGTCTTGTCTGTTGGATGCATGGAGCAAATTATTTACTTTACTGCTTAATGTCTTTCCATTTATAGATCTGTTTGTTGCAGCACTTAACTACTAATTGCAGATCTGAAGATGTTTTGCAGCCATTATTGTTGTTAGGGCTATTAGTTATGCGTAGCTAAAGTGGTTCTTTTTCGTACACTTCGACGAAGAATTCATACTAACAATAAATATAAATAATATTATTAACATTCAATTTAAATGTTTTTTGTTTTTTTATTCTACTGCAAATCTCATCAAGAGATAACATCTCATCATGTAGTCTTTACATGTGTGTTATTTGGAGTAAATTTGATTTTGAAGTTAACACTTGTTCATGAGTAGTCTATGATACTAATTCCCACTAGACATAGAAATATTATGCAATCTGTGAAGGAGAAATAAGCATGGGTATCAGTAGTAAGGTTGTGCAGGGTCAACCGAAAAGCTTTTCATATGTATGGCCCTATGGGAGTGGTGGATTCGACAATAATCATGAACGCTCCATGCGAGAGTGGCAATATTGTGGGGTGTGCACGACTCACTAGTGTGGGTGCCCATGGGGGTTGTGGAGGACGTAAGCGGGGGGCTAGCAGGGGTGGGGATTCGATGGTTCAAAATCAAAGTTGTCAAGGTGGAGGAGCCCATGGTGGCAAGGGGAATGGTGGGTCTGATCTCTCTGAGGTAAATGAGGCGTAGGGTATCCAACATTGTTGCTTGTAGAACTGTCATGCACTTATCAACAACTTGATGGAAAGAGTGGACAAGGCTGAGAGAATTTTAACATTGCAGATGGATTCAGAGACCCCTATAGTGAAATGTAACATTTCGGTATCAAAATTGAAATTTTCCATTTATGGAGTTACACAATTAAAAATTACTGACATAGATGACTAATTCATATACTTGTTGTACTTGTTATTTGGTCATATTTTTATTCTTCCACTATAATAGTCATTTACATTCATCATTATTAGTTTTTCCACTTATTATCTAGTCATATATTTTAATCCTAGACTAAATTAGTCATTTAAGTTAGTCGCTTTTAGCTTAGTCACTTATTATCTAGTCATATATCTTATCCCAAGACTAAATTACTCATTTAAGTTAGTCGCTTTTACTTTACTCACTTATCATCTAGTCGTATATTTTATTCCTAGACTAAATTAGTCATTTAAGTTAGTCATTTTTAGTTCAATCACTTAAAATTGCTCAAATTTAGTAGTAATTCACTTGAAATAATTGTGGTGACTAACTTTTTTAGTCACCTGGTCATTAATTTCATCATTTTTTACTAGTGGTGTAGCCACAGAGGAGACCTCAATTTTAGGTTTTACTGCCTTCCACTTATATACTTTTACCTTCTTCTTCAACCGGGATACTTGCCTCTTCAGCTCCCGAACTTCCTTCTTTCATCACATCGTTTCACTAAACTGAAGTTGTTACCTTTTCTTGAGAGGTAATATTCTTCTCTCACACTGTTCAATCCACTCCTGTTTGACAATAAATTCATCTTCCAGGCCTGTAGCAAGCTCAGGAAGCGGTGGAATACTGTCGATGTCATCAACTGATTTTCTGTTAGGTCTTTCTGGTTTGGCTCCCCTTCTTCAGGGGCATTCTCCTTCTCATTTACCTCAAGGAATTATGTCGCTCGGTCAGCGCTTTCATCGGCCATCCTATGTTCTGGTGTTTCCACAGAAATTCCTTTTTCTTCTTGAGCCTTTGGGTGCCCTTTCTAAGAATCAGCAATTGATGGACCGATCTTGATCATATATTTCCCCGAGTTGACGAACCTTAGTACTGGTGGGACAAAGATCTCCTCCATTAATCATTGGGACGAGAAAAACCCCCTCACCCCTCTGGGCATCATAGACTGAAAAGGAGAATAGGGAATAGCTTCATCGTCCTTGTTTCTAACTTGGGCCAAAATTTCATGCACTGATACTTCAGTCGGGGTCGACACTGGTTCTTGTCGAACAGTGTCGACTTTGAGGATCATTTCCTTTTTTTCCTCCTGTCCTTTGTGCATTACTTCCTCACCTGTGGTCGATATTGGTTCTTGTGGACCAATGTCAACTTCACAGGTTATTTCCTCTCTATTTCCCTGTTCTTCGTGCATTACTTCCTCTCGTGCGGTCGATATTGGTTCTTGTAGGACAATGTCTACTTCGCAGATTATTTCCTCCCTCTCTCCTTGCTTTGACTGAATTAGGGGTGGTTCTTGTGTGACACCCCTGCTTGTTTCGATACTCATATCTGCTTGGCCAGGTGATGTTGTTTCTTTCGTAACAGCATCACTTTCCATCCCTCTGTCTGATGTTCCACCTTCTTGTTCTTCATTAATGAAAGTCAATGACTGTAAGATAGTCTCAAATTCATATGCTATACCCATAATTCCTTCATCTGTAGGTTCTTCAGGCGAGGATGGTTCTTGTGTGGTAGCCTCGACTGTATCACCAATTGTCTCCTCCATTCCCATTTCTTCCAAATCTTCTTTATCAACCTCCATCTCCATTTCTTCTGGTTCTTCCTGGTCTATTTCCATTTCCTCTGATTGTTCTTCTTCTGCTAAATCAGCCAGAGGTGTTGGTTCTTCCTCTCTAGAAACAATGACAGTTGTTATCTCTTCTTTCGATGACTCACAGAGTTTTTCCCAAGAAACATGAAATCAAACTATTGCATGCATGACCAATAAACGAACCAATCCATGACTAGAGAGAACTACTTGCATCTGGCGCGAACGTCGAGTGGACTATGACATGTGCTGCAGTTGTTTTAATAGAAAGAAAGACATGTTTAAGGAATGAACCTGGGCTTGCAGAAATCGAAGGTGAGCCAATATTTTGAAATGATATTTGAACAGAGTTGTGGCCCGTCCTTCACAGGTTATGTATTTCATTACAAAACCTGCTACTTTTTTCCATGGATATGGTACATATTTGCGCTGATATCCTCTCCCATATTGAACGATGCTTTCTCCTGCCTGCATAAACAGTTCGTGAAATTCCAGGAGGGGAATTCTCCGAGCAAACCACTGTTGCCCTTGTTGTCTTAGCCCGCTAACTTCTTCAATTACTTCTTCTATAATGGGAACTTCTAATCCTCTAACCCGCGAGCAATTCCTATTCAAATTAAGTGCAAACTCCATTATGATTCCCTTGTCAAACCCCTGCAATCTATCGAAGTAGACATCCCATCCTACATTGATAAAAACTTGTCACACATCTGGATTTCTACGGACTAAGACTGTGTTTTCAGGTTCATGCCGCACAGCCATTCCACCCATCCTGTAGAGACTGTAACAGCACTATGGAACAGCAGACCGTTGGAAAGAGTGGTGGGTACCAAATTTGGCAAAAATAGCATGGTGAAAAATGAGGGGTAATAACCGTAAATACGGATGGTGATTCTTGGGAAACGATGAAAATCATGGAAAAATATGGTAAGTGCAGTGAATGGAATAGTAATTATTTCGTATGAGGTGGAAGGACTAATCGATTCATATCATATGCATGTTACGAATCCCAATACATCCTTAATGATTATATGGAATATGGTAAGGATCATAGGGTGTACCATCACACGAAGTTGTAATAATGACTTTTGGAATCATCATTACGTTTTCATTTAGTTATGACGGCACCCCCCCCCCAAACTTAAAAGTATTTGTCCGTGGCATCAATGTATTTTCCATGGAATATTTAATTAAATCCATAAGATTCAAATGGAGACATACCTGGCAGCCTACCTGGAGGAAGTGACGGTTGGTATAATAACGGCGCAGTAATGATGCGGATGGAGTAACAACATCGAGGAGTAGCAGCATCTGGAGTAACAGCATTGCAAGTGGCAGCATTCGGAGTAACAGCATCTGGAGTAACAGCATCGTGAGTAGTAGCATCCGGAGTAACAGCATCGAGTAGCAGCATCATGAGTAATAGTATTGCGAGTAGCATCATCCAGAGTAACGGCATTTGGAATAACAACATCGAGAGTAGCAGCATCTGGAGTAACAGCATCGCGAGTAGCAGCAACCGAGTAACAGCATCATGAGTAGTTGCATCCAAGGAGTAACAGCATCGAGTAGCAACAACCAAGGAGTAACAGCATCATGAATAGCAGCAACCGAGTAACAGAATCATGAGTAGCCGCATCCAAGGAGTAACAGCATCGATACTTAGAAAAATTTCTAGCTCTGAAACATTACTCCTTAGTAGTAACTCCTGCAAAAAGACAACAAATAAATAGTAACAGTATATATATATATATATATATATATATATATATATATATATATATATATATATATATATATATATATATATATATATATATATATATATATTAGAGCAGTAGAGAACTCTTCTCCGCATCCTCACTCTAATATATATATATATATATATATATATATATATATATATATATATATATTAATATATATTAGAGTGAGGATGCAGAGGAAGAGTTCTCTCTGCTGATAAACTTCAAACCAAATTTCTCAGAGAGATGTTTGATGAAAGCATCTTTAGAGGCTGGACGGTTGTATAATCTCAGGCAATGTCCATTTGCTATGAAAGAAGCACGTGTATCATCAATTGTAACTAGCCTGACTGTTCCATTATCAAATATAGTGTCCACCTCGTAAGGTCCCATCCAGCGAATGCAAAGCTTTCCCTTAAAATCTTTAAAACATGAGTCATAATGATCCAGGTGGATATTGGTGGTCACCCGCCTATTCCACTTGGGGCCCCACCATTATCTCTTTCAGTTTTTCAGTTTAAACACAACTTATTATTTTTAGCATTTTTTCGGGTCCTGAATTTCTGGAGCCATTTTGAGGCCCTAAACGATGTTTTTTGGGCATCGCACCTTTCGGAAAATATGATTCCATTTCAAAATAAATATTCATGGTTAGCAGTTGTAGTCCTCGAATAGATCTTTCCAACGATGTATCATGTGCGTCAAACAGAGATAGTATGCCAAAGTTACGACCCCAGGAAGTTGAAACACCAATTTACCCAAATGGGGCCCCTAGTTTTGGCGCTTCAACTCCTAGGGTTAGGTTTTTGGATATTTGGGGTTTTCCATTGTTTCTCTATAAGAAATAGACCCTCGAGCCTCATTTTATCATAGTTAAAAGGCCTGTAGCTGCCACATCTCTTCTCAAAGATAAGCTACCAACGCCCTAGCTAGTTTATTTCCACTTTGTCTGTATGAAAATTTCAGTTCTTTGATATTAATGAAATGAAGTTTTATTTCCACTGCATCTTTGTATTTATGGCTATATGTGTATTCTGTTGCGTTCCTACATAAATCTGAATCAGTGGTTTCAGAGCAATCTGCTTTTTCTTGATCCTTCTTTGCATGTCCCCAACAAGGTCGGGGTATAAGGAGTTAGGGCTCGATCTGGTTGAACCTTTGCAAGATCAGCCTCGCGAACCCCGACGGCCGCCCATTGGAGACAAAAAGAAAGATGAGGGAGCAGGATATCCTATCAAAATAATGCTCGAAGAGGCACTCGAAAAATAAAGGAACGCGATGATGGATAACTTAGCTCAAATCCTTCAACGACTACCCACCGGAGGCACATCTGCATCCAACAACCACTTTGGAGGTGCAACTCCCTTTGAGGTACAAGTAAAGTTTGAAATTCCCATATTTGAGGGTCAAATAGATGCGGATGCCATAGATATATGGTTGAATCTATTAGAAGGATATTTCTCGGTTCATGACTTTTCCGACCGAGAGAAGATTATTTTTGCACTCCTCAAAGCTGCCCCCCATGTCAAGGACTGGTGGGAAACCTAATGTGAGAAAAAGGATGACATAGAACCCTCTCTGTTCTTAGCCGTACCCACTTGGAATTATTTCCGAGACGCCATCAAGGAACAATACTATCCCGTGGGGAGCTATGAAGATAAGTACATACAATGGACCACGCTACGGCAACAAAGGGATCAAGATGTGAATGAGTTGACGAATCTATTCCATACCCTGCCCACAAACTTGGGTATCAAATATGCGGAGAAACATTTGGTGCTAAAGTATCGCAGTTGTTTGCATAGATAAATTCAAGAGGAAATGGAGTTCCTCGACATCTCCTCGCTTGGTATGGCATACCAGTATGCGGCCAAGATTGAGCAAAAATTCAAACAGAAGAAGCGAGACTTTGGATCTGCGAATCAAAAGCAGGGGAAAGGTGCCCCCAAACTGCAGAACAAAGGACAAAGCAAAGGCATGGCGGCCCAAGACAACCTGCAAAATCCACAAGCAAATAACATCACCACAAAGCCAAAGAACGACATGGGAAAGTGGTGTGAGTTCCATAAGAGCTCCACTCACAACACAAGTGAGTGTCAGGCCAAGCAATCCTTGGGGGCCAAGATGAGGGGTTCTAAATCATATGCATGCTCTGACTCTGAATCGAAACCTGAAAAGGGGAATGACAAAGGGAAACATGTTATTTATGTGGAGCCCAACACCATTGTTGCCACTGCAAAGATCCAGAAGGAGGAACCAGAAGATCTAGAGGAGGAGGAGCATCTCTTCCACTCCCATATGTGGGTAAAGGGTTCCCCGCTACAATTCATTGTCGAAAATGGGAGCCAAAAGAACCTCATTTCAGCAGATGTAGTGAAACGGTTGGGCTTGTCGACCACAGCACACCCACATCCATACACCATCGGGTGGCTTCACCAAGGACGGGATCTTAGCGTTAGCCAGCAGTGTCGCCTTCCCTATAGCATCAAGCCCTTCAGGGATGAGGTATTATGTGACATTGCTCCTCTTGATGTTTCTGATGTATTATTATGCCAACCATACTTTTGGAAGAGACATGATGTGTATGATTCCCGGCCTTGTGTTGTTACTGTTAATTTGGGAAATAAGTTGTACAGGATACCAGAGGTACCATCGCCCACCGCTATCTCTTTGGTTACTGCAAAACATGCAGTAGGCTCATTTCCAAAACCAGGAAAAAAAAATTTCTGATGATCTGCCCCCAGGTAAATAAGAAAATTGTGGCCAAGACCTCCAGATAGGGCTCCTCTGCACAACAACAACAAATGGACAACGTTGTGGAGGAGTAAGAGGACATATTCACCTCACCCACAGGGGTTCCTCTACATTGTAAGGTCAAGCACCCCATTGATCTGACCCTAGGTGCGCCGCTACCCAACAGATTGATTTATCAGCGCTCTGTTCTGGAGAACGATGAAATCAAGAGGAAAATTCAGGAGCTACTGCAGAAATGTCACATCTGGCCAAGTTCATCGCCATGTGGGAGCCTGATCGTGTTGGTACAGAAGAAGGATGGGACTTGGAGACTCTGTATTGACTATCAGGCGTTGAACAAGATCATTGTCCGGAATAGGTACCCGATCCCATGGATTGATGACCTTTTGTACCAACTCAAAGGGGCGAAATATTTTAGCAAGATCGACTTGAATTCTGGGTATCACTAGGTACCAATCAAACCCTTCGATGTGTAGAAGACTGCCTTCAAAGCCAAGGAGGGCCTTTTCGAATGGATGGTCATGCCTTTTAGGTTGACGAATGCTCCTGCAAACTTCATGACGTTGATGGATGACATCTTGTGGCCATTCACCAACTCATTTGTAGTGTTGTACTTGGATGACATTATGATCTTCAGCTGAACTTGGGAAGAGCACCTCCACCACATCTAACAAGTCCTCCAAACACTGCGGCAACACAAGTTGTGTGCCAATTTGGAGAAGTGCACTTTTGGCATGACCTAGGTTCAATATCTGGGATACATTATTGATGAAAAGGGGGTGCATGTGGATCCAACCAAGATCCAAGTCATTCGGGATTAGCCAGCCCCAACCACTCTAACAGAGCTTCGCAGCTTTCTAGGTCTTGCTAATTTCTATCGCAGGTTCGTGTTGGGATTCTCTCATATCACTTGGCCCTTGAGTGATCCAGGTGGATATTGGTGGTCACCCGCCTATTCCACTTGGGGCTACACCATTGTCTATTTCAGTTTTTCAGTTTCGGCACAGTTTACCATTTTTAGCAGTTTTTCGGGTCCTAAACTTCCGGATCCGTTTTGAGGCCCTAAACGACGTTTTTTGGGAAAACAGAGAGTAACATGGGTCCATGGATCGATGTTGCTCGTTCCAAATTTGTAGTCCTCGGATAGATATTTCTAACGAGGTCTGGTACGCGTCAAACGGAGATCGTATGCCAAAGTTACGCCCCTGGGAAGTTGAAACAACAATTTACCCAAACGGGGCTCATAGTTTTTGCGCTTCATCTCCTAGGGTTAGGGTTTTGGCTGTTTAGGATTTCCCATTATTTCTAAATGATAAATAGGCCCTCGAGCCTCATTGTAACTCAGTTCAGAGGCCTGTAGCCGCCACATCTCTTCTCAGAGGTAGCTACCAGTGCCCTAGCTAGTTTTATTTCCATTCTGTCTGTAAGCAAATTTCAGTTCTTTGATATTAATGAAATGAAGTGTTATTTCCGCTGCATCTCTGTATTTATGTTTATCTGTTTATTATGTTGCGTTCCTGCATAAATCTGGATCAGTGGTATCAGAGCAGTCTGCTTTTTCTCGATCCTTCTTTGCATGTCCCCAACGAGGTCGGGGTATAAGGAGCTAGGGCTCGAACTGGTGGAACCTTTGCAAGATCATCCTCGCAAACCTCGACGGACGCCCATGGGGGACGAAAAGAAAGATGAGGGAGCAGGAGATCCTATCAAAATATTGCTTGAGGAGGCCCTCGAAAGACAAAGGAACGTGATGATGGATAACTTTGCTCAGATCCTTCAACGGCTACCCACCGGCGGCGCATCTGCATCCAGCAGCCACTCTGGAGGCGCAACTCCTTTTAAGGTACAAGTAAATTTTGACATTCCCATATTTGAGGGTCAAATAGATGCAGATGCCGTAGATAGACGGTTGAATCTGTTAGAAGGATATTTCTCGGTTCATGACTTTTCAGACCGGGAGAAGATTATTTTTGCACTCCTCAAAGCTACCCCCCATGTTAAGGACTGGTGGGAAACCTACTGTGAGAACAAGGACTAGACAAAACCCTCTCTGTTCTCGGCCGTACCAACTTGGAATTCTTTCCGAGACGCCGTCAAGGAACAGTACTATCCTGTGGGGAGCTATGAGGACAAGTACATACAATGGACCACGCTGCGACAACAAAGGGATCAAGATGTGCATGAGCTGACGAATCTGTTCCATACCCCGCGCACAAAGTTGGGTATCAAAGATTCAGAGAAACATCTGGTGCTAAAGTATCGCAGCTGTCTGCACAAATACATTCAGGAGGAAATGGAGTTCCTTGACATCTCCTCGCTTGGTACGGCATACCGGTATGCCGCCAAGATTGAGCAGAAATTCAAGCAGAAGAAGCGAGACTTTGGATCTGCGAATCAAAAGCAAGGGAAAGGTGCTTCCAAACCGTAGAAAAAAGGACCGAGCCAAGGCATGGCGGCTAAAGACAACTCATCGAAGCCACAAGAAAAGAACAGCACCGCAAAGCCAAAGAAGGACACGGGAAAGTGGTGTGAGTTCCATAAGAGCTCCACTCACAACACAAGTGAGTGTCGGGCCAAGAAGTCGCTAGTGGCCGAGATGAGGGCTTCTGAGTCAGATGCATGCTCTGACTCCGAATCAGAACCTAAAAAGGCGAATGAAAAAGGGAAACAGATTATTGATGCGGAGCCCAACACCACTGTTGCCACTGCAAAGATCCAAAAGGAGGAACTGGAAGATCCAGAGGAGGAGGAACGTCTCTTCCACTCCCAAATGTGGGTAAAGGGCTCTCCGGTACAGTTCATTGTCGACAATGGGAGCCAAAAGAACCTCATTTCAGCAGACGCCGTGAAGCGGTTGGGCTTGCCGACCACAGCTCACCCACATCCATACACCACCGGGTGGCTTCACCAAGGACGAGATCTCCGCGTCAGCCAGCAGTGTCGCCTTCCCTATAGCATCAAGCCCTTCACGGATGAGGTATTATGTGACGTTGCTCCTATTGATGTTTCTGATGTATTAGTAGGACAACCATACTTGTGGAAGCGTCATGCTGTGTATGAGTCTCGACCTCGTGCTGTTATTGTTACTTTGGGAAATAAGTTGTACAGGATACCAGAGGTACCACCTCCTGCCGCTATCTCTTTGGTTACCGCAAAACAATGCAGTAAGCTCATTTCCCAAACCAGGAAATTCGTTTTCCTGATGATCCACCCCCAGGGCAAGAAGAAGACTCTGGCCACGACCTCCAGACAGGGCTCCTCTGCACAACAACAACAAATGGATAAGGTTGTGGAGGAGTACGGGGACATATTCACCTCACCCACAGGGGTTCCTCTGCACTGTCAAGTCAAGCACCCGATTGATCTGACCCCCGGTGCGCCGCTACCTAATGGACCGATCTATCGGCGCTCTGTTCTGGAGAATGATGAAATCAAGAGGCAGATTCAGGAGCTGTTGCAGAAAGGTCACATCAGACCAAGTTCATCGCCCCGTGGGAGCCCGATCGTGTTGGTACAGAAGAAGGATGGGACGTGGAGACTCGCTATTGACTATCGGGCGCCGAACAAGATCACTGTCCGGAATAGGTACTCAATACCACGGATTTGATGACCTTCCTCGGACCAAAAAAAAGGCAAAACATTTCCAAAGCAAGATCGACCCGAGGAAGGAAGTCTAGGTATCACCAGGTACCAATTGAACCCTCCGATGTGTGGAAGACCGCCTTCAAAGCCAAGGAAGGCCTTTTCGAATGGCTGGTCATGCCTTTCGGGTTGACGAATGCTCCCGCAACCTTCATGAGGATGATGGATGACATCTTGCAACCATTCACCAAATCATTAGGAGTGGTGTACTTGGATGACATTCTGATCTTCAGCCACACTTGGGAAGAGCACCTTCACCACATCCGACAAGTCCTCAACACCGCCAAGTAACATGGATTATGTGCCAATTTGGAGAAGTGCACTTTGGCATGACCCAGGTTCAATATCTAGGATACATTATTGATGAAAGGGGGGTGCATGTGGATCCAGCCAAGATCCAAGTCATTCGGGATTGGCCAGCCCCAACCACTATAACAGAGCTTCGCAGCTTTCTGGGTCTTGCTAATTTCTATCGAAGGTTCGTGTTGGGATTCTCTCATATCACTTGGCCCTTGAGTCAAGTCACCAAGGGAGGAGCGAGAGCAAAAAAATTTTGGTCGGAACCTCAACAGAAGGCGTTCACAGAACTGAAAAACCGCCTCTGTTCTGCCCCAGTGCTCACTTTACCAGACTTGCAACAGCCATTTGAGATCGAGACAGATGCCTCCGACTATGCTATTGGGGCAGTTCTTACTCAACAGGGACATCCAGTGGCATTTCACAGTGAGACATTGTCTGACACAGTTCGCAAGTACCCCACATATGACAAAGAAATGTACTCCATCGTGCAAGCTTGTCGACAATGGAAGCATTACATTTTGGGGAAGGAAACAATCATCCATACAGACCACAGGCCCCTGCAGTTCATACAGACACAAGGGAAGTAGCAGAATGATCGCCATCAGAAGTGGTCTACATATCTGCAACAGTTTCATTTGAACATCAAGTATAAGAAGGGTAGCACCAATCATGTTGCAGACTACCTCAGCCGACCACCGATCGTGGCGCTCACCATTGTGCTCAACTCTTGTGGGCACGAGACTTCTGATTGGCCGCTTCTCTATGAGAGTGACCCAGAATTCGGCCAAACTTACAAGGCACTCTTGGGGGTACGCAAGTTCCAAATTTTCACCTCCAAGATGCACTTTTATGTCACATGGGACACCTTTGTGTTCCTTCAAGCGAGCGTGCCAAGATGATATGGGAAGCACACTACAGTCGAGTCGTTGGGCATTTCGGGGTCGAGAAAACAGTAGCAATCCTGCAGAAGTATTTCTATTGGCCGAACCTTCTAAAGGATGTCGAGAAGCACATCAGATCCTGCACTGCTTGTGCCATTGCCAAACCGACCATCAAGAAGCAAGGCCTATATACTCCTCTACCTACCCCTAGTCGACTTTGGGAATCCATCTCCATGGATTACATGTCGGGCCTGCCTTCTACTAAGCAGGGAAATGACTGTGTTTTTGTGGTCGTCGACAGATTCTCGAAGATGGCCATTATGGCGGCCTGCAAGAAGAATATCACAGCAGGAGCCACTGCTAAACTCTTCTTTGAACGAGTGTGGGTGCACTTTGGGATCCCACAGTCTATCATATCAGATCGGGATAGCAGGTTCCTCAGCACATTTTGGTCCAGCCTCTGGTCGATGTTGGATACCAAGCTCACCAAGTCCACCGCTTTCCATCCCCAAACAGATGGCCAGACAGAGGTCGTCAACAGAATGATTGTACACATTCTGCGCATGTACAATTCAAAGCATCCACGCACATGGGACGAGAGCCTCCCCTATGTACAACATAGTTATAATTGGGCTCTCCACAGTTCAATCGGCCATAGCCCCTTTCAGGTGGGCTTGGGATTCCAACCATTATGTCCCATTGACGTAGCCATGCCATTTGCAGCTGCTCAGGCCAATTCAGCTCATGTCCAGTCTGAAGTTGACAAAGCAAGTAGCTTCATCGAGCGCATTCAACACATCCGCCAATAGGTTCATGATATATTGGACAGATCCAATGCCAAGTACAAGCAACGCCATGATCAACACCGGGTGCCACACAACTTCCAGGTGGGTGACAAAGTATGGCTACATTTGCAGAAGGAGCGCCTCACTGGACCCCACCGCAAGCTTCGCCCGCTCCGATACGAGCCGTACACTATCACCAAGGCTGTAGGGAACAATGCATTTGAGCTCAGTATTCCACCATTCCTTGGTCTGCACCCAGTCTTCAATGTGGATCGCCTTCGTCCTTACTTCCCACCTCTATTGGACACCTCGGACATTGCAGAACAACTCACACCAACTAAGTTAAATCCAGACTGCATGGAACAGGCCACCACAGATTGCATCATGGACATGCAAATCAAGAACACTCGCCAGCAGAAGATCCAACTATATCGGGTTGTCAAAGCTGGCCAACTCCTGCACCAAGGAAAGTGGTTCACCAGGGACCAAGTTCAGCAGAAATTTCCTCATCTCGTGGAGGAACTTAACGCAATGGGGACCATTGCTTCCTAAGGGGGGAGGAATGATCCAGGTGGATATTGGTGGTCACCCGCCTATTCCACTTGGGGCCCCACCATTGTCTATTTCAGTTTTTCAGTTTCGGCACAGTTTACTATTTTTAGCAGTTTTTCTGGTCCTAAACTTCCGTGACCATTGAGGTCTCAATCCACGTTAGGGGAAAACGGAGGGCAACATGGGTCCATGGACTGATGTTGCCCGTTCCAAATTTGTAGTCCTCTGATAGATATTTCTAACGAGGTATGGTACGCGTCAAACGGAGATCGTATGCCAAAGTTACGCCCCTGGGAAGTTGAAACACCAATTTACCCAAACGGGGCCCATAGTTTTGGCGCTTCATCCCCTAGGGTTAGGGTTTTGGCTGTTTAGGATTTCCCATTGTTTCTAAATAATAAATAGGCCCTCGAGCCTCATTGTAACTCAGTTCAGAGGCCTGTAGCCGCCACATCTCTTCTCAGAGATAGCTACCAGCACCCTAGCTAGTTTTATTTCCATTCTGTCTGTAAGCAAATTTCAGCTCTTTGATATTAATGAAATGAAGTGTTATTTCCGCTGCATCTCTGTATTTATGGTTATATGTTTATTCTGTTGCGTTCCTGCATAAATCCGGATCAGTGGTATCAGAGCGGTCTGCTTTTTCTCGATCCTTCTTTGCATGTCCCCAACGAGGCCGGGGTATAAGGAGCTAGGGCTCGATCTGGTGGAACCTTTGCAAGATCAGCCTCGCAAACCTCGACGGATGCCCATGGGGGACGAAAAGAAAGATGAGGGAGCAGGAGATCCTATCAAAATATTGCTCGAGGAGGCCCTCGAAAGAAAAAGGAACGTGATGATGGATAACTTTGCTCAGATCCTTCAACGGCTACCCACCGGCGGCGCATCTGCATCCAGCAGCCACTCTGGAGGCGCGACTCCTTTTAAGGTACAAGTAAATTTTGACATTCTCATATTTGAGGGTCAAATAGACGCAGATGCTGTAGATAGATGGTTGAATCTGTTAGAAGGATATTTCTCGGTTCATGACTTTTCAGACCGGGAGAAGATTATTTTTGCACTCCTCAAAGCTACCCCCCATGTTAAGGACCGGTGGGAAACCTACTGTGAGAACAAGGACCAGACAGAACCCTCTCTGTTCTCGGCCGTACCAACTTGGAATTCTTTCCGAGACGTCGTCAAGGAACAGTACTATCCTGTGGGGAGCTATGAGGACAAGTACATACAATGGACCACGCTGCGACAACAAAGGGATCAAGATGTGAATGAGCTGACGAATCTGTTCCATACCCTGCGCACAAAGTTGGGTATCAAAGATTCAGAGAAACATCTGGTGCTAAAGTATCGCAGCTGTCTGCACAAATACATTCAGGAGGAAATGGAGTTCCTGGACATCTCCTCGCTTGGTACGGCATACCGGTATGCTGCCAAGATTGAGCAGAAATTCAAGCAGAAGAAGCGAGACTTTGGATCTGCGAATCAAAAGCAAGGGAAAGGTGCTTCCAAACCGGAGAACAAAGGACCGAGCCAAGGCATGGCGGCTAAAGACAACTCATCGAAGCCACAAAAAAAGAACAGCACCGCAAAGCCAAAGAAGGACACGGGAAAGTGGTGTGAGTTCCATAAGAGCTCCACTCACAACACAAGTGAGTGTCGGGCCAAGCAGTCGCTAGTGGCCGAGATGAGGGCTTCTGAGTCAGATGCATGCTCCGACTCCGAATCAAGACCTGAAAAGGGGAATGAAAAAGGGAAACAGATTATTGATGCGGAGCCCAACGCCATTGTTGCCACTACAAAGGTCCAGAAGGAGGAACCGGAAGATCCAAAGGAGGAGGAACGTCTCTTCCACTCCCAGATGTGGGTAAAGGGCTCCCCTGTACAGTTCATTGTCGACAATGGAAGCCAAAAGAACCTCATTTCAGCAGACGCCGTGAAGCGGTTGGGCTTGCCGACCACAGCTCACCCACATCCATACACCATCGGGTGGCTTCACCAAGGACGAGATCTCCGCGTTAGCCAGCAATGCCGCCTTCCCTATAGCATCAAGCCCTTCACGGATGAGGTATTATGTGATGTTGCTCCTATTGATGTTTCTGATGTATTATTAGGACAACCATACTTGTGGAAGCGCCATGCTGTGTATGAGTCTTGACCTCGTGCTGTCATTGTTACTTTGGGAAATAAGTTGTACAGGATACCAGAGGTACCACCTCCGGCGGCTATCTCTTTGGTTACTGCAAAACAATGCAGTAAGCTCATTTCCCAAACCAGGAAATTCGTTTTCCTGATGATCCGCCCCCAGGGCAAGAAGAAGACTGTGGCCACGACCTCCAGACATGGCTCCTCTGCACAACAACAACAAATGGATAAGGTTGTGGAGGAGTACGGGGACATATTCACCTCACCCACAGGGGTTCCTCTGCACTGTCAGGTCAAGCACCCGATTGATCTGACCCCCGGTGCGCCGCTACCTAATGGACCGATATATCGGCGCTCTGTTCTAGAGAATGATGAAATCAAGAGGCAGATTCAGGAGCTGTTGCAGAAAGGTCACATCAGACCAAGTTCATCGCCCTGTGGGAGCCCGATCGTGTTGGTACAGAAGAAGGATGGGACGTGGAGACTCTGTATTGACTATCGGGCGCTGAACAAGATCACTGTCCGGAATAGGTACCCAATCCCACGGATTGATGACCTTCTAGACCAACTCAAAGGTGCAAAATATTTCAGCAAGATCGACCTGAAGTATGGGTATCACCAGGTACCAATTGAACCCTCCAATGTGTGGAAGACTGCCTTCAAAGCCAAGGAAGGCCTTTTCGAATGGCTGGTCATGCCTTTCGGGTTGACGAATGTTCCCGCCACCTTCATGAGGATGATGGATGACATCTTGCGGCCATTCACCAACTCATTTGTAGTGGTGTACTTGGATGATATTCTGATCTTCAGCCAGACTTGGGAAGAGCACCTTCACCACATCCGACAAGTCCTCCAGACACTGCGGTAACACAAGTTGTGTGCCAATTTGGAGAAGTGCACTTTTGGCATGACCCAGGTTCAATATCTGGGATACATTATTGATGAAATGGGGGTGCATGTGGATCCAGCCAAGATCCAAGTCATTCGGGATTGGCCAGCCCCAACCACTATAACAGAGCTTCGCAGCTTTCTGGGTCTTGCTAATTTCTACCGAAGGTTCGTGTTGGGATTCTCTCATATCACTTGGCCCTTGAGTCAAGTCACCAAGGGAGGAGCGAGAAAAAAATTTTGGTCGAACCTCACTGTATGCTTCACAGAATCAAACCGCTCCGTTTCCGCCCCTGCTCACTTTTTGATGACTTGCAACAAACTATTTGAGATCGAGACATGCTCCTCGACTATGCTATTTGGGCGCTCTAGATCAACAGTGGACATCCAGCAAGGTTTCGGCTGAGACATTGTGTCAACAAGGGCTCATAAGTACTCGAGACGACAAAGAAATGTACTCCATCGCAAGCTTGTCGACAATGGAAGCATTATATTTTGGGGGAGAAGGAAACAATCATCCACACTGCATCACGTGCCCCCGCAGCTCATACACACAAGGGAAGCCGCACGATCGCCATCGTATGGTCTACATATTCCCAATGGGCCATTTGAACATCAAGTATAAGAAGGGTAGCACAAATCATGTTGCAGACTGCCTCAGCCGACCACCGATCGTGGCGCTCACCACTGTGCTCAACTCTTGTGGGCACGAGACTTCTGATTGGCCGCTTCTCTATGAGAGTGACCCAGAATTTGGCCAAACTTACAAGGCACTCTTGGGGGGTACGCAAGTTCAAAATTTTCACCTCCAAGATGCACTTTTATGTCACATGGGACACCTTTGTGTTCCTTCAAGCGAGCGTGCCAAGATGATATGGGAAGCACACTACAGTCGAGTCGCTGGGCATTTCGGGGTCGAGAAAACAGTAGCAATCCTGCAGAAGTATTTCTATTGGCCGAACCTTCGGAAGGATGTCGAGAAGCACATCAGATCCTGCACTGCTTGTGCCATTGCCAAACCGACCATCAAGAAGCAAGGCCTATATACTCCTCTACCTACCCCTAGTCGACCTTGGGAATCCATCTCCATGGATTACATGTCGGGCCTGCCTTCTACTAAGCAGGGAAATGACTGTGTTTTTGTGGTCGTCGATAGATTCTCAAAGATGGCCATTATGGCGGCCTGCAAGAAGAATATCACAGCAGAAGCCACTGCTAAACTCTTCTTTGAACGAGTGTGGGTGCACTTTGGGATCCCACAGTCTATCATATCAGATCGAGATAGCAGGTTCCTCAGCACATTTTGGTCCAGCCTCTGGTCGATTTTGGATACCAAGCTCACCAAGTCCACGGCTTTCCATCCCCAAACAAATGGCCAGACAGAGGTCGTCAACAGAATGATTGTACACATTATGCGCATGTATAATTCAAAGCATCCACACACATGGGACGAGAGCCTCCCTTATGTACAACATAGTTATAATCGGGCTCTCCACAGTTCAATCGGCCATAGCCCATTTCAGGTGGGCTTGGGATTCCAGCCACTATGTCCCATTCACGTAGCCATGCCATTTGCAGCTGCTCAGGCCACTTCAGCTCATGCCCAGTCTGAAGTTGACAAATCTAGTAGCTTCATCGAGCGCATTCAACACATCCGCCAACAGGTTCATGATATATTGGACAGAGCCAATGCCAAGTACAAGCAATGCCGTGATCAACACCGGGTGCCACACAACTTCCAGGTGGGTGACAAAGTATGGCTACATTTGCAGAAGGAGCGCCTCACTGGACCCCACCGCAAGCTTCGCCCGCTCCGATACGGGCCGTACACCATCACCAAGGCTGTAGGGAACAATGCATTTCAGCTCAGTATTCCACCATTAATTGGTCTGCACCCAGTCTTCAATGTGGATCGCCTTCGTCCTTACTTCGCACCTCTACTGGACACCTCGGACATTGCAGAACAACTCACACCAACTAAGTTAAATCCAGACTGCATGGAACAGGCCACCACAGATTGCATCATGGACATGCAAATCAAGAACACTCGCCAGCAGAAGATCCAACTATATCGGGTTGTCAAAGCCGGCCAACTCCTGCACCAAGGAAAGTGGTTCACCAGGGACCAAGTTCAGCAGAAATTTCCTCATCTCATGGAGGAACTTAACGCAATGGGGACCATTGCTTCCTAAGGGCAGAGGAATGATCCAGGTGGATATTGGTGGTCACCCACCTATTCCACTTGGGGCTCCACCATTGTCTATTTCAGTTTTTCAGTTTCGGCACAGTTTCTATTTTTAGCAGTTTTTCGGGTCCTAAACTTCCGGAGCCGTTTTGAAGCCCTAAACGACGTTTTTGGGAAAACGGAGAGCAACATGGGTCCAAGGAATGATGTTGCTCATTCCAAATTTTTAGTCCTCGGATAGATCTTTCTAACGAGGTATGGTACACATCAAACGAAGATCGTATGCCAAAGTTACGCCCCTGGGAAGTTGAAACACCAATTTACCCAAACGGGGCCCATAGTTTTGGCGCTTCATCTCCTAGGGTTAGGGTTTTGGCTGTTTAGGATTTCCCATTGTTTCTAAATGATAATAGGCCCTCGAGCCTCATTGTAACACAGTTCAGAGGCCTGTAGCCGCCACATCTCTTCTCAGAGATAGCTACCAGCGCCCTAGCTAGTTTTATTTCCATTCTGTCTGTAAGCAAATTTCAGTTCTTTAACATTAATGAAATGAAGTGTTATTTCCGCTGCATCTCTGTATTTATGGTTATATGTTTATTCTGTTGCGTTCCTGCATAAATCCGGATCAGTGGTATCAGAGCGGTCTGCTTTTTCTCGATCCTTCTTTGCATTTCCCCAACGAGGTCGGGGTATAAGGAGCTAGGGCTTGATCTGGTGGAACCTTTGCAAGATCAGCCTCGCAAACCTCGACGGACGCCCATGGGGGACGAAAAGAAAGATGAGGAAGCAGGAGATCCTATCAAAATATTGCTCGAGGAGGCCCTCGAAAAACAAAGGAACGCGATGATGGATAGCTTTGCTCAGATCCTTCAATGGCTGCCCACCGGCGGCGCATCTGCATCCAGTAGCCACTCTGGAGTTGCGACTCCCTTTAAGGTACAAGTAAATTTTGACATTCCCATATTTGAGGGTCAAATAGACACAGATGTCGTAGATAGATGGTTGAATCTATTAGAAGGATATTTCTTTGTTCATGACTTTTCAGACCGGGAGAAGATTATTTTTGCACTCCTCAAAGCTACCCCCCATGTTAAGGATTGGTGGGAAACCTACTGTGAGAACAAGGACCAGACAGAACCCTCTCTGTTCTCGGCCGTACCAACTTGGAATTATTTCCGAGACGCCGTCAAGGAACAGTACTATCCCGTGGGGAGCTATGAGGACAAGTACATACAATGGACCACGCCGCGACAACAAAGGGATCAAGATGTGCATGAGCTGACGAATCTGTTCCATACCCTGCGCACAAAGTTGGGTATCAAAGATTCAGAGAAACATCTGGTGCTAAAGTATCGCAGCTGCCTGCACAAATACATTCAGGAGGAAATGGAGTTCCTTGACATCTCCTCGCTTGGTACGGCATACCGGTATGCTGCCAAGATTGAGCAGAAATTCAAGCAGAAGAAGCGAGACTTTGGATCTGCGAATCAAAAGCAAGGGAAAGGTGCTTCCAAACCGCAGAATAAAGGACCGAGCCAAGGCATGGCGGCTAAAGACAACTCATCGAAGCCACAAGAAAAGAACAGCACCGCAAAGCCAAAGAAGGACACGGAAAGTGGTGTGAGTTCCATAAGAGCTCCACTCACAACACAAGTGAGTGTCGGGCCAAGCAGTCGCTAGTGGCCGAGATGAGGGCTTCTGAGTCAGATGCATGCTCTGACTCCGAATCAGAACCTGAAACGGGGAATGAAAAAGGGAAACAGATTATTGATGCGGAGCCCAACGCCACCGTTGCCACTACAAAGGTCCAGAAGGAGGAACCGGAAGATCCAGAGGAGGAGGAACGTCTCTTCCACTCCCAGATGTGGGTAAAGGGCTCCCCTGTACAGTTCATTGTCGACAATGGGAGCCAAAAGAACCTCATTTCAGCAGACGCTGTGAAGCGTTTGGGCTTGCCGACCACAGCTCACCCACATCCATACACCATCGGGTGGCTTCACCAAGGATGATATCTCCGCGTCAGCCAGCAGTGCCGCCTTCCCTATAGCATCAAGCCCTTCACTGATGAGGTATTATGTGATGTTGCTCCTATTGATGTTTCTAATGTATTATTAGGACAACCATACTTGTGGAAGCGTCATGCTGTGTATGAGTCTCGACCTCATGCTATTATTATTACTTTGCGAAATAAGTTGTACAGGATACCAGAGGTACCACCTCCTACGACTATCTCTTTGGTTACTGCAAAACAATGCAGTAAGCTCATTTCCCAAACCAGGAAATTCGTTTTCTCGAAGGATCCGCCTGTGGCAAGAAGAAGACTCAGACACTGCGTCTGTGACAGGGCTCCTCTGCACAACAACAACAAATGGTTAAGGTTGTGGAGGAGTACGGGGACATATTCACCTCACCCACAGGGGTTCCTCTGCACTGTCAGGTCAAGCACCCGATTGATCTGACCCCTGGTGCACCGCTACCTAATGGACCGATCTATCGGCGCTCTGTTCTGGAGAATGATGAAATCAAGAGGCAGATTCAGGAGCTGTTGCAGAAAGGTCACATCAGACCAAGTTCATCGCCCTGTGGGAGCCCGATCGTGTTGGTACAGAAGAAGGATGGGACGTGGAGACTCTGTATTGACTATCTGGCGCTGAACAAGATCACTGTCCGGAATAGGTACCCAATCCCACGGATTGATGACCTTCTGGACCAACTCAAAGGTGCAAAATATTTCAGCAAGATCGACCTGAATTCTGGGTATCACCAGGTACCAATTGAACCCTCCGATGTGTGGAAGACTGCCTTCAAAGCTAAGGAAGGCCTTTTCGAATGGCTGGTCATGCCTTTCGGGTTGACGAATGCTCCCGCCACCTTCATGAGGATGATGGATGACATATTGCGGCCATTCACCAACTCATTTGTAGTGGTGTACTTGGATGATATTTTGATCTTCAGCCAGACTTGGGAAGAGCACCTTCACCACATCCGACAAGTCCTCCAAACACTGCGGCAACACAAGTTGTGTGCCAATTTGGAGAAGTGCACTTTTGGCATGATCCAGGTTCAATATCTGGGATACATTATTGATGAAAGGGGGGTGCATGTGGATCCAACCAAGATCCAAGTCATTCGGGATTGGCCAGCCCCAACCACTATAACAGAGCTTCGCAGCTTTCTGGGTCTTGCTAATTTCTATCAGAGGTTCGTGTTGGGATTCTCTCATATCACTTGGCCCTTGAGTCAAGTCACCAAGGGAGGAGCGAGAGAAATTTTTTTTTGGTCGGAACCTCAACAGAAGGCGTTCACAGAACTGAAAAACCGCCTCTGTTCTGCCCCAGTGCTCACTTTACCAGACTTGCAACAGCCATTTGAGATCGAGACAGTTGCCTCTGACTATGCTATTGGGGCAGTTCTTACTCAACAGGGACATCCAGTGGCATTTCACAGTGAGACATTGTCTGACACAGTTCGCAAGTACCCCACATATGACAAAGAAATGTACTCCATTGTGCAAGCTTGTCGACAATGGAAACATTACATTTTTGGGAAGGAAACAATCATCCACACAGACCACCAGCCCCTGCAGTCCATACAGACACAAGGGAAGTTGCAGAATGATCGCCATCAGAAGTGGTCCACATATCTGCAACAGTTTCATTTGAACATCAAGTACAAGAAGGGTAGCACCAATAATGTTGCAGACTGCCTCAGCCGACCACCGATCGTGGCGCTCACCACCGTGCTCAACTCTTGTGGGCACGAGACTTCTGATCGGCCGCTTCTCTATGAGAGTGACCCAGAATTCGGCCACACTTACAAGGCACTCTTGGGGGGCACGCAAGTTCCAAATTTTCACCTCCAAGATGCACTTTTATGTCACCTGGGACACCTGTGTGTTCCTTCAAGCGAGCGTGCCAAGATGATATGGGAAGCACACTACAGTCGAGTTGCTGGGCATTTCGAGGTCGAGAAAACAGTAGCAATACTACAGAAGTATTTCTATTGGCCGAACCTTCGAAAGGATGTCGAGAAGCACATCAGATCCTGCACTGCTTGTGCCATTGCCAAACCGACCATCAAGAAGCAAGGCCTATATACTCCTCTACCTACACCTAGTCGACCTTGGGAATCCATCTCCATGGATTACATGTCGGGCCTGCCTTCTACTAAGAAGGGAAATGACTGTGTTTTTGTGGTCGTCGACAGATTCTCGAAGATGGCCATTATGGCGGCCTGCAAGAAGAATATCACAGCAGAAGCCACTGCTAAACTCTTCTTTGAACGAGTGTGGGTGCACTTTGGGATCCCACAGTCTATCATATCAGATCGGGATAGTAGGTTCCTCAGCACATTTTGGTCCAGCCTCTGGTCGATGTTGGATACCAAGTTCACCAAGTCCACAGCTTTCCATCCCCAAACAGATGGCCAGACAGAGGTCGTCAACAGAATGATTGTACACATTCTGCGCATGTACAATTCAAAGCATCCACGCACATGGGACGAGAGCCTCCCTTATGTAAAACATAGTTATAATCGAGCTCTCCACAGTTCAATCGGCCATAGCCCCTTTCAGTTGGGCTTGGGATTCCAGCCACTATGTCCCATTGACGAGGCCATGCCATTTGCAGCTGCTCAGGCCAATTCAGCTCATGTCCAGTCTGAAGTTGACAAAGCCAGTAGCTTCATCGAGCGCATTCAACACATCCGCCAACAGGTTCATGATATATTGGACAGAGCCAATGCCAAGTACAAGCAACGCCGTGATCAACACCGGGTGCCACACAACTTCCAGGTGGGTGACAAAGTATGGATACATTTGCAGAAGGAGCGCCTCACTGGACCCCACCGCAAGCTTCGCCCGCTCCGATACGGGCCGTACACCATCACCAAGGCTGTAGGGAACAATGGATTTGAGCTCAGTATTCCACCATTCCTTGGTCTGCACCCAGTCTTCAATGTGGATCGCCTTCGTCCTTACTTCCCACCTCTACTGGACACCTCGGACATTGCAGAACAACTCACACCAACTGAGTTAAATCCAGACTGCATGGAACAGGCCACCATAGATTGCATCATGGACATGCAAATCAAGAACACTCGCCAGTAGAAGATCCAACTATATCGGGTTGTCAAAGCTGGCCAACTCCTGCACCAAGGAAAGTGGTTCACCAGGGACCAAGTTCAGCAGAAATTTCCTCATCTCATGGAGGAACTTAACGCAATGGGGACCATTGCTTCCTAAGGGGGAGGAATGATCCAGTGGATATTGGTGGTCACCTGCCTATTCCACTCGGGGGCTCCACCATTATCTATTTCAGTTTTTCAGTTTCGGCACAGTTTACTATTTTTAGAAGTTTTTCGGGTCCTAAACTTCTGGAGCCGTTTTGAGGCCCTAAACGACGTTTTTTGGGAAAATGGAGAGCAACATGGGTCCATGGACCGATTTTACTCGTTCCAAATTTGTAGTCCTCGGATAGATCTTTCTAACGAGGTCTGGTACGCGTCAAACGGAGATCGTATGCCAAAGTTACGCCCCTGGGAAGTTGAAACACCAATTTACCCAAACGGGGCCCATAGTTTTGGCGCTTCATCTCCTAGGGTTAGGGTTTTGGCTTTTTAGGATTTCCCATTGTTTCTAAATGATAAATAGGCCCTCGAGCCTCATTGTAACACAGTTCAGAGGCCTGTAGCCGCCACATCTCTTCTTAGAGATAGCTACCAGCGCCCTAGCTAGTTTTATTTCCATTCTGTCTGTAAGCAAATTTCAGTTCTCTGATATTAATGAAATGAAGTGTTATTTCCGCTGCATCTCTGTATTTATGTTTATCTCTTTATTCTGTTGCGTTCGTGCATAAATCCGGATCATTGAGTCAAGTCACCAAAGGAGGAGCGAAAGCAAAATTATTTTGGTCGGAATCTCAACAGAAGGCATTCATGGAATTGAAACATCGTCTTTGTTCTGCCTTAGTGCTCACATTACCAAACTTGCAACAACCATTTGAGATCAAGACAAATGCCTCTGACTATGCTATTGGGGCAGTTCTTACTCAACAGGGGCATCTAGTGGCATATCACAGTGAGACATTGTCCGACATAGTTCGCAATTATCCCACTTATGAAAAAGAAATGTATTCCATTGTGCAGGCTTGTCGACAATGGAAGCATTACATTTTGGGGAAGGAAACAATCATCCACACAGACCACCGACCCCTGCAGTTTATACAGACACAAGGGAAGTTGCAGAATGATCTCTATCAGAAGTGGCCCACATATCTGCAGCAGTTTCATTTGAACATCAAGTACAAGAAGGGTAGCACCAATAGTGTTGCAAACTGCCTTAGCCGACCACTGATCGTGGCACTAACCACCGTTCTCAACTCTTGTGGGCACGAGACTTCTAATTGGCCGCTTCTCTACAAGAGCGATCCAGAATTCGGCCACACATACAAGGCACTCTTGGGGGGTACACAAGTTCCAAATTTTCACCTCCAAGATGCACTGTTATGTCACCTGGGACACCTTTGTGTCCCTTCAAGCGAGCGTGCCAAGATGATATGGGAAGCACACTATAGTCGAGTCGCTGGGCATTTCGGGGTCGAGAAAAAAGTGGCAGTACTACAGAAGTATTTCTATTGGCCGAACCTTCAACAGGATGTCGAGAAGTACATAAGATCCTACACTGCTTGTGCTATTTCCAAACCGACCATCAAGAAGCAAGGCCTCTAAACTCTGCTACCTATCCCTATTCGACCTTGGGAATCCATCACCATGGATTACATGTCGGACCTTCCTTCTACTAAGCATGGAAACGACTATTTTTTCGTCGTCGTCGACAGATTCTTGAAGATGGCCATTATGGCGGCCTACAAGAAGAATATCACAGCAGAAGCCACTGCTAAACTCTTCTTTGAACGAGTGTGCATGAACATTTGGATCCCACAGTATATCATACCAAATCGGGACAACAGGTTCCTCAGCACATTTTGGTCCAGCCTCTGGTCAATGCTGGACACCAAGCTCACCAAGTCCACAGCTTTCCATCCCCAAATTGATGGCCAGACAGAGGTCGTCAATAGGATGATTGTACACATTCTACGCATGTACAATTCAAAGCATCCACGCACATGGGATGAGAGCCTCCCCTATGTACAACATAGTTATAACCGGTCTCTCCACAGCTCAACCAGCCACAGCCCCTTTCAGGTGGGCTTTGGATTCCAGTCGCTATGTCCCATTGACGTAGCCATGCCATTTGCGGCTACTCAGGCTAATTCAACTCATGTCCAGTCTGAAGCTGACAAAGCGAACATATTCATCGAGCGCATTCAGCACATCCGCCAGCAGGTTCATGACATATTAGATAGATCCAATACTAAGTACAAGCAATGACATGATGAACATCGAGTGCCACACAACTTCCAAGTGGGAGACAAAGTGTGGCTACATTTGCAGAAGGAGCGCCTCACTGAACCCCACCGCAAGCTTCGCCTGCTCTGATATGGGTCGTACACCATCACCAAGGCTGTAGGGAACAATGCCTTTGAGATAAGTATTCCACCATTCCTTGGTATGCACCTAGTATTCAATGTGGACCGCCTTTGTCCCTACTTCCCACCTCTACTAGACACCTCTAATATTGCAGAACAACTCACACCAACAGAGTTAAAACCAGACTGCATGGAACAGGCCACCAAAGATTGTATCATGGACATGCAAATCAAGAACACTCTCCAACAGAAGCTCCAACTGTATCGGGTTGTCAAGGCTGGCCAACTCCTGCACCAAGGCAAGTGGTTCACAAGGGACCAAGTTCAACAGAAGTTTCCTCATCTCATGGAGGAACTTAACACAATGGGGACCATTGAACGGGTTTCATCTAGTTCATTAAGATGAGCCAGTCATTGTTTCTGGGCATCTGACAGATCCAAACCAACTTCAAGATTTGTTATGAGCATACTGATTTCAAATTCTATTAGAAACAACAGGGATTTCCCATAAACCGACTCAAATGGTGAAAACCTAGTTGTGTTCTGCCATGTTGTTTTGTATGCCCATAGATATTTGGGTAGCTTCTGAGCCCAATCCCGACGATGGTATGCCACAGTTTTTGTCAAGATATTTTCCAATTTCTTGTTTGTGCTTTCTACTTGTCCATTCGCCTGGGGTGGTATGGAGATGTCACCCTATGCTTGACCCCCATATTTCAGCATAAGCTTTGCTATCATATGTGATTAAAATTGTGCTCCTCCATCTGAAACAATCTCCCTCAGAGTACCGTAACGAGCAAAAATTTCCTCAAATAGAAAGTCTAAAACCATATGTTATGTTTCTTTCACAACAGCTTTGGCTTCTACCCACTTAATCATGTAATCAGTGCAGACCAAAATGTGAACCTTTTGCTGGGAGGGTGGGTTGAAGGGTCCGACGAAATCGATAGCCCATTTCTTAAAAGGTTCGAGGACTACCTATGGCTACAAAGGCATTTCATCAGCTCGACTGGGTTGCCCCATGCACTGGCAACTATCACACCTCCAGACATAATTTTGCGCATCCCGAAAGATAGAACGCCAGTAATATCCCATTTGTAGCACCTTATCGCATGTTCTTTTATCTGCAAAATTCCCCCCACAAGGGCCATCATGGGCAACCTTCATCACTTCATAAATATCATCCTCAGATACATAGCACTGAATCTTCTTATCGGCTCCTGTATGAAAGAGGTACCCTACCATCCAGGAATATCGAGCACTGTGATGAATAATTTTTCGTTCTTCCCTATATGACAAATGATGAGGCACCTTCCCTGTAGCAAGATAGTTAGCAATATCTACATACCACAGAGGGTTAGTAGAAATTGAAAAAAGATGCTCATCGAGAAAACTATCTTCTATAGGTGTGCATTCATCATTGTTATCCATTCTAGAAATAAAATCAGCAACTACATTATCTTTTCCTGGTTTGTCTACTATTGTGATATCAAATTCTTGATGCAATAGCAACCATCTTGTAATGAGACCAGGAGTGATAGGTTTATTCATCAAATACATTATTGTTGCATGATCAGTATGTACAAAAGTAGGATACCCAGTGATGTAGTGTCGGAACTTGTTGACAGCTTAGATGACAACCAAGAATTTTTTTTCAGTCACCGTGTAATTTAATTCAACAGGAATTAAATTCTTGCTGACATAGTAAACGGCATACGGTGTTTTGTCTACCTGTTGTCCTAAGACTGCTCCTACTGTTGTCTGAGAGACATCAACATGTATGTGAAATGGAAATGCCCAATCTGGTCCTCGAAGGATCAAAGCTTTGCAAACCAGTCCCTTGATTTTCACGAAATCTACTTCACAGTCTTATGTCCAAAAAAATTCTGCATCTTTTGTTAGTAATTGAAAAAGTGGATGTGTTATATTAGAAAATTTTTCTATAAAGCGTCTCTAATAACCAACACAACCAATAAAGCTACGTACCTGTGTGGGTATCTTGGGTACCGGGAAGTGCAATATTACCTCTACTTTGGCCGGATCAACTCGAATTCCAGCAATTGAGAGAAAATTTCCCAATACTATTCCTTCTTCCCTCGTCATATGGCATTTGACTGTACTCAGAGATACATGGGTCTACTTGCATATTTTGAGTACTTTTTCCAAATTTTCCAACCCTTCTTCAAATGAGTTTCCATATGGAGTAAAATCATCCATATATATTTCAACGTTGTAATCGACTAAATCGGAAAAAATTCCCAAAATTGCCCTCTGGAAGGTTGCAGGTGCATTACAAAGGCCAAATGGGAGGACCCTGTATGGAAAGGTCCCCCATGGGCATGTGAAATTTGTTTTATCTTGGTCTTCCGAGGCTATCTGGATCTGGTTATACTTGCTAAACCTGTTTAGGAAGGAAAATAACTTCTTCCCAGCCAAGGTGTCGAGGACTTGGTCAATGAATGGAAAAGGGAAATGGTATTTTTTGAGTTGCCTTGTTTAGTTCCCTATAATCATTGAAGATCCACCATTTACCATTCCTTTTTGGAATAATAACCAGCAGAGACACCCATTGGCTATCCGAGATGGGGTAAATGAAGCCTACATCCAATAATTTATGTAATTCTTCCTTGACAATGTTCTTTAGGGCAGGATTCATTCTTCATTGGGGTTGTCTCACAGGGCGGCAATATTCCTTAATATAAATATGATGAGTACATAAATTAGCAGGGATCCCCTTCATGTCGGTATAATCCCAGGCAAAAGCTTCTTGATGGACTTGAAGGACTTTTAAAAGCTACTTTTTTTGGTATTCTGACAGGTTCTGGTTGATATTGAGTGTCTTCCCTAGTTCAATTTCAATTAGAATACTATATGGGATGAAGTTACAGGAATTTCTTCAATTTCATCTTTTGGTTTGATGTTTTCCTGTGTTTCACAACTCATAGCAGACTCTAAAAATTGACGAGTTGAATTGGAAACAGAATCGGGATCATTAATAAAAGTGTTAATGGCATCATCCTCAGTTTCTATTTTGAATTGAAGGGCCTGCCCAATGGTGAGGATTGGTCCAACTTCTTCATTTTCAGGTTTAGGCTCTTCTAATGGCAAAGGTTTATGTCTGGTTAATAGTTTTTCATATGGGCTGGGTTCCGTAGGGGGGTAGAGAGTAAGGTTCTTTGTAACTGTCCCATTTGATATAATCATGTCTAGATCGACACCTGATATAGGCGTTTGTGTTTGCAAGCCAAGGTCTTCCTAAGATCAATGGATGACCACCAACTGAGGATTGTGTTTGTAATATAAGGATCAGGTCTACGGGATAGTGCCATGAGTCCATCGAAATAGTCACATCTTCCAACTTTCCTACCGGTTTAATTGTAGACCTATCTGCTAATTCCAAGATAGTACGGGTTGGCTTAATTTTTTCGTGACCTAATGCATTCATTTGTTTCGGAGGTAATGATATTGATGGCAGCACCCAAATCTACCAGTACATTTGGGATTTAAACCCCATTGATTTGTACTATTAGGATTGGGTTCCCTGTGTTGGGTTTGTGTTATATTCTTTCCACGACTAATCATGCGCGGAGGGGGGGGGGGTCACAGGGGGGGCGATATCCCCCCCTATACATTGTGTTGGGCGCAACATTGGGGGGATCACAGGGGGGGCGGTAGCCCCCCTATCGGTGCTCAGGGCAGCGCCCCAAAAAATAAAATAAAATAAAATAAAATAAAATAAAAAATAAAAATAAAATAAAACAAAATAAAAATCAGTCCTTATTTTTTGATGGGCGGGTCCGCCCATAGTTTTGTGCATGGGTTTGCACATGGTTTTTGGGTACGATCGTTTTCGGCCCCTAGTATTTTGTAGATCCAGTCAAGGGAACTACGGTTATGTTCTAATCCAGGGTTAATGGATTGGGGTTTATGTATGCTTCGCCATGTATATATATGTGTTGTAACACTAAAAGGAATAGTAAACCGGTGAATGTTCCAATTCCTGTAGGTGAAAATCTGTCTGATGAACAGCGTCCCAAGACACAAGAAGAAGAGGAGGATATGTCCCGTGTTCCATATGCAAGTGCAGTGGGTAGCCTGATGTATGCAATGGTATGTACTAGACCAGACATTGCACATGAAGTGGGAGTATTGAGCAGGTTTATTTCAAACCCAGGGAAGGAGCATTGGACAACGGTGAAGTGGGTTTTCAGATATTTACGTGGCACTAGTGATTATGGCTTGTGCTACCAGGGAAGACCAGGATTGGAAAGAGTGTTGGACATTCGTGGTTTTGTTGATGCAGACTGGGATGGAGATCTAGACCAAAGAAGATCTACAAGTGGGTATGTGTTTAGCCTATTTGGAGGTGCAGTCAGTTGGATGATTAAAAGATAGTCTATAGTGGCTCTTTCAACTACAGAGGCTAAATACATAGCAGCCACTCATGCAAGCAAGGAAGCAGTTTGGTTGCAAAGATTGTGTTCAAGTATGGGGTTGGTGTAGCAAGCTATAAGGATAGATTGTGATAGCCAAAGTGCAATTTTCTTGGCTAAGAACCCTGCTTATCATTCAAATACAAAGCACATTGATGTTCAATATCACTTTGTGAGAGATATGGTTGAAGATAAAAGGGTGTTTCTGGTAAAGGTGGACACTTTGAAGAATGTTGCAGATGCATTAACAAAGTCTGTGAGCACTTAGAAGTTCTCTTGGTGTAGAGAAACAATGGGTGTTGCAAAGCTGGGCTAATGACTCAGCTCTCCTATGGCCCCCTGCGGAAAGAAAACAACAAGTGGGAGAATGTTGGGTTTGTGTTATATTCTTTCCACGACTAATCACACACGAGGGGGTAATAGCCCCCCTGTACATTTCGCTGGGCGCAACGTCGGGGGGGATCACAGGGGGGGCGGTAGCCCCCCCTGTCGAGGTCTGGGGCAGCGCCCCAGAAAAAAATTTTGGTCCTTATTTTACGATGGGTGCATCCTCCCATGGTTTTTTGCATGGGTTTGCACATGGTTTTGGGGTACAATGGTTTTCGGCCCCTGGTATTTTGTAGATCCGGTCAAGGGAACTACGGTTATGTTCTAATCCAGGGTTAATGGATTGGGGTTTATGTATGCTTCGGCATGTATATATATGTGTTGTAACACTAAAAGGAATATAATGAAAAATCAAGTTGGTCGTCTCGATTTGGGATTGAGGGGAAAATATCTGTGTTTATATGTTTTATGTTTTATGCTCTCGCTACTGTTATTTTCTGTTTTTAAGATTCGTTTGCAGATAATTTCTGTACAGGGTTAAAACCTACACCCTGGGTCCCCATATTTTACAGGCATAGTCTTTCCTAGCATGATGTCGGACAGTCTACCCATCACATGAATGGTTAACGGACCCCTTGGTTTCTTCCTAGGTTTCTTAGAGCAGTAATCTTTGAGAGTTTTTGCATATATAGGTACATCCTTCATAGCTTGAAGAAGGGGTATTTTGACAAAAATATTTTGCAATTCCCCTGGAAATTCAAACTCTGCTTGAGGGTTTTGTTTATTCAGGGTCAATATTTCAGGATAAATGATGGATTAATTGGACGACCCTGGTTAAGAACAGGTTGGGGAGGTGTTTGGTTTATCATTTTTTGGTCTGGTTTATCCCCAACTGTTCTTTGTTCTGGTTCTACAACTTCACTTTCAATCTGCTCTATGCTAATAGGTGAAGTCAGAGAATTTACCACCCGCCCAGATCATAAGTTTATCTCATTAAGTCCTGCGGTAGAAATGTTATATGATGGAAGGTTAAGAGTGTCTTTTTGTTGGACCCCTTTATTATTAGGATTCGGATTGGGTTGGATAGGAAGCTGGGGTCGAATGGATGGGTTGCCTGGAGGTACATTGGAGGGCAACCGAAGTTGGTGTTGAGGCATAGATTGGGGAAATTGCCCAGTAGGAGAGGGTCCACGCCAATTCTGATTCCATGAAGGATTCGAACTGGTCTGGAGAGCCCATTGTTTCCAAGGGGAATATTGATACTGAGACCACATCGGTGAAAAAGGTACAGGCTGGGAACCCATATTAAAATTATTAAAATACTGAGATGGGTCCTGAGGCATACCTGGATTCATAGCTAATGGTCGAGGCTGCCATGGCTTTTTCGGTCCCATAAAGTACAGTTGATCTACTGTATTTTCTTCACTTGCCCCTTGAAAAACTACCTTTAGTCCTGGCAAAGAAGGGCACGAGCTGGTCACATGGGCATGTTCGCAAATTGCATAGGCTTCCACAGTGTTTAATGGGCACTCTTTCAACAAATGATTCTTTCTGCACTGTGGGTAAAATATAGCCATAGTCTTCTCCAACTCTATTTGTTTATGTTTTGCTTGCAGAGTGTCCATCTAGGCAGATAATGTGCTTAGGATATTAGTCCTTAGGTTATCTAGTAGGTTTCTGATTTCTGCCTTTGTAACCCCTCCACCAGAAGTCTTTAATGACCAAATTCCTTGTCCACTTCTTGCAGCTCCTTGTGAACACTGAATTCACAACTCACAGATAGTGTCAAAGTCTTCTTTTGAAACGTCCCCCTTTCCTACTATGTTCAGAAGTTGTAGGGAGTCTTCCATAAGTGCCCGGAGAAGGATGATCTTCAGAATATATTTATCCAGGTCACTACAGCATATATTCTCTCGTCCTCTTTCTGTACAAACTTAAAAATTTCCTCCTTGATGTCACGGGATTTACAGTAATCTTGATATTTCTCCAAAAAGACTTCCTTCATTGCATCCCATGAGGAAATAGTCTTTCCTCCTAAGCCCATGAACCATCATAGGGTTGTCCCTTTTAAGGTAGCAGGAAATATTTTTAGCTTCTGAGAATCGGTGATATAATCGTACCCTTGACAGACAATGTCAAATTCGAAGAGGAATGTATCAAGGTCTTCAAAAGAAAGCCCATGAAAAATAGTTATAGTCGTTAAAGGAATGGGCTTCATTGGTGCATCACCTATAATGTTTCCAATTGGAAAATCAATAGAAGAACTTGTAGGTGCCATGAATATCCTCCAATACTCACCCGAGATTTCAACTGGTTCTACAACTGGTACTTGGGGTGATTTGACTGTAGGAGGTTTCACAGCACTCCCTTGGTCTCGTGGTGAAGCGAAATCCTTCAGGAGCTCTTCTTCCCAGTTGGAATTTCTCAATTCAACTGCAGGAGTTTTCACAGCACTCCCTTAGTCTCGTGGTGACGCAAACCCCTTCGGGGGTTCTTCTTCCCAGTTGGAATTGCTCAATTCTTCTGACCCTTTGCTTGTTATTTCTTCCCCTTTTAATGGAAGTAGGGGTATCTCCTCCACTGGTATCTTATTTATTACTCCTTCCGTTTTCGAAAGGATTTCCTTTGGTACCGTGCATGGCACTGGCTGCTCAACCAACTGCCCTTCAAAATTCGTCTGAACCCTTACCCTGACAGCAGCATGAGAAGATGCTTCAGATTCAGCTTTTGCAATGATCTCTTGGATATATGTATTCCTTCCCATATCCCTTCATTTCTTTGGGGGTCTTCCTTTGCCCCTCTTATTCAGATCTTTTTTCATACAATTTGGTTGGAAGAATTCATTAAAATAACAAAAGTGCTCAGGACCCGGAGCAGGATGGATAGTTTCCTCCCCGAGACGAGAGAGTAGGTTCAAAAAGAAAATCAAATAAACAAAAAGAAAATCAAAGTTCAGGACCTGAAGTAGGGTGATCAAATACCCTCCCCAGGATGAGAAGTTGCCCCTTTAGAAAATAATCTCAAAGGGACTTGGAGCAGGGTAACAAATTCCCTCCCCAAGACGAGAGATTGGTTCTAATGAAAAATCAAAAATAAAATAGCACACTATGCTCAGCACTTAGAGCAAGGTAATGAATTCCCTCCCCAAGACAAGAGATCAATTTAAAAAATAATAATGGAGAAACAAAGAAAACGTAACACTACGCTCAGGAGTTACAACAGGGTAACAAATACCCTCCCTAAGATGAGAGATTAGTTCTAAAAACAAGAAAAAAAAACATTATGCTCAGGACTTGGAGCAAGGCAATAAATTCCCTCCCCAAGACGAGAGATCGACCCTTAGATCAATTGTGGATCGTGTTCTTGCACCTTGTTAACCTTCCCCAGAAATGGCGCCAAAATGTTGGTGTCCAGATATGAACAATATTCAAACCATTTTTCCACATTAATTATCAATCCGGGTGCATTAGTTATTTCAAGACTAAGACACACAGTATATACAAGAGCAATAACATAACCTGTTATTGAATCACAGGCTTAAACAATGAAAGCAAGAAAACTAATGTAACAACAATTAAAGATGGATTGCATACCGGAACAACAGTTACATTGATAAACAAAAATATGAAATCAAAAAAAAGGAAAATAACGTAGCACCCAATCAGAAGAGTGGGCCCAACTCTCCAATCAGGGCTGCGGCAAACTCACAGCTCACAAATGGAACAGCAAAACACTGTATTCAATTGATTAAAAGCACTTCTGTTACAATATCCCTTCTTTATTCTTAACCCCCGACTCACATCTCTAAGGCCCTTTTTATACAAATGTTCAAGGAACCGTAATTTCCCTCTAACAACTAAATATATACAATTATACATTTGTTACAACAGAAAACTAGTTGCTGAAAGGAAACCACAAAAAGCCTGAAATAGAGTTGGGTAAGTTGGAATCTGTTGTGATGTTGAAGCATGATGAGATGGCACTAAGAATTCGGAGTTGCTTCATGGCTTGCAAACATAATTCCCTTTACTTTTCCGAATCTGTGGAAATAATGGAGTTAATACTTGCAAAGGTAAAACCTCCATGACAATTACTTCATTAATCAAATATTCCATATAAGACAATGGGAAGGGGTTTACCTCATGTGTTTTAGAACAATTAATGATACAAAGAGATAGAAAGGTGGGCGAAAATGGGAGAGAAAAGTGTACAGATTTGGTACCCAACAGTTAGCATGAATTCAGTAACATTGTCTTTTCAATGAAATAACTGTTACAAACTAGTCCCATGAATTAATTTTAATATAGTAAAAGTTAAAATATCATTCATTCATTCATTCACTATCAAACTATTTAATTGTTTTGACTCTTTTATACCGACGCGGTATTGCTTAATTTTCCCCTGCATCTGCAGAATTTGTCTTTATCGGACGTCGAATACCGGCAATAATTGTAGTGAAAATCTCATTTTTGTTATCTTCGACTTATTAACGTCGATGTTATAATAGTAATAGAAATGTAAATACTGAGAAATCCTGATAAGATTTCCAAATTCTACCCTCGCCTGACCCTTCTCGATATCGATGCTTACGCTTATTCGGCATCAATCTCAGTATTTGGCCATGCCATTTGTGAGGCTTTCTTCTGATGAACGATTCTGCAACAGGTGATAACCCTCTTTCAATCAAGGCAACCCAATGGATTTCTTCGTCGATATGTCGCCCCCAACCTTTCCATGTGGATACTAAGATTTTCCAATCACGCCTCCACGATCCCTACACAAGCTCAATTTTATGGCAGAAAAGTTAGTGTGCCATCCTTCCTGATTAGCTTTAACAACTTCTTGAATTGCATTAATTCCTATCTCAATTGCACCAAATCCTCCCTCTATTATATTAATGCTACTTGGCATGGCATTAAAGCCTTCCATCAACTATCATATCTTGCTATAAACGAAGCTTCAAGCCCAATCTCTCACTCACTCCAACCTTTTTGTTTGCACAATCTCTTAAATTTTCTCACCTTCTACGCCCAAAGTTAGCACTCAAGCTCAAAGGCTCACCAGTAAAAAGTTAAATTCTTCTCAAAGTAAGCAATTGTGTTTTGAATATGCTTTTAATTATGGGTAGCTTGTGTATTGGGAAGCTTATATCGATTATTGCATGCAGGTCTTGAAGATGTAAAAATCAACCAGATGTCTAGAACATGCAAAGGCAAGGGACAAAATCTCAATATCATTGAACCCATCGTGTTAGATCCTCATGTGAATGAAGTCTTCTACGGGGATACCAGAGTTTTTGATGGGGGAGATGTATACCTTGATTGGGGGGAATATACTCATTATCAGGGGGAGGGGGGTATAGTGCATATATGCCAACTCCCAATTTGATGCAGTCGACTAGGATTATGCAGCCATGTGCAATATAAGGAAATATGAGATATGTTTGATAGCCACAGGACCACCCATAATGCCATACAATGACTTGACTAGATGGGTCATGGCGCAAGTCGACTTACAGTAGGAAGCCATTGTCAACAACAAAGGTGAATTTGTGGCCTCTTTAAAGGATGATGTGTTCATCTAGATATATCACCTCAACCCTCCTCAAATTTATATGACTAAGTACTTCCTTGACAATTTCTTCACCAGGCATCCAAATTTCATCAAAATTGTGAAGGTATGGTGGTGGGAAAATGACTCTTTCAAAGAGTGCACCAACAATTAGTATCCCACGCAACATGTGAGCATGGTTTCATCATCTCACAGTGTTTATCAGTGAGCTATATGGTGAGTTCAACACCTCTCATTTCAAATTGAATGGCTACCTTTAGTGCCAAAAAAATTCAATCAGTCATGTATTTAATTGGTCAATCATTTTGTCAACCAAATTGCTGAAAGCCCTTTTAAAAATAAAGAAAGCCCCAACAAATCAGGCCCATTTTCTATATGTAAACCTACTTAATAGATGGTTTATGTGTTTCCAATAATTTCGTGGCATTAACTAGAAGTGGACACGTGAGTTTCCACCTATACATATTTACTCTTAAGAATGGTGGGAAAACCATTGCCCAAAAAATTTCTATCATATTTGTGGCCATTTCTTGGCCTAGTCCCATCAAATCCTATTTTTTTTCTCAGCATCCACGAGATTCGAAGAAGCCAAAAAAGCTCTCAGAGGAATAGGGAACTAGTATTTTCAAGAGCACTACACCTGCATCTGTATCTATGGCTATTCAACAACCCCTCACCTAATGTCACAATTGGTCCTCGACCGACTAATGAAAAGGGAAATTACCTATCAAAGTGTTGGATCTAGAATAGTGTTGGTTCTATCCAACAATGATAAAAGTTCATGGTCAAGTTTCTCTATCATAATTGGTCATTATGCTCTAACTAAATTTCCTAAGATGACAAAATAAGCTCACAAGATTAAGGAGCTCAAACTTCTCATGTGTGTTTTTAGAAGACATTATCTCCATGGAATTATTAAGGAACATTGCATATTTATGAAGTTTACTCTTGCATACAAGCATGAGTTCATCCCTGATGACTCAATGTTCCAATATGTCCTCACATATGAAGAGGAAAATCAGAGAATGGAAGAAAGGAAAGAAGCCAACATGTTTCCCATCAAGTATCCCGAAGAAACCCAAAGAGAAAGACAAAGGGAACAATTCTCTTCAAATATATAAGTGGTATGAATGGCCAAACATGAAGAGGAAAGAGTTAAAGTTGAGGCCTTGGAGAAGAAAAGGCTTAAAGATGAAATGAGAAAGGAACATGAAAGGTTGGCCCAAGTCGGAGCCCAAACTATAGAACAAGTTACTATTGATGATGAGGAACCACAAGAGGATGTGAATTTATATTAAAAGGATATTGGCAAGGGGAAGGAGCCAAAGCATCCCCTGGAATATTCTTAAGAAAAGGAAGCCATAGAGACAAGCACTATAATAACTACCTCAATAAAAATTTCTATCATTTTACAGAATTTGATTCCCTTCATTCTGCCATTATTAAGAAAACAGGTACATCGCTTCATGTTGACCATCTCAATGACCTCAAATATGAATTCATTTAAAATGGGAGAATATTGCGATAACAAATCCTAGAAGGGCATAATCTACAATGTCCCCAAAAGAAGAAAAATTGGAGTTGCGGGGGAGGAAGTAGTTATTTTGGAAGGCCCGAAGTAAAGGATAATATGGAGTTTCATTGGCTAAAGAAATAAAAAGGTCGCAGTTGACATGATCTATGTTTTAGGATCCCTTTCCATGGCAAGCAAAGCCGCCACCAAAATTTTATCAATGGATGTGGAGCAGCTGACTCAAATTGCAGTGTCATTGTAAGAACAATTGAAAGACCAAAAGTGGTGGATGGATGCCAAATGATGGGATAGGTTAGAGGAACAATGCATCAAACTATTGGAGTCCTTGAGGGCCCAATAGGAGTATAAAATAGCACAGCTGAAGATAGCTCACATCAATGAGCTAAAGACGTTGAAAGACAATCACAAGAAAGATGTTATTGTAAAAGTGGAGCGGGCTCAGAAAACACAAGTTGACCTTTAGGTATTGAAAGCATAGGCTATCAAGATTAAAAATGATTTTCAAAACACACAAAACACTTTCGTGGAAAATTTAGGGCAAGTCCAAGGCTACTTCACATAATTAGAGAAGACATCTAGTGAAAGTAACGCCAAATTGGAAGCCTAGAATGTAGCCAACGAAGCTCTCAACCACATCATCGGCTGGAAAAATAAGCATTGGAATGCTCCTAACTCATTACCCAAATTGGATAAAATAAAAAATGAAAAAGATCAATCCCTAATCGTTCTGTGGATACCAGATTGTGAAGCAGTAAAATCAACACTTAATGAAACCATCGAGTTAGCCAAGAAAATTTGGGATGTCACTACTGAAATGATGGAGGAATGGGAACTTGAGATCATGGAGAATCTACCTAACTCCACCCCCATTGGATTGAAGGTCAAAGAAATAGCTAGAGTCATGGCCAATATGGTCACCAAAATCAAGAAGGTTCCAAATGTGGATGAAGAGTCGATAGAAAAATTTATCATCACTCCCACCAAAGAGGCAATGCAACTCACATGTTATACTACGAGTATGAAAAATAATGTTAAGAGGTTGGTCAGCCAAGCGTTCAAGGGAGAGCGACATTTACTAAATATGGATAGTTCCAGGATTTTCGAAATCCTGAATATCCATGTCGCTTGGAAGACATATCAAAAATAGTTAATTTCAATGAAGTCCTAATGCCATAACAATGCCAAAGAAGTTACCAGTCGAAGGCCATATTTGTTGTTATACACTTGACCTGCGATAAAACTAGAAATATGAAACAATATGGCCCAAAACACAAAAATATCACATGAAATGAGACATGCTACAAAGATATTTTATTATTCGTAAGTTGAATGCTATGTTCACTTGCCTCTTCGAGGGGGCAACCTCCAACTGAGCATATCTCAATTACAATAAGACTCGATACTTCTTTCTTTGCTATCTAAGACTATTTATAGCTTTATGACATCCAAAACCCTAACTATGAGTGGTCCCTTGCATAACACGGGATAAGCAATTTATTTATTAACAATGGCCCATTTATAACTAATTATGGTCCCCTTTCTATAATGCAGGTCAACCACTTACACATTAGAGGAAATTTCAACCTAAAAGTGGCCTCCTAACGAAAAATCATAAAATAGTAGTTAAAATAATAAAATAAGAGTTATTATTTGGGAAAAGAATAAAACAACCTTTATAATTGTATTTTTGGCTTATCTCCTTATAGGTTTACTCAAATTTCAAGTGTAGACACTCGTTGGATGCGGAATTAAATTTCTCGTCCAACGAGTACCCATAATGCATAATTTTGAGAAGACCCACATGGATAAAAATGTGGTTCTTCTCAAAATTATGCACAATGGGTACTCGTTGGATGCGAAATTTAATTATGCATCCAATGACTGTCTACACTTGAAATTTGAGTAAACCTATAAGGAGATAAGCCAAAAATACACTTTAAAAAAAAAAAAAGTAGTTTTACTTATTTTCCCTCCAAAATATTTACATGTACCTCTTTTTAAATTTAAAGTATATTGATATGTTTACATATTATGACATAGAAATTACATGAAAATTTCATGGGCACTTTTATGCTAAAATTTTCTCTAATTCATTATTATTAATGTGGATAACCACTTACAGACTTTATTTACTCAACTAACTGACTGTGACTCTGACGAGGCTTATTACATGAATAAGGGAGTTAGGGTTGGACCCTAACATTTGTAATTATAATTCAATGTATAAATAGGAAATTTTCCCCATTGTGAAAAGGGAGAGAGGAGGGAGTAAAAAAAAAAAGTTAAGATTGAATGTTCGTGTTGAAACTCTTGATTTGAAATATTTTGTAATGAAGGCCTTATTTTTCCAATCAATGCAATTGACTGGCCCGAGAGATATATGTGTATTTCATGTATGTTTATTGTCAATGTTCACAATGCGCGAATATTGTGTGTTTGCATATATTTATGAGAACGGAAGGATTATATCATAGCTAATATACAGGTATTAGTGTGAATCACACTTTTAATGGTTGTAAAATGCATCAACATCTTGGTAAGTTTACAATCATGAAAAGCAAGAAAATTTTCGGTAAAAATCACATCATCAGAGTTTTGTCGACGTGTTTAGAACCATCTAGTGTGGTTCATCGTCAGGACAAGATGAAGAATCATATCTTAGCATCAAGTTAAATAGATGAGGAAAAAAAATTAGCCTTCATAATACAACAGTTAGGTTTGACTAAATAAATGTTATTTTCTATTAATAAATAATATCTTAATATAAGGAAATAATTGTTAGAATATAGTTGTTAATATTGAATTAAGAAAAATAAATTAATCAAAAGGATTTTTTTTATGAAATGAATACCTAAAATTAAAATCGTTAAACATCTTACTTGTATTTAAGAAAATAATATTTATTCACACTCTTTAGTTTCATTCAGTCTAACAATTAACCTCCATGATCCTTAAAGAATCATCATTCCCTGAAAACAAAAATTATTATATAGGTAAGGATAGAAAATTTCATTAACAGTAGATACAATTTATAGCTTATAAAATAATCCCTTACCCTGGAGTGGAAAACTGAAAATCGAGCTCACATGATGGTCAAAGATTACAACTCCAAATGAAAGCAGGTCTAATTGGGGCCCACGATAAGGTTTTATCCCCTCATTAATGACTACTCCACCAATGGTCACATATTGGTCGTCAGTAATAGTAAAGGTTGAAGTGATCATGAGGACAAAGGGTTAGTATAATTGTATCATAAATCTTTGCGAGACAAATCCCCTGAGTTATATTATGTAGTAAAGGTTGAATTGATCACAATGACAATAAAGGGTTAGTGTAATATTGTCGTAAGTCTCTACAAGAGAAATCCCTTGAGTTATGCAGTTAAGCTTGAAGTGATCACAAGGACAAAGGGTCACTACAACAATGTCAATAAAAATAAAAAAGGGAAGGTGAATATGATAAGTTAAATGAGATGGAAAATCCCAAAACATTAGTTTAAAACAACACATAGATTGAAGGCTAATGCTTATTCTTAGAACAATTTGAATATTTTGAGTTCTTGTATCATGTTTTCCACATGTATGGCAACTAGAAACAATTTACGACAACTTCAAAGGCCAATTTTGATTGCTAAAAACTATGAAATTTGGTCAATCAAGATGAAAACCTTCCTTTATTCTCAAGATTGATGAGATTGAATTGTGAATGGATTTAGAGAACTAAATTATGTAGTTATATAGATGTTAAATGCTCATATATATTATTTAATTGAAAACAGAAAGAATGATTCAAATGTATTACGGCTTATTCATCAAGGATTAGAAGATCCAACTTTACAAAAGTTGCAACAAGAAACTATGCCAAGCACATGAAATATTTTAGAGATTGCATATCTTTGAAGGAGTTTTGAGAATTTAAAGCTGAATTATTTTGATTATGTTGGCCGGTTTATTACTCATGTATTGAATGTGGTAAACAAGTTGAGAACACATGGTGAAGATATAGTTTACGAAAAGATTGTTTAGAAGGTTTTGAGGAGTCTACTAGTCAAATTTGATGTTGTAGTTGTCACCCTTAAAGAATCAAATAATTTGGCACAACTTTCCATAGAGGAACTGATGGGATCCTTGTTATCTAATGAGACATGGATAAATAGAGATGATGATTCCTTAAAGAATTAATTCAAATCGTAGGCATCTATTAGTCGAGGCAAAGGAAATAAAAATATATGCAGTGGCAGATATAGCACAACCAACTCACGAATGCATGGCATTCAAGTTTAGATCAAGGAGATATGCCACAACAAAATCCTCAAAGCTTAATGGGGCTTGGTAGAGGCCATCAACAACCATGATGGTATCACAAATCTAAAGCTCAATACTACTATTGTAAAAATTATGGCATTATCATAATGAATGTAGGGGCAAGAAGGCAAGCCTAAATAAATATAATGCCAATTTTACAAATAATTTTGAAATCACTTCTTATTTTATGTTTATTACCTATCATATTTCCCAAGAGAAAAATAAGTACATTTCATTGTTAAATAGTGGTTATAGTAACCATATGTCTATAAACTTAATTTATGTGCAATCCTAGATAATTATGTTAACAATGAAGACAAATTGAGACATGACAATGTTGTTGGTAAAGTCGGTGTCCTTATTAAACAAGGTGAAAAGAAAAACATTGCATATGTTTATTTAGTCCAAGGATTAAAACATAACCGTATCAGGTTGGTTAACTTACCTACAACGGTTATAGAGTCATTTTCAGTTGCAATGCTTGTACAATCTTGGATAAATTTCTTAGCAAGACCCTACTTGGTAAGATTGAAATGACAAAAAATATGAGGTATATGTTGACTATAAGAAGTGTTAAATTGTCTATAATGTTCCAAATTGAAAATTTACAGCAAATAACATAAACATGTACAAGGAACAACAACCATAAATAAATATCACACATGCATATCATAACACTAGGAAAATAAAAGCAGAACAGTTGAGCCATTTTATTAATCTCGATAATGATGAGTACAACGAGTAAGGACAATGGAACCTGGGCTTGCTACTGCAATCTATTCAAAACTGAGGTGAGAGTGTAATGGCCCAAGTGTAGGAATAACTCTCCCAAAAGATCTGCGCTCTTCCCAGAATTCCTACTAGTTGCTAATGGAAGGGAGCACAAGAAACTGCTTTGAAAAGTGCTAAAAATGGGATGAAAATGGGTGAGCCGCCTCCTTGCCAGAAACCCAAGAAAACCCAGAAATATCTCACAAATCCAAGAGATGGAAATGGTCCTAGAGTGAATTGCGCCCTCTTGTAATTTACCATAGTTGGTTGCTAGATGGAACTAGGAATTCTTCCCTCATAATTGCTCAAAAAATTTCACCAAATTAATTGGAGACTCCTCCTAATAAACCCACAAAACACAGAAAGGGTTTGGGCTAAATCCAAAGTCCCTTGGTGACCCCAAGAACTACATATGGCCCTAATTAGCTAGCTTAAGCAGTTGGAAGAATAATTGATGAAATATGCCACCAAAACATGGTTGGAAAATTCACCCCTTCAAATCACCTGCAAAAATACACTTCAATCCTCCTTATTACTCCTTACCCAACTCCCGAAAATTTTTACTCACAAGATTGTACACAAGGAAGCCAAAAACCCAACGCACACCCTGGAGAAGAAAAATGGCCTCCAAAATAACAACACTTCCAACCTGCAAATATCCTAGGAAATTTTTGTCCTTCTTGAGCGAGAATCTCTGCACTTCTTCATGCAAAAATCATTCTATTTGTTGGTTCTCCTCAACACCACTAAATTTCTCCTGTGCCTTGAGGAAACTCACACCGACTAAAGAATCACTCCAAACCACTCCCAAACTACCTAGAAATAGCTCTCAAATTCTCTCCTAGGGTGACACTTGAAGTTCATTGAATAAGAGGTGGAATTCTCACTTGGAAAATGCTAAACAACACTGGTTAACTTGGATAATCAGCTCAAGAAAACTCTAGTTCTAAAATCAAATGGCTAAATTTTCTGAAATGAGACTCTCCTCCTATATTTATAATTACTGCTCTTTTTCCTCATTGTGGCCCCCGCTAGTTCGAACTCCCTTTTTTCCCTCATTATCCCTTGGTTCTATTTTCCTAAGGGGTTTAAATTCCACTTTTTGGGTGGCCCCCAAATCCCACTACAATTTATTTTTTCTTTTCTCTCATGTTTACAGCCTCCTTTTTCTCCAAAAATTAAGTGGAGCCTTTGTAACCCACCTTTCCTAATTTTTATATGCCAAAAATATTTCTTAGTGCCAAACTTGCAAAAATGATGAGTTTACTTAGAAAAATTTTTAATGGGGACATGGCAGTCCTCCTCGCCAGAAATTGCTTGTCCTCAAGCAATTCCTAAACAAGCGCCTTCTCTGACTATTGATCACCATTATCACCACCAATATAAAAGAGTCCCAAATGTGCCACGGAATCATCCCTAGTCTTTGCATTGTCCTATCATGAAGGAATCCCTCGATACTAGGATCCAAAGCCATCTTGATCAATGTGAAGCACCCCCTGCAACACTCGTTGTCCAACTAGGTATAGGTACCAGAAGCCCTCCGCATATTATCAATTAGTAAAGAATCATGATAGTGTATGAATTTTTCCAACTCCCCATGAAGATTCGCTTCTAAGTAGTCCACCTCATGCTCTCCAAGAGTAAACTCATGAAGCTAAAACCTAATCCTTATGGGGATGAAGTATCTCTTTTATGAACTTTCCTTGATATCCTCTTGCTAACCAACCTACCATGGTGATGAAGTCTTACATGCCATTAGCGAGTCACTAAATCCTCAGGGAATATCTAAGTGATCTCCCCCTCTAGTAGCTAGCTCATCCCTAAAGGACGATGAGCTCTCAATTGTTGTGATGTTCGGGTCCTATGCAAGTCGCAAAAGGGTGCCATCATGTTTTCATTGTGCCACTTTGACTCCAACAGGATTCATAGCGTGTGCACACTATATCCTCCTTCTCTTAAACCTGATGGTGAAATATCGATGAAGGCTAAGCTCATCCTACCCAGGTATCTCTATGATGTAAATATCTACCCATCCATCGCTAATCTTGATCCTAAGCTACAACTGAAAAACCTGCCTCACCGTACAATGAAGGTATCATCGATACCCATATGTTAACCCCAAAGTGAGCTATATCACCCTTTGTTATGGTCCTTCACCTCACGAAATTGAATGGCCTATCAACCAACTGAATCCCTAGGCCCCATAACAAAATTTGTTATGGTGTAATCCTGTTGACTAATGGAATCCATCTGCCCCACATATCTTCTCCCTACATTCAATCAACATATATACTTTTCTCATCATGAATCAATCTAGTGCATGCAAAGTTGCTCTACGTCTGCCACACCACACCGCAGGATCAGTTATCATGTATCCTAGAAACTTACCCTAATAATTCCTATAGACTAAACATATGGTCATAAGAAAGGTCAGCCACCTTTTGTACATGCTCATGTGCAACCTTAGAGTGCCTCGTCCAAAATGTGTCATCCATCCCCGTAAGTGTGAACTAAAGGGTGGAACATATGCTACCTTCGCAGCAAACCATGCACTCCCCAAACCTATACCCTTCAGCTTGTGCCATCGCTGAGAATTGTCTCCCCTGGTGCATTGAGTCCCATATTTTCTGCAAGAGATGTAGAAGAGGGACAGGCATGTGAATCCCCATGGATACCATCAAATGTTTCTCACATGTGTTCTCATCTATCCTAGGTGAAATACACCCAAAGGTATGCCTGGTGTCCACATCCATAAGTCTCCTTGGAGGAAACACTCTGAGGCCCCATTATGCAACACCATATGCCCCTTCATACCATCAAGTATCCTTGTACTCACCGGCATGCCACTTTCCATTGCAGCCTATCCCTGTACACCACTAGATACCCCCTATTATTGTTGTACCATCTTGTACCATCTTATATCATGTGTGTGTCACTGTACTTAACACTCCCTGCCCATTCTCAATGAGATGTGAGTCACTCCTCCTACTCCATAGCACAAACCAACACACTACAGCACACCACCATACATATCCATGCCCATCTGCAAACCATTGCCCAACTTTGTACACTCCTACACACCATTGTATTACATGGCCTAAATCTGGGGCAGTACGTGTCATCTTGCACCCTATTGGCCTCATCACCTCCATTGTCGAATCACCATACCCTCTGATGAATGGATTTCCCCTCCAAAACCTCCCTAAGGGACCCAAGAGGTGAATCTCTCTATGTACCAGTGGTGAAGCCACCACTGTGTTGCTCCTCAGTGACCATTGTGCCCCAACTAACTTCGGAGAGTCCTTAACCCCAAACAAGGCATTGTCAAGTGGCTTGTCACTACTACCTACTCTGACAAACTCTTGTCGTAGTATTTTGATCATCCTATAGTCCCATGTACGCTCAACATGCTTGAAAAACTCATTGAGTTTGCTTGCTCCTTTATCAATCCAACCCATCACTAGTGTTGATGGAGATATGAAAGTGTGTGGGCGCTCAGTCATTGAATCCATCTGACAGCTAAAACCACCACTAACCAAGCCCATGTTGTGGTGGGGAATCCCACCTAGATCCCAACAACATTCTGGACCTAGGGCTCCTATGATAAACCATGGAACATGTTGTACTATTCTCATGTCCATGGATATATCCAGGCACCTAGCGGGCTCCACCATATACTAACTCAATATCTCTCGCCATCCAACCCCAAGAGAATGATCGAACGCACAACCACCTGTACATGGAACAAGCCCTCCATCATGCGAATGTGGCACCCTGCGTAGCTCATGACTTTCTGTCTCTCTAGTCTGGTCAACATATTTAATATTCCTATGTAACACGACCTCTCTCTCACCAACATGCAGACAAAACCCAACAATGTTGCAAGCCCAATCGATGTATTCCTGAAGAGGGTTATCATCTGAAAGTACAAAAACTCTATTGGCTGATGATGCACTGTTTTGTTCCTCATTGATGACTAAATCTAACATGGCTGCTCATCCTCCTCCACCACGAGCTCAACATGAGCCACAAACTACTCCTCCATCGACAACCCATCATTCAAAACATCCTCACCGGTCAGCTACATGTGGTTTTCATTCAACAACTTTGCCATAGATATGGATGCCTCTGTACCTATCAACTCCTTATCAATAGTGGATATGCCTGATAGGTTTATGCTCTACTCTCTTTGTCAGTGCTTCAACCTGCTCCATCACATTTCTAACCACTGGTGGTGACTTTGGAGTCACGCTAGGACGATCTATGTCCTCCTCAAAATCATGTGTACCATCAACCTCCTCCTGAGGCTCTTTGTCAATGAACCTATGCCCTAGGCCCCACGATATGAAGTAAGATCTCCTCCTAGTCCCATCATCTAATTGATCTCGTTTAGTCCACTCCCTTTGAGGAGTTTTGGTGTCCTCTTATCAAATCTCTCTATGAGCCTTCGTGTGAACTCTTTGTAGGATGTGATCTTTGCATGAACCAAAGTGATCAACCTTCGGTACCACTATGCCAAAGCATCTCCATCCAAATTCAAGTTTCATATATAATGGAATTCACCTCTCTCGTGGGGTTAAGTCAGAAGTATGTGTCCAGTTCCTGCACCTATTTTTTGACAAAACTCCTAGTTGGTCCATCAAAGTGGGTGAGGGTGATTTTTCCCACTGTCTTTTGTATGCCTTGCTTGGGTTGATCTCCCCTACGTGATGTGAATGGCTTCACCCTTGTGGCATGCTTATCTCTAATGTTTGTGTCATAAAAATTAAAATTTTCTAAGTTTATTCGCTTATTGTTACACCATTAGGCCCACATTTTTTTTAATTCTTTTAGTTTCTCATTGTTTATGTTTATTTCCTCCCTAATCCTTTGTGTACTCCATCGTTCCTGTGTAATTGGAATTTCCATACATTCATCCATCACTATGTATGCATGCCTACACATTCATGATCTTGCTAGCTTCCCAATAGCTAGCCAATATCATGCTTTGATACCACTGTAATGTTCCAAATTCAAAATTTACAGCAAATAACATAAACATGTTCAAGGAACAACAACCATAAATAAATATTGCACATTCATATCAAAACACCTGGAAAATAAAGCAGAACAGTTGAGCCATTTTATTAATCTCAAGAATGATGAGTATAATGAGTAAGGATAATGGAACCTAGGCTTTCTACTACAAGCTATTCAGAACCCAGGTGAGAGTGTAATGGCCCAAGTGTAGGAATAGATCTCCCAAGATATTTGTGCTCTGCCTAAAATTCCTTGTTTATAGAATGGAACACAATAAATTGCTTTGAAAAGTGCCCAAAATGGGATGAAACTGGGTGAGTAGCCTCCTCGCCAGAAACCTATGAAAAACCATAAATATCTCATTAAACCAGTTGAAAAATTGTAACTAGGATCTGTCTTCATATTGACTATGTAATTATGTATTTATGTAAAGAAGAAGACAAAGATAATAAAATGTATTTTGTACTTGCTTCATGGGTTTCATGAGCAAGATTTATTATAGGTTAAATAGAATTCTTCCTGATTTATATCCAGGGTTTTGTCTTCTAGGTATAAATGTAATTTAGTGTCATATATATATGAAGGATCTAGTCTAATGAAATGCTCCAAGACCTAGTCCAAGAAACCATGGAAGAATGGCTCCAATTAGCCCTCACTCAAACGTTGAAAGGTAAGCCAGAATTCTTTATTAAATTTGGCCTTCAAATAGTTGGATAAGTCGGCCTACAAGCTAAAGTGATGTTCGGCCTAAAGACAGTAAAATTGTCTCTATATATACCTCTATCTTACGGCTCATTCACACTTACATTTTTGGTCATCTCTGCAACTGAAGTGTGCACTTTCTCTATGATAAAGTGTGGATTCTATCCATGATAAAGTGCGTACTTACCTATGATAAAATACAGATAAGAAGTGTGGATATGTCTGAGGTGGATTGAGGATAATATGAAGTTGATTGCCGACTGTCCTGTGGAGAAAATTGCGGATTGCTCTGTGATGTAAATGCATATTTTAGGAGACTAATAGATGTGGATTTTATAAGGTTAAATATCACAGAGATAAGTATAGATTTCAAAGATTAAGTTAAGGGTTAAGTTGCGTATATAACTGCACCTCATCGCAAGTAAAATATATGGTCATATTACAGAAGGATTGCTTATCATTTGTATGTCACCAAGTTATGAAAATAACCTGTATCATATGAAAAGTTAAAGACAATGGACAAAGTGTGGATCTGTTTAAAGAAGGAAAAGGTGAATAATATTAAGTATGTAAGTGTTGACTAAGTAGTAAGAAGTAGAGATCGGTCTCTCTAGTACTAGTGCAGATCAATGGAGATTGGAGCAAAAGAGAAGGGTCAGTGTTGAAGGCAAGCAAAGAAGCATATGCAAGGTCTTGGAGGTATTCATAGGTCAAGGATCTAAGTTTGGGTCATGGTACTTGTCATTTGAAGATCTATAAGAAGAATTTCTCGTGGGTTTTTCTCTCCAAGAGGGAGAGGTTTTGCCTTGGCTCTAGGAGCCTAATTTGTGTATCTCGTGTATTTTGATAATTGACTTGATGAAATATTAAATAAGCTAAAGAAAAGAAGACATAATTAACCCAAGTAAGCTCACAAGTAATTATCAAGAAGAGAGCTTGAATTAATCTCTAGCCCTCCAAATTCTCAACATGGTATTAGAGCTAAGGTGTTGAACTCAAGGGCTACATGACAAAGAGACACTCCAGGAAACAAAACTCAAAGTTTGGGTGAAAAGTCAAATCAATTTGCAAGGAAGACTCTCAAGCTATTTTTAGTAAAGCATCAACCTTTCAAGAAAATAATCTTTGCCATCAAATATTTACATTCAAGACATTGTTAAGAAGAGGACATCATCTTTTGAAGACATCCTTTACCATCAAGAATCCAAGATCGCCTAGCTTGAAGATTTCCATCTTAGAAGAAATTCCTAACCTCTTTGTCATCATCAAGGAAGTTGCTCAAGGAGAAAGTCACTTACTCAAGTAAGTATCTATGACTTTATAAAAAACTATCAAAATGACTCAATGTATACAAAGCAACAAATTGGTTGGTTTATCAAACTTTAATACATGGAAGAAAATGACAGATATGGAGCTAATTGGAAATGAAGTTATGAGTTTCATAGAAGGATCTACAACTCAACCTCCAAAATAAGACATTCTAGCATATATCAAATACATGCAGGGAGACATAAGAGCCCGAAGGATTCTTATAGAATCCATTAAAGACTCTCTCATTCCCTATGTACCAAAGCTAGCATCCTCAAAAGAAATATATGAAAAATTGGTGGAACTATTCTCCAAAGGTTCTACAAAGGAAATAATATCCCTGAGACAAAAACTATACAAATTGATAATGTCAAAGGAAGAAATAATTCCATGTCTAATGGAGATATTCACAATACGAGATCAACTACTGAAGTCGGGAGAAGTAATTTCTAATAGAGAAATACTCACTATGGTACAAAATGATTTACCAAAAGAATGGAGAGGTTCCACTTCCATCATAGATGGGAGAGAAGAAGCCATGCCATTCCAAAGTCTGGGTAAGTTAGAAGAATAAATTTTGAAAGCAGGATCATGTGCAGGGAATCATGCCTTTGCTTCCATGTCTTGGAAGAAAGGAAGATTTGGTAAATTTGGTCCTCAGAATAAGAAAATAAATGTGCACAAAGCACGATTCCTTGTATGTAATTATATTGGGCATTATCAACGAGATTTTCCTAAAATTAGAAAGGACAAGAGGAAAAAGGAAGAATCCCATATCTCAGATATAAGAGAAGAACTTGATGCAAATCAATCTAAGAAATAATAAGCGAGGGATCTCCACTATGATTGAGATCATCTTCTCCTTTAACTGATTTATTTTGGTTGTAAAATAGTATGATAGGAAGCAGTGTATATTAGAACATCATGATTGAAGCATGGCGGGAGCTCTCGATAAAACAACTCCTGGAAAACCTCACTGATGGAAGACAGTCATCAAGATCAAGGGTCATCATGAAAACTGGTGTTAATATTTTTCTAATGGAGTTCTCTATGAATTCACTGATTAGAAAGAAAGAATAATGTTTTCATAAAGAATTCCATGCTACAGAATTATGGGATGTGATGACATATTAATGGAGCAAGCCAAATGAAACTCTTCATTCTAGTAAAACTGCTACGAGATTACTTAAATGAAAAAGGTATGAGGTATGTTGATATTTATGTGAATCTAGTAATAAGTCCTTGTATTATTGATGCTCCACCAAACTTGAAAAATTACAATGCTCAGTAGGAAAAATATACTCAGAAATCAACTTATAATACTTTGCACAGTGAATTATTTATACTAAATTTTATAAAACTGGTTACATCAACGTTGTCTCAACCGACAGTGTATTATTAGCAAAAATTTGAACAATAAACTCTAATTGTGAAAAAATAATCGGCTCGGTGGAGATGATCTGGAACATTGGCAATGTTTTAGAGGAAACAGTTGCTGAGTGGACCTATTTCTGGGTTGCACTGGCTCATGTGTTGGCTGATGTGCTAGATGTAGCTTATCATTCTCACTTACTTTTTACTCTTGTAGCTCACATATTTTATCCCATTGATATTCATCTTGGATATTCAATTTGATTACCTTTTGGTGAATCTCATCAACTTCGGTATATCTGGAAAAGGTGGGCTTTACCACGAAGATGTGATTTACCTCATGTTGAATGAAAATTTCATTACTGGTTGCCTCCAAAAATTCTTTGCCTATCATACTACATTTTATGCTGGAGAATTTGGTGTTGTCCTTGGAAATTTATTTCAATTTCTTCACATAATCTTCCTGGGCTATTAATTTATCATTAATAAAAAACATATAAGGCAGACCCTTGTGTCTTAACGGCTCTGTCCTGTTGAAAAAAATGTTCACTTCTATCTCTAAACCATGGAATTTCTCTTCCAACTGAACAACCAAATTATTCTTGGTAAGAATCATCTTCACTTCTAAGATGGTCTTTGTTCTGTCATCTAATCCCAATTCATCTAACTCGTATATGTTCTTGGAGTTCAGGAACTTGATAATGTTATTTTTTGTTGTAGGCATATCCCCGAGTTCCTCTTTGATATATGTGATAGCATCATTTTCCTTCTTAATCAACTCATTTTGTTCAAAAGTAATATGGATGCAGGGCCATATTTCATTTATGGAATTCATAATATATGCCCGGATGATTTCCTTGTCTTGGGCCAAGGTCTGTCCAATGGTTGATTCTCTTTCTGACTTCTACAATCCTTCTATTAATTTTTGAGATCTCTATGTTTCTGTTGAATGTGAGGCTTCAGTCCTTGATCTTTGGTCTTGCAACACTTTGACTTGATCTTGCAACTTCTTGATTTCCTATGTTTGGATAGACAGATTCTCCACTGCCTTTGTCAATTGTTCTGCACCATATGTTGTTTGTGTTGTAAAGGTTGTGGTTGTGGGGATGGATGTAAGATTTACAACATCCAAAGGAACCATGGAAATTTTTGCAGCCTGCTCCCTTTCTTTAATCATATCTTCCATTTTTGTCTAAATTTGTCACAACTGTGAATTTTGCTCCATGATGAGCTTCATCATATCAGTGTTTTGAGACTCTGTTTCTTTAATGTCTTTGGTGAGAGGTTCTTCTATAGCTGACAGCTTCAACTATTTTCTCAATGCTTCTATGGCAGCATTCTTCTTCTTAATTATCTCCTCTGTAGCATTCATGTTAGAGGGATCATATCCTATCTTAACTACCAAGTCTTCTAAGGATTTAATTCTTGTATCCTTAGCAAGAGAGGAGATTTTCTCCATTTTTAGCTATGACTGGATGTTGGCCAAAGAAACCTACAACTTAGAGAGACTCATTGTTGTGTTAGTTAAAGTAGAGGAGATCATTTCACATGTTTTCTTGTGCATCTCCATTTGATCAATGGGATGAATTTCTTTTATGTAAAACTCAAAAGAATTCTTCTTGTAATAAGTCATTGTCTTTGGCTATTAAAAATGTGCCTCAAGAAAGGCCATTTGCATTTTACCTTTCTAAGAATCAAATGCTGACAATAACCTACTTTGAGAACTGGAATTCTGCTTCCATAATTGACCATATGTTTTGTTCTTCAAAATTTCATTCTTCAAATTTTTTTCCCTGAATGTATCAAATATTGTCTTCTCTTTCTCCCCTTGGACAACCTTAGTTGTCTGAATAGCCTTTTGTTGGTCCTGTGAAGCTAAAGAAGTTGTAGGAGAAAGGGTGGATTGGCCACCAACTTGAGATGATGAAGGTGTTTCCTTAGTGACAATAACAACTTCCTGTTATGAATATTTATCTGTATTGGTTTTAAGATTAAGCCTAGTCCTTTTTTTGTACATTATTTTGAACTCCTTGCTTGTAGTGTCAGTCACTAAAGGTGAATCTTCTTCTCTCTGCCTTTTCCCTACTTTTTCATGTGGGACATGAGTCTGTGATGTTGATGTTGAGACTAGCTGCTCCTCAGCTTCCTGCAAAGTGTTTTCAGCCCATTCCAATTGCTTCATGTACTTCTCTATCGCTAGTCTATGGGTGTGAATGCAATGATTAGTTTTGTTTTCTACCCTTAACTTTGAGATGGTTCCCAAAGGATCATAAGAACAGGTAAATCTTAAGCTGAAATTCATTTCCTTCAATATATTGTCTGATGTATTCCAGAGCAAAAACAGTCATTGGGAGGAATTTTTGAAGCTTTTAAGGAGCAAGCTCACAACCATATACTCTCAATTCCATGTAGTTCTAGTATAAATACCATTCCCCTGTCTTGGCTTGATCTAATAAGTGAAAAATCCTTTTGATGTCTTCATTAATTCTTGGTTCAGTTGTACTACTCAGAAGGATCATCACTGGATGTACAAACAGTTCAATGAACTGTTTGTATGGATACTCTTTCTTCTCTTTCATTACCAATGTGGTCTAGAAGATGACTGACTATTGATTTCCATCTTCATCCAATTTCTGCATAGAAAATTTAAACATGTCTTCCTGATAATATAGAAACATGTACACTAAAATAGAGGAGTACTTGAACACTTCTTCTATCTGAAATTTAAAAAACTAGTCATGAATATTATCTGCCAGGAATTGGCTGAAAATGAAGATGATAGATGGTTTATATTTTGTGTAAAATATGGAAAGGAAACCTATGATGGGCTCATCTATCCACTGGTCATAATAGTAGCCAAGGAGGTATGCAATGAATGTTATAATTTTCTTGGTTGTTTCATGGAAGAGGGAGGAAGGGTATGGAGGGTTCTTTTTAGGCAGCTAAGTGTCTTCAGCTAGGAAAATATCAAATTTTTTAGCCCTTTTTGGCAAAATATAGCTTCTGGTATAGTTCATTGAGGGCTTCTAGGGATAAAGGGGTGTTATTTTCCACATAATGGACTTGCATCATCTGATCGATGGATTATGCAGTGATGGTGAAAAGGATTTCACCCGTGGGGGAAATTATAGCTCTCTCACTAGGTATATAGCAGGCTTACCATTTCCAGATGAATTCAGGGGCACTGAAAGTGCGGGGGGGAATATAATGTGGCAATTTTGACTCCCAGAGTCCAATATCATCCGATTTGTCTATGTATTTATCCTCTAACCATCAATACATCTCGAACAATTCGAATTCACAAAGAGTTTCATTAAACTAATAGTCTTTGTTAGCTAGGGGGACATGGAATAAATAAACAGGAGGATGGATCAAAGGGTTAAATGACTCCTCCTAGATTTTCTTCTTAGGAGACATCTTTAACTATTTCATAGGAATTGAAGGGATCTAGAAAGGAGCAGGTTTACCGGGATTGTCGAAAGCTCTGAAAATGGTTGAAGGAGGTGCAGTGAACACAATTTATTTGGTCGGCGATGAACAAAAGAGTCGAACTGGAGCTCTGTAAACCTATCAAAACAATGGAATTCGCAGAGAAATGAACATAGTAAAGGTCAAACTGGGCTACAGTGAATGGTTTTATAAGCAATTGGGTTTTTCCGTTGAATATGACGCGGATCTGTTATATTAATGGTCATTAGTTTAATTGAATGCACTAAAGGATCCATTACCATGGGAAGGGATGTGATTGGAAATGGACATATGAGCTGGCGCGATGGGATTGGCAGGTGCAATAGACACGTAAGTGGTTTTAGTTTTGCGGGGAATGGAAATTTTCGGGGGTGGGAGGGTTTATAAAGTGGTAAGTGGTATGAGAGAAGGGGGTGTGAAATGCAGAGAAGTCGCCACGTATTCGTGGGCCGAAACCTAAAACAACTTTTTTCGAACCCCACCCCCCCCCCCCCCCAGCGGTAAAGCTCGGATGGAGAGTGGGGGCGAAAATCAATGAGGGTCGTTAGATCGGGAACGGATGAGATGGATGATGGAGAGATGGGTGAGTTTTAAAGTGACATGACTTGATGGATTTGTCAGTTAGCGGCATGTTTAATCAAAGTAAAAACTTTGGATAGTAAGGTAAATGTGCCAATATTTTCATTTATGCGCTCAATGCTTTTAGAGTTAGGATAAAGCGTTTTTTCCACTTTTTTCCTTCTTATGTGCACAAGTACAATTTAAAACCAAACTTAGGATAACCATTTTAATCCTTTTCAAGGCCTCAAAAACACTTCTACCTACCCATTAAAATTTATTTATTTTGCTATACTAACATTTTTTCTTCTAAGGGTGCATTTAGGCTAGCAAACCCACGTCACTTTTTTTATGAAAAAAATCTAATCTAATCTATCACTTATTTCTCCTATTGATTCAGATTAAGTAGTGGAATCAATTTCATTTTCTACCTAACTACTGATTTACCAAGATTAAATTGTTTGGCAAATCATTATTCTCTAACCTAATTGACAAAAATTCACAATTGTTCAATCATGATTAAGTTGTATGATTTGAACAAATATCTAGTCATTGTGGCATTTTTAAACAAGTTGTACACAATCTTATTTGATGATGACATAAAGAAAACTAATCTATCAGTGGTTGCATTTGAATTTGCAGGACATATTTTTTCTTTTTTCTTTTGTGGGGTTCTTATTTTCTTTTTATTCTTTTTCAACTTTTCTTTCTTTTTGATATACCCTATTCTCATTTTCTTTTATATATATTTTTTGGAAATAATTTTCATATTGAAAATTATTTACAATATAAGATTACATAGACAAAATACTCAATCACCTTGAGATCCTACAATTTATAGGACCCTAACAGTGGCTCCAGTTGGGGATGGCACTTCTCCATGTGAAGTGTCAAGAACTCGTGATCAATATCCTTGAGTGTCTTAATTTCAGAAATGTCTACATCTGATTTCTTTTGTTGTTGGAATACTTATGGTAGCATATCAATCAAATCTTAGGGCCTTCTCTGCGGGCTTCAACTTAAGTCAATAAGTTACCCAATCAAAATAATGAAGACTATCATATTTACAATGATGTGATGTAAGAAAAATCTTTATGCTAAGAAAAGTAATGCTTCGGCATCCTATCATTGACAGGCCCACCATGCATTTCTGTTCCATCTAGGTCTTTGAGAAAGAATGCATTGTGTCCTCTAAAATCATAAATGATGTATGGTCCCTTCCAAATATTGCCAAAATTTCCATGTTTGCCTTTGTCTGCTTTTCTGGAATTCCACTTCAAAACTCTGTCACCCAAATTAAAATCATCGGCTTTAGTTCTCCTATCAAAGATGTTGTTAACAGTCTCAAGGATGAGTTGAGTTTTGTTGTAGACTTCTTCCCTTGACTGTGGCAACTGAATAGTCTGATTAATCCTCCTTTGTGTGTCATTTGGCTCAACCTACAATTCTTGAATTATCTTCATCATTGGAACTCCCAAAGAAGATGGAAAAACAACATCCATCCCATAAATCAATTGGTATGGTGACATGCCAATTGACTTCTTTGTAGTTAATCTGTCAACCCAAAGTGCATAAATTAACTTGTTGTGCCATGAATTTTTGTTGTCTTCTAACAACTTTTTAATGATATTTACCAAGCACTTATTTGAGGATTCAGCCAACCCGTTACCCTGAGGGTAATAAGTTGTTGAATGTCCCAAATTAATATGGTATTTACTGCAGAATTCAATCATTTTATTAGATTTAAAGGTTGCAGCATTATCAGTAATAAGTTTACTAGGATAGCCAAATCTAGAGAGGATATTGGTTTCAAGGAATTTAATGATGACAACATCAATGGCTGATCTGGAAGGTGTGGCTTCTATCCATTTAGTAAAGTAATCTGTGGTTGTGAGAATCCACTTATGTTGGGAAGAGGAAGGTGGATGGATTTCACCAATGAAATCTGGTCCCCACTGTTGGAAAGGGCTTTCAACTGATATAAGCTTTAATGGCAGAGGTAAATCTTTCTTTTTCCTTCAAACATCTGACATTTATGGCATGAGGTTACTTTTTTGTGAATATCAGGGAAAAGGGTAGGCCAGTAAAAAATAGCTCTAAGGATTTTGTTAGCAGTGGTTTTCTAGTATAGATGTCCACCAAAATAACCTCCATGGAACCCGTGCATGGTTCTTTCTGCATAATCTTCAATAAGCACTTAAGTAAAATACCACCAGCATTTTTCCAATATAAAACATTATCTATGATGCAAAACTTAACTACTTTTAACTTTATAAATCTTGCCTTTATTTTTGTTAGACCGGGAGGAGCATTTAAATTGAATAAAACATATAACGGGTCTGCATACCAGGGTGAGTTCATAAATGCTTCATCAATCTGTGGAGTCGCCTGCTCCTCTTAATCATCTAATGCAGCAACAAATTTGATATCCAATGCATGGAAATTTGACTCAGCCATTAATTTGGCTAGTCCTTGTCCTTTCATTAACTTGGTGGGTTTGATTTCCAGGTCATACTCAAGAATGACAGCAATCCATTTACCTCGTTTACCATCAAGTCCATTCTACGTTAAAATATTCTTGACCACTAAATTTGGTACATAAGCAATTATATGTAAATGCAAGTTATACACTCTAAAATCTTTAATTGCTTTAATAAATGCAAAGTCTTGTTTTTTCATCATGATATATTTCAAATATGCATCTCTTAAAGCCTTACTGAAAAAGACAATGGGTTGTTCAAATCCTTCATTATTTTTTTGCAATAATACAATTGCAACAGTGTGTTCAGAAGCAAAAGAAAAGATTATGAAATATTTAGTAAAATATGGAATGATCAAAATTGTTGCTTTTGTCAATGCGTGTTTAACTAAATCAAAGGATTGTATAGCCTCGATACTCCATCTAATTTATGAATCCTTTTCAGCATATTTTTTATGTTTCTGAGAAGTTCTACAAGGTTAGGAATGAATCTCCTTAGGAAATTAATCTTGTCAATAAAATATTGAAGCTCCTTAATGTTTCTAGGATGACTAATTTTTAATATGGCTTCAATTCTACTGGGATCAATCCCAATATCATCTTTTTAAATGATATGACCAAGAAGCTTTCCTTCTTCAAGGCCAAAAATTGTTTTCTTAGGATTTAATGAAATGCCAAACCTTCTACATTTTTCAAACACTCTTCTCAGATGTAACAAATGTTCCTCATCAATTTTTGAATAGACAGTAATATCATCTAGATAAATCACAATAAATCAGCCAATCTCGTCAACAAAGGCAATATCCATTGATCTTTGAAATGTGGCCCCAACATTCATTAATCCAAAGGGCATCTTCACATACATGAAGGTCCCCCGTGGAGTAGTGAAAGCTACTTTATCCTGATCATCAGGATGTACTAAGACCTGGTTATAACCTGAGAAACCATCTAATAAAAAAATTGTACTAGACCCAACTACCTTCTGTAATAAATGATCCATTTTTTTCAAAGGGTGGTTGTCTTTTAGGGATACCTTGTTAAGATTTATGAAATCAATGCATAGTTTGATTTCTCCAGTTTTCTTGCTAGTAGGCACTATGTTAGACACCCATTTAGAGTATCTGAGAGGAACTATGATTTTAGCTTCATACATCTTTTTAACTTCTTTCTCAATCAGAGGCATCAGAACTTGATTTATCCTACAGAGTTTCTGTTTCAATGGTTTATGATCTTCCTTGATTGAGATTTTATGATGTATGATACTAGTGTCATATGCTTTGAGATCCTCATAGCTCTAGGTAAAGACGTCAATTAATTCTTTGAATAGAGCTATGTATTTTTGTTTTTGAGCAACAGGTAGCTATTTTGAGAGTTTTATCATGTTCACTACCTATATTACATTCTTCTACATCTGCCCTTGTGGGCTCTATTTTTGGATTTTTAGCTACATCGTTGAAATCAAATAATTCTTCTAGTGGAACCGAACCTCTTGGTAGAACATTATCCTTTAACTGGAGTATTTCAAACTCTTCCTTTTCTGTATCTATTTCATGTAATTCTAATTTATTTACTACTTCATCTACATGAATATTTACATCGGTTTCATCAATTTTTTTTCCTACATCAATGTGTACAACTATTTGATTTTCTACTTCACACTCTAAATCTATGATATTTTCTTCATACTCATCCTTAGACTGCAAAAAATTTTCAATCTATTTTTCATTTCCAAATACTTTCCAATACCTCATATTATCTGGTACAACTGGTCGATGTTTCACTTCCACTGTATATTGTCTATTGGGGTGAGGCATTTTACATGTGCTGGCTGAAAAATCCAGACCATTTGCTAGGATATTCTGATTTCCAGGAATAGCAGCAAGATCATATTCTACAAAAGTTTCTATAAAATCAAGCACAACATTTCTGTATGTTCTAAGTCTAGTACGCTTTAGAGAGTATTCTCCTTTAATCTGCTTTATAATTAAATCAAAATCCCCATGAATGGAAATTCTTTTAGCACCTAATTTTTTTAACAGTTGCAATCCTAACATAATTGCTTCATATTCGGCTATGTTATTGGTACATTGAAAATTTAGCTTATATGAATGACATTCTGCATGATTGTTTCCTGTGTTTGTGACCCATAATCCTGCTCCAGAACCCTCTCTACTGCAAGATCCATCAAATCTCAATTTTCAAATAGGCTCAAGTTCAGTTTTTTGTTTAGTTATTTGTGTTTGATTTTCATGTATTTCACAAATATCATTTTCTGCATTAGTAACTTCAGTATTGATATCTCCATCATTATAAATAATGAAAGAGTCTAAATCCGAGTGGACAGAGTAAAGGGGATAGTTATGTGTTTTATCCTGACTACTCACCATGAATTTCATTAAAGTTTCCTTATATAATATTCTCTGCTGACCAAACACGGGTATAGTAGCATAAGTCATGTCCATTTGTAGGGTCTGTTGACCACTCTGTGTGAATGACCCCATAGCAGTACACCCCCATTTTGGCAAATTGGATTTATCATGTTCAAGGTGTTCATGCCATTCAGATTTCATCATCAGTCGACAGTTTTAGAAATGATGTAAACCAATTCTACATGTGTATAATGTAAATGATTTTAGTAAGACCATCATGTATGTAACAACCTATGTAAGCCTAGTATTTTGGTGGCGATTTCTATCCTAGGACATTTTTTATCTCATTGATTCATTTGTGTTTCTTGACACAAGTGATCGGCAGAGTTTTCTCCTCCAGCCTCACCCCAAATCTAGTGTGGATTTAGTCATCAAGATGCTAAGTGAGTCCTAGTGTTTTCTATCGAGTCTTTGTAAAAGTAGTTTGGGAATAATCCTAGCTAATTGGATAGATTATTTTATTACAAGCTACTTGGCCTACTAGATCATGTTTTGAGTCGTAGAATTGGGTAGCTATTTGAGGGTCTATCACGAATGGGTTTTCCCCTTTCATGTGTCAAAATGTATTCATCTTATGTAAAGAGGGTTGGAAAACTAATTAAATCTCCTCTCAGTCAATTAATTAAATTTTTTGGCCAAATTAAATTAAAAATTCTAAGCCAGAAATGTAAATAATTTTAAGTCCTAGGTGATTTAAAATTCTTCAAAGGAAAAATTCGTGCGTCCCTAAAAAATAAATTTTTAAAGGTCCTAGGCCAAGGAAATATTGAGAATTTCGAGAAATTTTGAACCCTTAGACCTTGGTGGTTAAGTCAAAGTCAAATTTTTGAAGTAATTAACTCAAAAATATTATTTTTGAGGTAATTAAAAAGGAATTAAATGATAAATTCGAATTTCCTCATAAATTTATATTTTCGATGGACGAGATTAAAAGATGATTAAATCTTTTTATACAGTCGAGATTACTATGACGGGGATCAACTGAACTAGCAGTTGAAGATTTTATCCTATAAACTAGAGGTCAGTGTCAGTCTAATTTTTTCATCCAATCTTTTGATCGTGTACTTGCTCTTGAAGCTCTCCTATAATATTTTCTGGAATAATACAAACGAAGTCTTTGGGGTTTTATTTTGATGGTGGTATTCCTCTTCAGCATTTTACAGTAAACTTGTTATTTATATTCTGTTGGTGATTATTTTAACGAATTTTTGATTAATGGCTCTTGTAGAGTAATCTATTGCACAGGTATCTTGCTTACGTTACTGGATTTAGGGTAAGAATATTAATTGGATTGTGTTAGCAGCTATCTCTAAGTCTTGAAAGTTTTGTTTTTATCTTATTTCTCTATTAATTTAACAGTTTAACTATAAGTATGCAGAAATCTTTTGGATTTAGAATTGGGCGTTTGGGGAAGTCCTTGGTTGGACCAGTTGAATCCCATGGAAATGATATTTGAAGAGCCCTCCAGATCTAACTCCCCGTGCTTATCTTAAATTCAATTTTTTGCAAGGTTTTTTCTAGGGCTTGTGCCTAAATTAAAAATTTATCTTATTTTTATCGAATTTAAAATTAGATCTAACTAGTCAGAGCCTTAAATCTCCAGATTTGGGAGCGAAGTCAGACTTATGCTCCTCAGATCTGCCAGATCTGCAAATTTTGTACATAGTTCTGTAATTTTAAGTGTAAATATTTAGAATTTTTCTTTTGGTTTTCTAATTTCTAACTTGGGATCGGGTTTTTAGTTTAGATTTTTGCATATCTGTTGGGTTATCTGGGTTTTCTTGTTTCTGGTTTGTGCAGGTGATTTTTTCGAGGGTTTTCAAAGAAATGTTTTAGATCTGAGACAGATCTAGGCCCTAGAGGGTAAGATCTAATCTCAAGATCGGGATTTTGGAAAAATATTCAAGTGAAATTCTAAATTTGAGTTTCTGTGTAAATTCAGCTACTGGGAAGAAGGAAAAATTCGAAATTATTTTTTATGCACCGATTGTGCCTGCATCTTCTTCATGTATGTTGCCCTCATTAGTTGTTCTCTACTGTCTACGTGTCCCAACTAAGCTGCCATCGATCTCTCCCGCAGTTTCCAGTTCCTTCTCCAGCATCATTTTTCTGCGCTTTTTTTTTGTTGTCGGCTTCAATCCCTGCATGCTATCTCTGCCTTGTTTCTACATCCTTTCCCTTCTTTCCCTCTACGTTTCTTGAGCTTCACGTTGTCACTGCTCCTTTCCGGTGGCTTCATCCTACTCCTCACGCTGCCTTTGTGCTTGCATGCTGCTCCCTTTGAACCTTTCCCTACTCCTCCTCACGCTGCCACCTCACTTCTTGACTCATGCATCCCTCTCATCCCTGCGTTTCAACTCATCCGCAACCGTCCTCCTTCACATTTTATGTCCCTCGTCGGCATCCCTCACACAAATCCCTCTCCTCTCACGCTGCCCAACACATTTTCCCTCCTCTCTGCATTGCTGCCATACCATATGTTGCTCCATCTGCTGCCTCTCGCTCCTCCACCTGCAAACAAACCTACGCACAAGCAATCAAACAAATCAAACGTTAACCTTTAAACTTTGATTTCCAATTAACTCATATCTTTTTATTTTTGATCTTTTATTTATTTATTGTTTGTATAGAATTAACACATCACTTCAAAAAATTTAAAACGCATCTCGATTTTGATTTATTTTGTTTAGATTGATTTTAAAACTTTAAAAAACATTCACATGAAAACATTTAACTTTAACTTTAGCCTTTGATTTTAATTTTTTTTAGATTTTAACTTTTTGATATTTAATTTGTATAAAGTTTTTTTTATTAACATTTCAAATCTTTCAAGATTCATTTTTTTTTGTTCATTTAAAAATTTAAAAAATTCAAAAAAAAAAAATTAACTTTTATTTTTATAAACAAAAATCAAAATATTCATTAGTCTTTTAACTTTTGTCTTTAGTTTAATTTAAATCCTTTTTGTATATAAGTTTTGGAAAATCAAAAGATTTGGGACATTTGGAGTTTTGATCTATTTTGCAAATATATTTAATTGTGGAATAATTTCTATGGTGGGAATGATTTAAATTTTTAAAATATCCTAAGTTTAACTATAGGAGAACAATTAATTTTTGGATTTTCATTATTTAAGAACATCATTTAATCCATAAATTGCTTGACGAAGTGGTTTTATTAGCATTTAATTTTCATGGTATATATGGATGAATAATTACTAAGATTTAAGTGCTAGTAAATTTCATATGTTTCAACTAGGTTTGATGATCATTGGCATCTGAGTTTTGGAACGTTTTCTATCAATTAAAATTTCCTAATGTGTAACTAAGTATTGATTCATTTACTTGAATTATCGAAACATTATTGAATATTTAAGTCTTGGGAAATTCTTCAAGCAAGTGTGACTGATATCTTATTATTTTGGATCTGTGACGAATTGTATATGTTCGAATTGAGTGATTTTGGCATCTTCATAATTGGCACTCCCGCTTAAGTACTTAGTGGTTAGATATGATAATTTATAACCTAAGTGCTTTAGGCTTTTAACGTCACCTTTCGCCTTCGAAGCTTGTTTCATCTCGCTCCTTCAAACCTTTTTTCCTTGCATTCTAAGTTAACAATGCATAGCAGCAGTTTCTCATCAAGTACTTGGTTGTAATTTCCTTAGCGAGATAGTTGACTCCATAAGGCACTGGTATCAGTCTTTCAAATTCAATCGAATCCTTTAATCTTACTAAATCTTTCACAGGTCTTTGGTCGTTTAACTGTGTCTCCCGAACTGGTTGGTTCCCAACTAGTTCTCCTTCATTCCATTTCCATAGGGTCTACCCCCATTAGTCTGCTATAAGGAGACAACTTAAATAGAGAGATTGGGGATCAAGGTGAAAACCCCCGATCTGAATCGTTGTCGTGGTACCTAGACATTTTGTGTGACAACAGGGTCCCTTGCAATTTTTCTCCCCATGAGTGTGACAACATCATGCCATACTTAGGGGGTATATTGGTAACCACTATATCCATTACTAGACTCTTAGTTGGTATTTGAGCTAAAGTAGCACATAGATCCTTAATGAGACCTAAACATCTTACTTTGCTGGAATCAAATGAATATAAGTCTTTATAAGGCCTAGTAATGTCAAGACCAAGCTTCTCCATAACATCTTTGGGCATAAAATTGTGTGAAGCACCTGAATCTAACATAGAATTATGGAGAATCTTATCATGAACGTTGAGACTAACATAGAATGGAGGAACTCCTCCTTCTTGTGGTTTACCATCTACCTCTAGACCAAATAAGAGTTCAGGCTGATCATCATTTAAATTAACAGTGTGAGTGTTTTCTCCTATGTTTAGAGCCTTCATAACCTGAGTTCTGCACAAATTTTTGTTCATTAACACTGTTAAGGGGATGCGAACTTTCAGTTTTTCTAGTTCATTTTCAATGTTGAATGATGTTCGAAACCTATTTAAGTTCATAAAATCAAGTGTATCAATGATTTCTTTTGACACGAGTTCCTTTTGGTGACTAGTGGTTGGGATTTCAGTTTGAGTAGTTTTGGAAGTGGTCTCAACAACATTTTTGGAAGGAATTTCTATTGTCTTTTTGCTAGAACTATCAGCATTTTTCTTAGCAACATTTTATGGGGTTTATTTACAACAATCTCAAAAGTTTTATTGACAGGATTTTTAGAATTTTTTTGTTTGGGGCATCTGATGTTTTCATACTCCTAATATTATATTATCTATGGACTTCTGTAATATCATTTTCAAATCCCTGCTTGTAATCATCTAATTCTTTTGAATCAAGTTCAGTTTGGGAAAGTTGAAAAAGCTCTTATTATTCTTGAGTAAGAAAAACATTTTCATCATCATTAATACCCATCAAATTGATTTGGTTCTCTTATACTTCTTCTACGATTTCCCCATCATCATCAGCATAATTTTCCTGAAATGGAGGTCTAATTTGTTGATTAGGGTCCCTTTGTTCCCTCTGTTTGATTTGGGGAGGATTTCTTCTAATATTTTGATTACGAATTTGAGGTGCTGGCTGATTTTCTCTAGGAGCAGCCCTTTCATTTAGATTAATATTTTCTATCATTCTTTCTATTATTCTAACTAATGAATCAATTTTAGCATTAACAGAAGAAGTTGAGGGTTATTCTTTCATGGTCACTCTCTTTTCAGTCCTAATTATAGCCCTCTTTCCTAACATATTTTCTTCTACACTCACTACATCCATTTGCATTTCTTCTATTGTTGATGAATTTATTTCTCTAAGATGGTAAGACATATCTGCCTCAAAGCCATCTGGGAATTTAATTAAGGCCAAACATTGTGGTGGTTTAATGTTGGCAGGAATTGCATTGTATACACTATTAAATCTAGTACAATAGTCTGAACACTTTCCCCTGGTCCCCACCTAATGCTTTCATACTCAAATAAAATCTGAAAAGGGTTCTCTTTAATTTCCCGCCTATTAAGGAATGTCTGATGGAATGCAAGTAGATCATTTATGCTAGTAGCAGGCAAAGATTTAAACCATTTCCCAACATCTCTAGTGAGACTTTGTGCTAACAACCTCGTTTTTACGTTTTCCTCATCTACTTCCTGAAGGTCAAAACTATCATTCATCCTATCTACATGTTGTTTGGTAGTGATAGGTCATGTTCCATCAAATTGTGGAATTCTTGTCTGATAATCATGTGGCATGTATGCCAAAGGAGCTTGAACAACAAGGGGAGCATATCTAGCTGCCATTATAGGGATACGAGGATGAACAATATGAGGATTGATCAAAGGTGGTTGTTAGATGACAGGAGGAGGTTGAATCAGAGGTATAATCTGAACTAAAGGTTGAGGTTTTGGTGAAGATGAAGGTTGGATTATGGATGAATATTGGGGAGAGGATGGGGTTTGAGTAGCTTGATGAGAAACTACTGGAATATTAGTGGAAACTACAAAAGGGGTAAGACAAGCTGATCTAGGATGCACACATTGTGATGAGGTGTATGATTCTGCAAAAGAAGTGAGGGTGGAGAGTTCTACAGATAGTTGGACATAAGCCTCATGAACAGAAAGGTCAAGACCTAAAACTAAACCTTGCAATTTATCAAAATCCTGAATAATTTGAAGGTCTATATCAAGAGGGGAAGACTGTGCTTCAAAAGAATGTCTTCTTAGTGTTGCCTGGTCTACCACTATTTGATATACCCAATGGGCTCACTTCGTTCTAAATAAACTTTGTTCAAAAGGTAAGTCAAACTCAATATCTTTTAGAGTAACAAAGTTTCTTGGGAGTGAATATGCTCTATGGGGAGGGCTACTACTTCTTTGCCTCTTATTATGCTTTTTCTTCTCAACAGCTTTTCAGGGTCATCAACAATCATTGCAGGATTTGGATTGGGATGAGATCTAGTGTAGGCTCTTTTGGGAGCCAGAGTTGAAAACTAAAGCACACACACACACTTATTCACAAAAATGAAAAGGAAACAATCTCTTGAAATGTTCCTATCGTACACTTTTACCAGGGTTATGAATTCGAAGAAAATTTCAATATTTTCAATTTTTCCCCAGTATGGTCGCTACTATGTTATCGTTCTGTAATTTACGAGATTGTGAGAATAAACATAGAGGACAACATCAAAATCACTTTGGATGCTGGGATCTAGCCCTGCCAGCTTCGGAGAGGGATCTCTCTTTACAATTTAAAAAAAAAAAAATTAATAATTTTTTAGGCTAGTTATGATTGTGCTGGATTGTTTGTTTGATTTTGATTGTTTGGTTGATTAAGTGACTATATTACCATTGGGCTATGGAGTAAAAAATATAACTAGTTTTGCATCAATATTTAAAAGAGTTATCACATGGCAAGCTAGGTTGCATTAATTAGATCCTTTTAAGATTTTAAATGAATTATGGAGGTGGAAGAAAAGTGAAATTCAATAGAGATTGAAAATAAATTAAGTATTATTCAATATGCCTTCAGTGGAAAACATATAAATTTCAAAACAGCTAGAATAAGGTGTTCTAATTAACATATCCTATTCATCACATTTTCTATTTTACAATTAAGATTTTTTTAGATTTACAGAGAAAGGAAAAACTGTGAAATAACACTGTTACAGAAGAAAAACTTCACCAATGAATACACCACATGCATCTTGTAATAAGTCCTTGTATTATTGATGCTCCAGCAAACTTGAAAAAATACAATGCTCAGAAGGAAAAATATACTCATAAATCAACCTATAATTCTTCAAAAAGTGAAGTATTTATACTAATTTTTACAAAACTGATTACATCAACGCTATCTCAACCGACAGTTTATTATTAGTAAAAAAAATGAACAATAAACTCTAATTGTGACAGAATAATAGGCTCGGTGGAGATTATCTGGAACGTTGTCACTGCTTGACTCATGCATCCCTCTCATCCATACATTTCAACTCATCCGCAACCATTCGCCTTCATGTTTTCTGTCCCTCGCCGGCATCCCTCACACAGCTCCCTCTCCTCTCATGCTACCCAACGCATTTTCCCTCCTCTCTGCATTGCTGTCATACCCTACGTTGCTCCATCTGTTGCCTCTCGCTCCTCCACCTGCAAACAAACCTATGCACAAGCAATCAAACAAATCAAGTGTTAACCTTTAAACTTTGATTTCCAATTAACTCATAGTTTTCGATTTTTGATTTTTTTATTTATTTATTGTTTGTATAGAATTAACGCATCACTTCAAAAAATTTAAAACACGTTTCGATTTCGATTTATTTTTTTTAGATTGATTTTAAAACTTTAAAAAATATTCACATGAAAACATTTAACTTTAACTTTAGCCTTTGATTTTCAAATTTTGTAGATTTTAACTTTCTGATATTTAATTTGTATAAAGTTTCTTTTACTAACATTTCAAATCTTTCAAGATTCATTAACTTTTTTTATCTTTCCATTTAAAATTTTAAAAAATTCAAAAAAAAAACTTTAACTTTTATTTTTATAAACAAAAATCAAAATATTCACTAGTATTTTAACTTTTGTCTTTAGTTTAATTTTAAATCATTCTTGTATATTACTTTTGGAAAATCAAAAGATTTGGGACATTTGGAGTTTTGATCTATTTTGCAAATACACTTAATTGTGGAATAATTTCTATGGTGGCAATGATTTAAATTTTAAAAATATCCTAAGTTTAACTATAGGAGAACAATTAATTTTTGGATTTTCATTATTTAAGAACATCATTTAATCCATAAATTGTTTGACGAAGTGGTTTTATTAGAATTAAATTTTCATGGTATATATGGATGAATAATTATTGAGATTTAAGTGCTAGTAAATTTCATATGTTTCAATTGGGTTTGATGATCATTGACATCGGAGTTTTGGAACGTTTTCTATCGATTAAAATTGCATAATGTGTAATTAAGTATTGATTCATTTACTTGAATTATTAAAACGTTATTGAATATTTAAGTCTTGGGAAATTCTTCAAGTAAGTGTGATTGATATCTTATTATTGTGGACCTGTGACGAATTGTATATCTTTGAATTGAGTAATTTTGGCATCTTCATAATTGGCACTTCCGTTTAAGTATTTAGTGGTTACATATGATTATTTATAACCTAAGTTCTTTAGGATTTTAACATCACCTTTCATCTTCGAAACTTATTTCATCTCGCTCCTTCAAACCTTTTTTCCTTGCATTCTAAGTTAACGTTGCATAGCAGCAGTTTCTCATCAAGTACTTGGTTGTAATTTCCTTAACAGGATAGTTGACTCCATAAGGCATTGGTATCAATCTTTCAAATTCAATCGAATCCTTTAACCTTGCTAAATCTTTCACAAGTATTTGGTCATTTAACTGTGTCTCCCGAACTGGTTGGTTCCCAACTAGTTCTCCTTCATTCCATTTCCATAGGGTCTACCCCCCTTAGTCTGCTATAAGGAGACAACTTAAATAAAGAGATTGGGGATCAGGGTGACAACCCTCGATCTGAATCGTTGTCACGGTGCCTAGACATTTTGTGTGACAACAGGGTCCCTTGCAAATTTTCTCCCCATGAGCCTGACAAAATCATGCCATACTTAGGGGGCATATTGGCAACCACTATATCCATTACTAGACTCTTAGCTGGGATTTGAGCTAAAGTAACACATAGATCCTTAATGAGACCTAAACATCTTAATTTGATGGAATCAAATGAATATAAGTCTTTATAAGGCCTAGTAATGTCAAGACCAAGCTTCTCCATAATAGCTTTGGGCATCAAATTGTGCGAAGAACTTGAATCTAACATATAATTATGGAGAATGTTATCATGAACGTTGACACTAACATAGAATAGGGGAACTCCTCCTTCCTGTGGTTTACCATCTACCTCTGGACCAAATAAGAGTTTAGGCTGATCATCATTTAAATTAACAGTGTGAGTGTTTTCTCCTATGTTTAGAGCCTTCATAACCTGAGTTTTACACAAATTTTTGTTCATTAACTATGTTAAGGGGATGGGAATTTTCAGTTTTTCTAGTTCATTTTCAATGTTGAATGATGTTCAAAACCTATTTAAGTTCATAAAATCAGGTGTATCAATGATTTCTTTTGACACAGGTTCCTTTTGGTGACTAATGGTTTGGATTTCAGTTTGAGTAGTTTTGGAGGTAGTCTCAACAATATTTTTGGAAGGAATTTCTACTGTCTTTTTGCTAGCACTATCAGCATTTTTCTTAGCAACATTTTATGGGGTTTCTTTACAACAATCTCAAAAATTTTCTTGACAGGACTTTTAGAATTCTTTTTGTTTGGGGCATCTAATGTTTTCTTACTCCTAAGATTATATTATCTATGGACTTCCGTAATATCATTTTCAAATCCCTGCTTGTAATCATCTGATTCTTCTTAATCAAGTTCTGTTTGGGAAAGTTGAAAAAACTCTTATTCTTCTTGAGTAAGAAAAACAGTTTCATCATCATTAATGCCCATCAAATTTATTTGGTTCTCTTATACATCTTCTATTATTTCCAGCATAGTTTTTCTGAAATGGAGGTCTAATTTGTTGATCAGGGCCCCTTTGTTCCCTCTATTTGATTTGGGGAGGATTTATTCTAATATTTTGATTACGATTTTGAGGTGCTAGCTGATTTTATCTAGGAGTAGTCCTTTCATTTAGATTAATCATTTCTATCGTTATTTTTATTTTTCTGACTAATGAATCAATTTTAGCATTAGCAGACGAAGTTGAGGGTTATTCTTTCATGGTCACTCTCTTTTGAGTCCTAATTATAGCCCTCATTTCTAACATATTTTCTTCTACACTCACTACATCCATTTGCATTTCTTGTATTTTTGATGAATTTCTTTCTCCAATCTGGTAAGACATATCTGCCTCAAAACCATCTAGGAATTTAATTAAGGCAAAACCTTGTGGTGGTTTAATGTTGGCAGGAATTTCATTGTATACACTGTTAAATCTAGTGCAATAGTGTGAACACTTTCCCCTGGTCCCCACCTAATTCTTTCATACTCAGATAAAATCTGAAGAGGGTTCTTTTTAATTTCCAGCCTATTAAGGAATGTATGATGGAATGCAGGTAGATCATTTATGCTAGTAGCATGCAATGCTTTAAACCATTTCCCAACATCTCCAGTAAGACTTTGTACAAACAACCTCATTTTTACGTTTTCCTCATCTACTTCTTGAAGGTCAAAACTATCATTCATCCTATCTACATGTTGTTGGGCAGTGATAGGTCATGTTCCATCAAATTGTGGAATTATTGTATGATAATCATGTGGCATGTTTGCTAAAGGAGCTTGAACAACAAGGGGATCATATCTAGTTTCCATTATAGGGATACGAGGATGAACAATATGAGGATTGATCAAAGGTGGTTGTTAGATGGCAGGTGGAGGTTGAATCAGAGGTAGAATCTGAACTAAAGGTTGAGGTTTTAGTGAAGATGAATGTTGGATTGTGGATGAGTAGTTTCTACGATGCATAGATTGTGATGAGGTGGATAATTCTGCAAAATAAGGGAGGGTGGAGAGTTCTACAGAATGTTGGACATAAGCCTCATGAATAGAAAGTTCAAGACCTGAAACTAAACCTTGCAATTTATCAAAATCTTGAATAATTTGAAGGTCTATATCAAGAGGGGAAGATTGTGCTTCAAAATAATGTCTTCTTAGTGTAGCCTAGTCTACCACTATTTGATATTCCCAATGGGCTGACTTAGTTCTAAATAAACTTTGTTCAAAAGGTAAGTCAAACTCAATATCTTTTAGAGTAACAAAGTTTTTTGGGAGTGAATATTCTCTATGGGGAGGGCTACTACTTCCTTGGCTCTCTGTTATGCTTTTTCTTCTCAACAGCTTTTTAGGGTCATCAACAATCACTGCAGGATTTGGATTGGGATGAGATCTAGTGTAGGCTCTTTTGGGAGCAAGAGTTGAAAACTAAAGCACACACACACACACTTATTCACAAAAATGAAAAGGAAACAATCTCTTGAAATGTTCCTATCATACACTTTTACCAGGGTTATGAATTCGAAGAAAATTTCAATATTTTCAATTTTTCCCCAGTATGGTCACCACTATGTTATCGTTCTGTAATTTATGGGATTGTGAGAAGAAACACAGAGGAAAACATCAAAACCACTTTGGATGTTGGGATCTAGCCCTACCAGCTTCAAAGAGGGATCTCTCTTTAAAATTTGACTTTGTTTTTAATAAATTTTTAGGCTAGTTATGATTGTGCTTGATTGTTTATTTGATTTTGATTGTTTGGTTGACTAAGTGACTATATTCCCATTGGCATATGGAGTCAAAAATATAACTAGATTTGCATCAATATTTAAAAGAGTTATCACATGGCAAGATAGGTTGCATTAATTGGATCCTTTTAAGATTTTAAATGAATTATGGAGATGGAAGAAAAGCGAAATTCAATAGAGATTGAAATGAAATTAAGTATTATTCAATCTGACTTCAATGGAAAACATATAAATTGAAAAACATCCAGAATAAGGTGTTCTAATCAACATATCCTATTCATCACAGTTTATGTTTTACAATTAATATTTTTTCAGATTTACAGAGAAAGGAAAAACAATGAAATAACACAGTTATAGAAGAAAAACTTCACCAGTGAATACACCACATGCATCTTGTAATAAGTCCTTGTATTATTGATGCTCCATAAAACTTGAAAAAATACAATGCTCAGTAGGAAAAATATACTCATAAATCAACTTATAATTCTTCGAACAGTGAAGTATTTATACTAAATTTTACAAAACTGATTACATCAATGTTGTCTCAATCGACAGTGTATTATTAGCAAAAAATTGAACAATAAAGTCTAACTGTGACAGAATAATAGGCTCGGTGGAGATGATCTGGAACAGTGACACTATTTTAGAGGAAAAATATGCTGAGTGGACCTATTTATGGACTACGTTGGCTGGTGTGCTGGATGTAGATGACTATTCTCAATTACTTTTTACTCTTGTAGCTCACATAGTTTATCCCATCGATCTTCATTTGGGATAGTCAATTTGATTACCTTTTGGTAAATATCATCAACTTCAGTATATATGGAAAAGGTGGCCTTTGCCACAAATATGTGATTTACCTCGTGTTGAATGAAAAAGTCGTTACTGATTTCCTCCAGAAATGCTCTTCCTATCATACTACCTTTGATGTTGGAGAATTTGGTGTTGTCCTTGGTAATTTATTTCAATTTCTTCACATAATCTTCCAGGGATATTAACTTATCATTAATAACAAATAGAGAAGGCAAACCCTTATGTGTTAAAGGCTCTATCCTGTTGAAAAACATGTTCACTGCTGTCTCTAAACCATCGCATTTATCTTCCAACTGAGAAACCAAATTCTTCTTGGTAATAATCCTCTTCACTTATAAGATGGTTTCTGTTCTATCATCTACTCCCAAATCATCTAATTCGTATCTATTCTTGGAGTTCAGGAAATTATAATGTTATTTGCTGTAGAAGGCATATCCCCGAGTCCCTCTTTGATATCTGTGATAGCATCATTTGCCTTCTTAATCAACTCTTTTTGTTAAAAAATTATCTGGATGCAGGACCAGATTTCATTTATGGAATTCATAATATTTGCCCAGATGATTTCCTTGGCTTGGGCTAAGGTTTGTCCAATGGATGATTCTCTCTGTGACTTCTGCAATCTCTCTATTAATTTACGAGCTCTTTGTGTTTCTGATGAATGTGAGGCTCCTTGATCTTTAATCTTTCAACACCTTGACTTGATCTCGCAACTTCTTGATTTCATCTGTCTGAATAGACAGATTCTCCACTAACTTTGTCAACTATTCTACACCATCTCTTGTTTGTGTTGTAGAGGCTGTAGCTGTGGGGATGGATGTAAGAGGTACAACATCCAAAGGAACCATGGAAATTTTCGCAGCCTACTCCCTTTATTTAATCATCTTTTCCATTTCTGTCTCCATTTGTATCAACTGTGCATTTTGCTCCATGATGAGCTTCATCATATCAGTCTTTTGAGACTCTATTTCTTCAATGCCTTTGGTGAGAGGGTCTTTTGTAGCTCACAACTTCAGTTGTTTTCTCAATGCTGCTATGTCAGCATTCTTTTTCTTAATTATCTCCTCTACAGCATTCATGTTAGAGGGATCATATCCTTTCTTAGATACCAAGTCTTCTAAGGATTTAATTCTTGTATCTGTAGGTTTTAACCCTAAACAGAGATTATCTACACACGAATATTATAACAAAAAATAAACAATAGCGAGAGCATAAAACATAAAACAGATAAACACAGAGATTTTCCCCTAGATCCCAAATTGGGACGACCAGCTTGATTTTTCATTCTATTCCTTTTAGTGTTACAACACATATATATACATGTCGAAGCATACATAAACCCCAATCCATTAACCCTGGATTAGAACATAACCGTAGTTCCCTTGACCGGATCTACAAAATACCAGGGGCCGAAAACCATCATACCCCAAAACCATGTGCAAATTCATGCACAAAACATGGGTGGGTCCGCCTATGAGTGTGTCCGCACACCAAAAAAAATTTTGCCAGGGCGCTGCCTCCACCCTTGTGACCCCCCTGCTGCGCCCGGCGCAACGTACAGCACATGGGGCTAGTCGTGGAAAGAATATAACACATACCCAACATTCTCCCACTTGTTGTTTTCTTTCCATAGGGGGCCACAGGAGAGCTTAGTCATTGGGCCAATTATTCAACACCCATTGTTTCTCTACACCAAGAGAACTTCTGAGTGCTCACAGACTTCGTCAATGCATCTGCAACATTCTTCAAAGTGTCCACCTTTACCAGCAACACCCTTTTAGCCTTAACCATATCTCTAACAAAGTGATATTGAACATCAATGTGCTTTGTCTTTGAATGATAAGCAGGGTTCTTAGCCAAGAAAATTGCACTTTGGCTATCACAGTCTATCCTTATAGCTTGTTGTACCGACCCCATACTTGAACACAATCTCTGCAACCAAACTGCTTCCTTGCTTGCATGAGTGGCTGCTATGTATTCTGCCTCTGTAGTTGAACGCGCCACTATAGACTGTCTTTTACTCATCCAACTGACTGCGCCTCCAAATAGGCTAAACACATACCCACTTGTAGATCTTCTTTGGTCTAGATCTCCAGCCCAGTCTGCATCAACAAAACCACGAATGTCCAACATTCTTTCCAATCTTGGTCTTCCCTGGTAGCACAAGCCATAATCACTAGTGCCACGTAAATATCTGAAACCCGCTTCACTGCTGTCCAATGCTCCTTCCCCGGGTTTGACATAAACCTGCTCAATACTCCCACTGCATGTGCAATGTCTGGTCTAGTACAGACCATTGCATACATCAGGCTACCCACTGCACTTGCATATGGAACACGGGACATATCCTCCTCTTCTTCTTGTGTCTTGGGACACTGTTCAGCAGACAACTTTACACCTACAAGAATAGGAACATTCACCGGTTTACTATCCTGCATATTGAACCTCTGCAATATAGTCTCGACATACTTCCTCTGGTTTAACCAGAGCTTCCTCTTTGCCTGATCTCTCTTAATTTCCATGCCCAAAATATAGTTTGCAGCACCAAGATCCTTCATTTCGAATTTGGAGAACAGTTGGGTCTTCAAATCTTGGATAATTTCTTTGTCATTTCCAATCAACAACATATCATCCACATACAAGACCAAATAAATAACACGGTAACCAATTAATTTAAAATAAACACAGTGATCCTCCTTGCTTCTGGTGAAGCCAAGTCCCCGTATATAGGTATCAAATTTTTGATACCACATCCTTGGTGACTGTTTTAACCCATACAGAGACTTCTTCAACCTGCACACCAGTTCTTTCTTACCCTTCACCATAAAGCCTTCAAGTTGCTTCATGTATATCTCCTCTTCTAGATCCCCGTGAAGAAATGTTGTCTTCACATCCATCTGTTCTATCTCAAAATCAAATGCAGCAGCAACAGATAAAAGTAATCTAATAGAAGTAACCTTGGCAACAGGAGAAAAAATATCACCAAAATCAATTCCCGTCACCTGGGAATAACCTTTTGCTACCAACCGAGCTTTGTATTTCTCCACCTTGCCTTCTACATTCATCTTCTTTTTAAACACCCATTTGCTCCCGATGGGCTTCCTTCCAGCCGGCAACTCCACCAGATCCCATGCCTCATTTTTGTGCAAGGATGCAATTTCATCAACCATGGCCTCCTTCCAGAGTTTTCCATCCTCTGAATCTACTGCCTCCCTGACAGTTCTGGGTTCATCATCAGTTATAGTTAAGGCAAAACCTGAAAAGAAAGCAGATGGACTATACCTTTCTGGTTGCCTTCTTTCCCGAAATGATCTTCTCAAAGCCGGAGTTTGTGGCTCTTCATCTTCTGAGTCTTCTTCTGTTGTAGAGTCTGATTCATCCTCCTTTAGCTCAAACTCTATCTTCTCAGGTTCCTTTGGTAGGAATTCATGTTTAACAACATCTTTCACTTCTCTAAACACCACATCTCGGTTGTACACAACCTTCCTTGTTTCTGGGTTCCAAAGCTTGTAACCTTTTAAACCATCCTTATACCCAATAAAGATGCACATTTCAAATTTATTATCCAACTTGGTCCTTTTCTCCTTTGGAACATGTACATATGCATCACATCCAAATACCCTTAGATGTGAAAGAGAGGGTTTCTTACCAGTCCATACCTCATGTGAAGTCTTATCCTCCAACACTGATGAAGGTGATCTTTTAACCAGATAGCATGCAGTCTCCACTGCCTCTGCCCAGAATTCTTGTCCTAACGCGGTACCACTGAGCATGCTACTTTCCTTTTCCATCAGTGTTCTGTTCATTCTTTCTGCAACTCCATTTTGCTGAGGTGTGTATGGAGTAGTCTTCTCCCATGCTATACCACACTTCTTACAGAACTCTTCAAATTCCTTCTTGCAGAACTCCCCACCATTATCTGTCCTCGGCGCCTTTATCTTCTTCTCTGTATGGTTTTCCACCAGAGCCTTAAATTCTTTAAATGTGTCAAAGACTTCATATTTCTTCCTCAAGAAATATATCCATGTATTCCTTGAGAAGTCATCTATGAATGAAACATAGTACACAGACTTTCCCAGTGATGGAACTGACACAGGTCCAAACACATCACTGTGCACAAGTTCTAATATCGTGTTCGCCCTCTTAGCACCAGAAGGAAAACTCACCCGATTCTGCTTCCCATATACACAATGTTCACAGAAATCGAAATCCAGAGAGCAATTAGACATACCTTCTACCATACCATTTCTATGCAATATCCGAAGGCCCTTCTCTCCAATATGTCCAAGCCTTTGATGCCATAGCATGGTCTTTTCTCCAGAGACAGCTAGGCTTTCCCCTCCACTTTCAGGAACCATAGAATTGTTACACCCATCAATAACAGTGCTACCTTGTAGCTTGTACAGAGTTCCAGTCCGAACTCCCCGCATTAATACCAGTGCTCCACGAACCATCTTGCAGGCATCTTTCTCGAACACTGTTTTTACACCTGCATCATCCATCTTGCTTACAGAAATCAGATTTCTGGCCAATGCAGGAATATGCAGAACACCAGGAAGTGTTCTAATCCTTCCACCTTGCAGCTTTAGCTCGACCTTTCCACGTCCAACGATTTTGGCCTTCCTATCATCCCCTAGGAAGACATCACCACCATCATATTTCTCATACTCGCAGAACCACTCCCTATGGGGAGTGAAGTGAAAGGATGCACCTGAGTCAATCAACCATGACTCATGATCTACATGTGTATTTGAAGAAGAAGCCAAATATACATCCCCACCTTCATCCGAGGTGGTTTTTGCCTCTGCAGAAGGACCTTCATCAGATCCCTTTCCTTTCTCAGGAGCTTTAGATCTGCATTCCTTTTTGTAGTGCCCTTCCTTTTCGCATTTCCAGCACACCTTTACAAACTTTCCAGGAGATTTAGATCTCCCTCTAGATTTAGATCTCCCACTCGAAACCTTATTCTTGTTTCTGTTCTGGGACCTTCCTCGTACAAATAAGGCATCTCCATTCCGACCCTCCATATTTCTCCGTCTCATTTCCTCCGACAGCAAGGCTGAGACAATGTCATCAAAATTCAAGGTAGTTGTATTGCTACATATTGCAATAACCAGACTGTCCCACGAGTCTGGTAGAGAACACAACAAACTGATGCACTTATCTTCATCTGAGATTTTAATATCAACAGATGACAGCTGACTTACCACAGTATTGAAGGCATTCAGATGCTCTGTCACCGAGTCTCCATCCTTCATCCTCAGGTTATACAGCTTTTTCCGCAAGAACAACTTATTCACCAGAGACTTAGATTGGTACAAAGTCCCAAGTTTTTCCCACAAATTATTCGTTGTAGCTTCCCCAGATACATTCAACAATACTGAATCTGAGACACACAACCGTATTGTGCTCTTAGCCTTCCGATCCAGTTTCTTCCAGTCTTCATCTGACATTGCCGTTGGTTTAGTACCTGGATCTATCGTGATCCACTGATCTTTATCCACCAGCAGATCCTCCATCTTGAGCTTCCACAACTCAAAACTCTGACCATTAAATTTCTCGATCTCTATCTTTCCGCTGCTTGCCATCTTCTTTCACCGCAAGAATCGATCCCGCAGATCTCCCACTGAACAGGGTCTACCTCAGGCCCGATCAAAAAACCCTCAACAGCAAAGGCGTCCCCTTGAAGCCAAAACAACTCTGATACCAAATGTAGGTTTTAACCCTGAACAAAGATTATCTACACACGAATCTTATAACAGAAATTAAACAATAGCGAGAGCATAAAACATAAAATGGATAAACACAGAGATTTTCCCCTGGATCCCAAAATGGGACGACCAGCTTGATTTTTCATTCTATTCCTTTTAGTGTTACAACACATATATATACATGCCGAAGCATACATAAGCCTCAATCCATTAACCCTGGATTAGAACATAAACGTAGTTCCCTTGACCGGATCTACAAAATACCAGGGGCCGAAAACCATGTGCAAAATCATGCACAAAAAATGGGTGGGTCCGCTTATGAGTGGGTCCGCACACCAAACAAATTTTCACCGGGGCGCTGCCCCGGACCCCAATAGTAGGGGCTGCCTCCACCCGGTGAAACAAAGAGCGCATGGGGCTAGTCGTGGAAATAATATAACACATACCCAACATTCTCCCACTTGTTGTTTTCTTTCCACAGGGAGCCACAGGAGAGCTTAGTCATTGGGCCAATTATTCAACACCCATTGTTTCTCTACACCAAGAGAACTTCTGAGTGCTCACAGACTTCGTCAATGCATCTGAAACATTCTTCAAAGTGTCCACCTTTACCAGCAACACCCTTTTAGCCTCAACCATATCTCTAACAAAGTGATATTGAACATCAATGTGCTTTGTCTTTGAATGATAAGCAGGGTTCTTAGCCAAGAAATTGCACTTTGGCTATCATAGTCTATCCTTATAGCTTGCTGTACCAACCCCATACTTGAACACAATCTTTGCAACCAAACTGCTTCCTTGCTTGCATGAGTGGCCGCTATGTATTCTGCCTCTGTAGTTGAAAGAGCCACTACAGACTGTCTTTTACTCATCCAACTGACTGCGCCTCCAAATAGGCTAAACACATACCCACTTGTAGATCTTCTTTGGTCCAGATCTCCAGCCCAGTCTGCATCAACAAAACCACGAATGTCCAACATTCTTTCCAATCCCGGTCTTCCCTGGTAGCACAAGCCATAATCACTAGTGCCACGTAAATATCTGAAAACCCGCTTCACTATTGTCCAATGCTCCTTCCCTGGGTTTGACATAAACCCGCTCAATACTCCCACTGCATGTGCAATGTATGGTCTAGTACAGACCATTGCATACATCAGGCTACCCACTGCACTTGCATATGGAACACGGGACATATACTCCTCTTCTTCTTGTGTCTTGGGACACTGTTCAGCAGATAGCTTTACACCTACAGGAATAGGAACATTCACCAGTTTACTATCCTGCATATTGAACCTCTGCAATATAGTCTCGACATACTTCCTCTGGGATAACCAGAGCTTCCTCTTTTCCCGATCTCTCTTAATTTCCATGCCCAAAATATAGTTTGCAGCACTAAGATCCTTCATGTCGAATTTGGATAATAGTTGGGTCTTCAAATCTTGGATAATTTATTTGTCATTTCCAACCAACAACATATCATCCACATACAAGACCAAATAAATAACACGGTCACCAATTAATTTAAAATAAACACAGTGATCCTCCTTGCTTCTGGTGAAGCCAAGTCCCCGTATATAGGTATCAAAATTATGATACCACATCCTTGGTGACTGTTTTAACCCATACAGAGACTTCTTCAACCTGCATACCAGTTCTTTCTTACCCTTCACCATAAAGCCTTCAGGTTGCTTCATGTAGGTCTCCTCTTCTAGATCCCCGTGAAGAAATGTTGTCTTCACATCCATCTGTTCTATCTCAAAATCAAATGCAACAGCAACAAATAAAAGTAATCTAATAGAAGTAAGCTTGGCAACAGGAGAAAAAATATCACCAAAATCAATTCCTGGCACCTGGGAATAACCTTTTGCTACCAACCGAGCTTTGTATTTCTCCAGCTTGCCTTATACATTCATTTTCTTCTTAAACACCCATTTGCTCCCGATGGGCTTCCTTCCAGCCGGCAACTCCACCAGATCCCATGCCTCATTTTTGTGCAAGGATGCCATTTCATCAACCATGGCCTCCTTCCAGATTTTTCCATCCTCTGAATCTACTGCCTCCCTGACAGTTCTAGGATCATCATCATTTATAGTTAAGGAAAAACCTGAACAGAAAGTAAATAGACTATACCTTTCTGGTTACCTTCTTTCTCGAACTAATCTTCTCAAAGTTGGATTTTGTGGCTCTTCCTCTTCTGAATCTTCTTTTGCCGTAGAGTCTGATTCATACTCCTTTAGCTCAAACTCTATCTTCTCAGGTTCCTTTGGTAGGACTTCATGTGAAACAACATATTTCACCTCTCTAAACACCACATCTCGGCTGTACACAACCTTCCTTGTTTCTGGGTTCCAAAGCTTGTAACCTTTTAAACCATCCTTATACCCAATAAAGATGCACCTTTCAGATTTATTATCCAACTTCGTCCTTTTCTCCTTTGGAACATGTACATATGCATCACATCCAAATACCCTTAGATGTGAAAGAGAGGGTTTCTTACCAGTCCATACCTCATGTGGAGTCTTATCCTCCAACACTGATGAAGGTGATCTGTTAACCAGATAGCATGCAGTCTCCACTGCCTCTGCTCAGAATTCTTGTCCTAACGCGGTACCACTGAGCATGCTTATTTCCTTTTCCATCAGTGTTTTTTTCATTCTTTCTGCAACTCCATTTTGTTGAGGTGTGTATGGATTAGTCTTCTGTCGTGCTATACCACACTTCTTACAGAACTCTTCAAATTCCTTCTTGCAGAACTCCCCACCATTATCTGTCCTCGGCGCCTTTATCTTCTTCTCTGTCTGGTTTTCCACCAGAGCCTTAAATTCTTTAAATGTGTCAAAGACTTCAGATTTATTCCTCAAGAAATATATCCATGTATTCCTTGAGAATTCATCTATGAATGAAACATAGTACACATACTTTCCCAGTGATGGAACTGACACAGGTCCAAACACATCACTGTGCACAAGTTCTAATATCTTGTTTGCCCTCTTAGCACCAGAAGGAAAACTCACCCGATTTTGTTTCCCATATACACAATGTTCACAGAAATCGAAATCCAGAGAACAATTAGACATACCTTCTACCATACCATCTCTATGCAGTATCCGAAGGCCCTTCTCTCCAATATGTCCAAGCCTTTTATGCCATAGCATGGTCTTTTCTCCAGAGACAGCTAGGCTTTCCGTCCCACTTTCAGGAACCACAAAACTGTTACACCCATCAATAACAATGCTACCTTGTAGCTTGTACAGAGTTCCAGTCCGAACTCCCCGCATTAATACCAGTGCTCCCCGAACCATCTTGCAGGCATCTTTCTCGAACACTGTTTTTACACATGCATCATCCATCTTGCTTACAGAAATCAGATTTCTGGCCAATGCAGGAATATGCAGAACACCAGGAAGTGTTCTAATCCTTCCACCTTGCAGCTTCAGCTTGACCTTTCCACGTCCGATGATTTTTGCCTTCCTATCATCCCCTAGGAAGACATCACCATCATATTTCTCATACTCACAGAACCACTCCCTATGGGGAGTGAAGTGAAAGGATGCACCTGAGTCAATCAACCATGACTCATGATCTACATGTGTATTCGAAGAAGAAGCCAAATACACATCCCCACCTTCATCCGAGGTGGTTTTTGCCTCTGCAGAAGGACCTTCATCAGATCCCTTTCCTTTCTCAGGAGCTTTAGATCTGCATTTCTTTTTGTAGTGCCCTTCCTTTCCGCATTTCCAGCACACCTTTACAAACTTTCCAGGAGATTTAGATCTCCCTCTAGATTTAGATCTCCCACTCGAAACCTTATTCTTGTTTATGTTCTGGGACCTTCCTCGTACAGATAAGGCATCTCCATTCTGACCCTCCATATTTCTCCGTCTCATTTCCTCCGATAGCAAGGCTGAGACAATGTCATCAAAATTCAAGGTAGTTGTATTGCTACCTATTGCAATAACCAGACTATCCCACAAGTCTGGTAGAGAACACAACAAACCGATGCACTTATCTTCATATGAGATTTTAATATCAATAGATGACAGCTGACTTACCACAGTATTGAAGGCGTTCAGATGCTCTGTCACCGAGTCTCCATCCTTCATCCTCAGGTTATACAGCTTTTTCCGCAGGAACAAATTATTCACCAGAGACTTAGATTGGTACAAAGTCCCAAGTTTTTCCCACAAATTCTTTGTCGTAGCTTCCCCAGATACATTCAACAATACTGAATCTGAGACACACAACCGTATTGTGCTCTTAGCCTTCCGATCCATTTTCTTCCAGTCTTCATCTGACATTGTCGTTGGTTTAGTACCTAGATCTACCGCGATCCACTGATCTTTATCCACCAGCAGATCCTCCATCTTGAGCTTCCACAACTCAAAACTCTGACCATTAAATTTCTCAATCTCTATCTTTCCGCCGCTTGCCATCTTCTTTCACCGCAAGAATCGATCCCGCAGATCTCCCACTGAACAGGGTCTACCTCAGGCTCAAGAAAAAAACCCTCAATAGCAAAGGCGTCCCCTTGAAGCTAAAACATCTCTGATACCAAATGTGGGTCTTAACCCTGAACAAAGATTATCTACACATGAATCTTATAACATAAAATAAACAATAGCGAGAGCATAAAACATAAAATAGATAAACACAGAGATTTTCCCCTGGATCCCAAATTGGGACGACCAGCTTGATTTTCCATTCTATTCCTTTTAGTGTTACAACACATATATATACATGCCTAAGCATACATAAACCCTAATCCATTAACCCTAGATTAGAACATAACCATAGTTCCCTTGACCGGATCTACAAAATACCAGGGGCCGAAAACCATCGTACCCCAAAACCATGTGCAAAATCATGCACAAAACATGGGTGGGTCCGCTTATGAGTGGGTCCGCACACCAAACAAATTTTCGTCGGCGCGCTGCCCCAGACCCCAATAGTGGGGGCTGCATCCCCCCTTGTGACCCCCCCCGCTGCGCCCAGCGCAACGTAGAGCGCGTGGGGCTAATCTTGGAAAGAATATAACACATACCCAACAGTATCCATAGCAAGAGAGGATATTTTCTCCATTTTTTGTTGTGGCTGGATGTTGGCCAAAGAAACCTGCTGCTTAGAGCGACTCGCTGTTGTTTTATTTAAAGTAAAGGAGATCATTTCACCTGTTTGCTTGTGCATTTCCATTTTATCAATGGGATGAATGTATTTTATGTCAAACTCAAAAGAAGTATTCTTGTAATCAGTTGTTGTCTTTGGCTGTGAAATTTGTGCCTCAAGAAAGGCCATTTGTGTTTTACATTTCTCAAAGTCAAATGCTGACAGCAACCTACTTTGAGAACTGGAAGTCTGCTTCCAGAATTGACTATATGTGTTGTTCTTCAAAATTTAATTCTTCATTTTTTATTTCCCTGAATGTATCAAAGGTTGTCTTCTCTTTCTCCCCTTGGATAACCATAGTTTTCTGAATAGCGTGTTGTTGATCCTGTGAATCTAAATAATTTGTAGGAGAAAGGGTGGATTGGCCACCAACTTGAGAGTATGAAGGTGTTTCCTTAGTGACAATAACAACTTCCTGTTCTGAATCTTTATCTGTAATGGTTTTAGGATTAAGCTTGGTCCTTTTTCTGTCCATTATTTTGAACTCCTTTCTTGTAGTATCAGTCACTGAAGGTGACTCTTCTTCTCTCTGCATTTTCCCTGCTTTTTCCTGTGGGACATAATTCTATGATGTTGATGTTTACACTAGCTTCTCCTCAGCTTCCTTCAAAGTGTTTTCATCCCATTCCAACTGGTTCATGTACTTCTCTATCTCTAGTCTATGGGTGTGAATGTAAGGAGTAGTTTTGTTTTCTACCCTTAACTTTGAGATGCTTCCCAAAGGATCATAGGACCAGGTAAATATTAAGCTGAAATTCATTTCCTTCAATATCTTGTCTTATGTATTCCAGAGCAAAAATCCTCATTGGGAGGAATTTTGGAAGCTTGTAAGGAGCAATCTCACAGCCATATACTCTCAATTCTATGTAGTTCTGGTATAAATACTAGTCCCCTGTCTTGGCTTCATATGATAAGTGCAAAATCCTTTTGATGTCTTCATTAATTCTTGGTTCAGTTGTATTGCTCAGAAGGCTCATAACTGGATGTACAAACAGTTCAATGAAATGTTTGTAAGAATATTATTTCTTCTCTTTCATTACCAACGTGGTCTAGAAGATGGTTGGCTGTTGATTGCCATATTTATCCAATTTTTGCATAAAAAAATTAAATATGTCTGCCTGATAATATAGAAACATGTACACTAAAACAGAGGAGTACTCGAACACATCTTTTGTCTGAAATTTAACAAATTGGTCATGAATATTGTCTACCAGGAATTGGCCTAAATTGAAGATGATGGATGTTTTAGAATTTGTGGAAATATGGAGAGGAAACCTATGATGGGCTCATCTATCCACTGGTCATAATAGTAGGCAAGGAGGTGTGAAATGATTGTTATAATTTGCTTGGCTCTGTCATGGAAGAGGGAGGAAGGGTATGGAGGGTTATTTTTAGGCAATTGAGTGTCTTCAACTATGAAAAAATCAAATATTTTAGCCCTTTTGGAAAAATATAGCTTCTGGTATAGTTGATTGAGGAGTTCTAGGGAGAAAGGGGTGTTATTTTCCATAGAAGGGGCTTGCATCATCTGAATGATGGATTGGGCAGTGATGGTGAAAAGGATTTCACCTGTGGTGGGAATTATGGCTCTCTGGCTGGGTATATAGCAGGCTTGACATTTCCGGATGAATTCAGGGGCCCTGAAAGTGTGGGGGGAAATATAATGTGGCAATTTTGACTCCCAGAGTCCAATATCATCTGATTTGTCTATGTATTTATCCTCTTACTAGCAATACATCTCAAATAGTTCGAATTCACAAAGAGTTTCATTAATCTTATAGTCTTTTTTAGCTAGGGGGACATGGTCTAAATCAACAAGAGGATGGATCAAGGGGTTAAATGGCTCCTCCTAGCTTTTCTTCTTAGGAGGCATCTTTAACTGTTTCAGAGGAAATGAAGGGATCTAGAAAAAATCAGGTTTACCGGGATTATCGAAAGATCTGAAAATGGTTATAGGAGGTGCAGTGAACACAATTGCTTTGGTCGATAATGAACAAAAGAGTCAAAATGGAGCTCTGTAAAGCTGTCAAAACAATGGAATTCACAGATAAATGAGCAGAGTAAAGGTCAAACTTGGTTACACTGCATGGTTTTATAATCAATTGGGTTTTTCCTCATGGGAAATTCCTCCAGGTGTGGTGCAAATCTCATGCACAACTGATGTCACAACTGATAGCTATCTCAACCCTTTCATCTACCTCTTTCACTGGTCTCCACTGAACTGTCCATGCACTGTAGTGAATTGATGTGTTCTTGAGTTGAATACTGAGTTAATAATTAGTGAATTAAATAATATTTAATTCACTCCACTCATTACTAGTTGATTAGCTAGTTAAACTAATCTCAACCAGTTCAACTAAGTTAAACCGAACACAACTCCACCAACTGTCCCATCAACTCCACCAAACTTCTTCCACTGAAGTCCTAACTGAAGTCAACCATGCATGAGCTCACCAAACCCCTAGGAATAGCGTAATTCCTCTGTCAGATGCGTGAGCCACTTCCAAGGCTCGAACTGAAGTGCTCCAAGAGAGTAAACCGAAGTTTAGAGTCCAAATATTATTAAGGGTAAATAATATTTGACTTCCCTATTTTTAGGATAGGCAGTCTAAAAATAGACTTCGACCTATAGGTCCAAAAAATAGAGGTCCATCTATTTTTACCAACATGACCAATACTCCAAGAATAACATACCGCAACCCCTAGACCATGCTCCATATGTCTAAAAATAGACTTTGCGCCAGAATTTGCCTGCGGGCCCACTTAGTGAAGGCGACTTCATTTCACTAAGCTCCATCATCTCGCTGCATTTTCAACACTCCCTCTCAGCAAGATATGGATTATCTGCAACCCCTATCCTGCCTCTGTGGAATTCGAACTTGCTCCTGGTGAGCGCCTTCGTCAAGATGTCAGCATCCTGATCCTCCGTGGAACATATGAAAGCATCATGATTCTCCGCTGAACACAATCGCTGATATGATGGTACCTGATGTCGATGTGTTTGGATCTATCATGAAATACTGGATTAGCCGAGAGTTTAATGCAACTCTGGTTATCACAGTAAATCACTGTAGGCTCCAAATGCAACCCGAACAATCCAACGAGGATCTTCCTCATCCAAATAGCCTCGCATGCAGCCAAGCTAGCTGCCATGTACTCGACCTCTGCTGAACTGAGTGCCACGGATCTCTGCTTCCTACTATACCAGGAAACTGCTGTCGACCCAATGCTGAAAACTCCTCCAGAAGTGCTCTTCCGGTCCGTTGGGCTCCCTGCCCAATCTGCATCAGTGAAGCCAGAAAGCTTCGCTCCATCCTCCTGTCTGTACCATAGACCATATCCCGATGTGCCTCTAATATAGCGCAATACATGCTTGCCTGCCTTCCAAAAGAGCTTTGTAGGCTTAACCATAGCTTGCGAAAGCTGGTTAACTGCATAGCATATATCGGGTCGTGTATTGACCAGATACATAAGCGACCCCACCAACTGTCGATAGACAGTGGCATCCACTACCTCCGCTGAAGTAGCATCCTCCTTCCTCCAACCACCAGGAAGAGGAGTGTCAACAGGCTTGAAGCCATGCATGTTGAACCTCTCTAGTATCTCCCGGGCATACTTACCCTGAGAAACAAACAATTCCTCCACTGCTACGCCAAATCTCCAATCCCAGGAAATAATGAAGGAGGCCCAAGTCCTTCATCTCGAACTCTAGCAAGGTCCTCCTTGCATGAAAGTATCAACAAACCATCACCCGTCAAAATCAGATCATCTACATACAGTAAGATGATCAACAGCTTCCCCTCCACCACAATCTGGTACAGGTTTGGATCTGCCTCACTCTTGGAGAATCCAAGCCCGGTGAAGTAGCTGTCTATCCGAGTGTACCAAGCACGAGGTGCTTGCTTCGGCCCGTACAATGCTCTCTTGAGTCGGCACACATGCGACTCACTGCTGAAGATCTCAAAACCTTCAGGCTGCTCTATGTACACCTCTTCCTCAATAACTCCATTGAGGAACGCAGTCTTCACATCCATCTGATGAATGTGCCACCCCATCTGCGCCGAGAGAGCAAGGATCGTCCGTATGGAAGAGTACCTTGCGACAGGTGCAAAGGTCTCCTCATAGTCAATCCCCTCGATCTGTGAAAAGCCACGGGCGACAAATCTCGCCTTGTACTTCTCCACACTCCCGTCAGCCGCCTACTTCACTTTGTAGATCCATCGCGAACCCACCACTGATTTCCCCACTGGTCTTGGGACAATCTCCCATGCACTGTTCCTGACGATCGAATCATATTCTTCGATCATGGCATCAACCCATGCGGGTTCCTCCACAGCTTCCTCAAAAGAGGATGGCTTCGTCACGACACATTGACTCACAAGAGCCATGTATCCAGTGTACCGATCCGGTGACTGTCTCTGTCTGCGCTGTGCTGTAGGTGGTCCTACAACCTTCTCTGCATCCCGAGCCAGTCGCTCAGCTTCTGTAGTGCGCATGCGCCCTCTGATGGTTGGCGCTACCTGGGTGGTTTCTTCCACCTCTTGAACCTCCTCTTGTGGCTGATCCACATCCCGAAGCTCCTCCTTAGGAACTAACAGCTCCTCATATGCATGCAAGTGTAGCTCCCTCTCAAGCGAACACTGCATGGCTTTCTCCTCCTGAAATTTTATATCCCGTCGCACAACAGTCTTGCGACTGTCTGAAAAATACACTCGATAGTTGTGAGGTGTATCAGTGTACCCCACAAATATTCCAACCTCAGCAGTTGGATCCAGCTTCCTTCTCGCATCCTTCGTCACATGCATGTAGACAGTAGAACCAAAAATCCGCAAATGGGAAATATCAGGCCTCTTGCCAGAATAAGCCTCCTCCGGTGTACTCATGCCAAGAACCTTGTGAGGACAACGGTTCTGCACATACACTGTTGTATTGCATGCCTCAGCCCACAAGTGAAGGGGTAGGCCCTGATCATGCAACATCGCCCATGCAGCACCCACGATCGTTCTGTTCTTCCGCTCAGCCACCCCGTTCTGTTGTGGGTTATGGGGTGCGATGAGCTCTCTCCGAATCCCTTCTGCGCTGCAAAAGTCTTTGAATTCAGCCGAGATGAATTCACCACCATTTTCGCTCCTAAGAGCCTCCACATGCTTCCCCGATTCCTTCTCTACCAGCTCCTTGAATTCACAGAACTTTGAAATGTCTCGCTCTTCTTCTGCATGAAGAAGATCCAGCACTTCCGAGAGAAATCATCAACAAAGATCACAGAGTACTTGTGCTTTGTTATCGAAGCTACAGAGAAAGGACCACACACGTCTGTGTGAACTCTCTCAAGGATCGTCGTGGCGCGAATATCCTTCTCGTGAAAGGTGACTTTCACATACTTCCCCAAGGTACACCCCTTGCACTGATCTGACTGCGCAAGAGTGCCCTTAGGAAGCCCAGTAGAAATCTGTTGCAGTATCTTCAAAGCTCCGTGGTGAAGGTGGCCCAATCTCCTGTGCCACAGTTCGCCCTCATCATCCCGGCTCACCACTTCTCCCGCCTTGCATGCCATTGCTGTGCAGCCATCTACTTGCAACTGATAAAGGTTCTTGACTCGAACCCCTATCTTCCGGGTCTCACCAGTAGTCTTACTGCGCAGGAAGGCTTTTCCTTCGCTGAAGACCACATCATACCCTTTGTCTTCCAACATCGCCACAGAGATCAGGTTCTTCATCAATCCTGGAACATGCAAAACTTCCTTCAATATGAAAGTTTTACCAGACTCCCTCTCAAAGGAAATGGTACCGATACCAGTCGCACTGTATCTACCATCATCGCCCATCTCGATGTGCACTCCAAGATCTTTTTCCTCCAGATCTGAAAACAGATCTCGATCTCCGGTCATGTGAAATGACGCACCATTGTCCAAGAACCAAACTGATCCCGCCACACTTGAAACCAAGCATGCGATCAGTGAAAAATCTAGTTCGAATTGAGAAGCCAAAGCCTCTCCCGCTGCAGATCCGGCAACCTTCTTATTTTTCTTCTTCTGCGGACAATTTGTGGCATAGTGTCCGTGCTGGTGACAGTTAAAACACTTCACCTTGGACATGTCTTGCTTCTTGCCTTTCGCACCAGACTGAGAAGCCTTCTTTCTATTCCCCTTCTTTTCTTTGGCAATCAAAGCGCAATTTTCTTCATCAGATACCTTGGATGAACATCCATCCCTAGTAGTCCTCCTTATCTCCTCCTGCATGAGATCCGCCCAAAGGCGCTCCCATCCCGGCAACTTCTCCCGACCATTGACACTATCTTGATATGAATGCCAAGCCTTCGGAAGACCAAGGAGAGCTAGGTCCACCATATCCTCTTCTTCGACAGTCACCCCCACACTTCCCAGCTCATATCTGCATTGAGTGAACTTCGTGAGGTATTTGGCGATACTGTCGCCTTTCTCCATCTTGATGTTTCTGAGCTTACCCTTGAGCGCCAGCTTCCTTTGGTTGCTCTTACTCTGGAATAGATCTGTCAATGATTTCCACATTAAATATGGAGAAGCTTTTCCATGCAGGCCGGATACAATGTGATCCTTTACGCCCTCCAACAGAATCCTTCGACATTTCGCCATCTTCTTTTGCCAAGCCTCGACTTCAGCAGGATCAGTGGGCTTTTGGACATCCGTATCTACGAACTCCTTCAGTCCATTATCTTCTAATACTGCCTCCATGTGATCCTTCCATGCAACATAATTCGAACTACCTTCAAGAGCATATTCGAGTCGCAAACCGTTGAAAGACATTTTCAACTCCGGCACCAAGAAAACAAACTGCTGCAAAATTCGAATTCCAACTCAAAGCTCAACTGCTCTTGATCTGTGAGAACAAATTATTTCTAGCACAGAGATCGACTGTAGGGGAATTTACTGGATGTATCACCTTTCAAAGGAAAGGATGGATCCAGAGGCTACCTGGCCCGCATGCAAACTATGTCTACCGAAATAAGTTTGTAATCACTGTGATGATCAATCTCTGCTCCGATAGCTCTGATACCATGTAGAAATTTGGTGAATAATGAAGATTTATCCACCGAGATTATCATGATCACATATCAATTTGAATTCATATGCAACACATAATCTCTTCCACTCAGATCATCACACATGCGGAAATAAAACAAGCGATATACGATCAAAAGATCATCAAAACATCACACACATTACACAGTATGTATGGGGAAAGCTTATAGCTGAAAACCCCTCAGCTATTGTGTATATTATAATGGAGAGAAAATGTAACAGTACATAGTACAATACTCCTCACAAGTACTCAGTACTATCTCATAAAGTTACACACAAACTAGCTTGGTTTTGAACAGGTCACAGGTTCAAAACCCATCCACTAATTGCCTGCCTCTATTGCGCAATCAAGGCTGGTCTAATGAGAGATCCAAGGTTCTAATCTCCTTGGCTTGACAGCGCAATCCTCATGGGAAATTCCTCCAGGTGTGGTGCAAATCTCATGCACAACTGATGTCACAACTAATAGCTATCTCAACCCTTTCATCTACCTCTTTCACTGGTCTCCACTGAACTGTCCATGCACTGTAGTGAACTGATGTGTTCTTGAGTTGAATACTGAGTTAATAATTAGTGAATTAAATAATATTTAATTCACTCCACTCATTACTAGTTGATTATCTAGTTAAACTAATCTCAACTAGTTCAACTAAGTTAAACCGAACACAACTCCACCAACTGTCTCATCAACTCCACCAAACTTCTGCCACTGAAGTCCTAACCGAAGTCAACCATGCATGAGCTCACCAAACCCCTAGGAATAGCGTAATTCCTCTTTCAGATGCATGAGCCACTTCTGTAGCTCGAACTGAAGTGCTCCAAGAGAGTAAACTGAAGTTTAGAGTCCAAATATTATTAAGGGTAAATAATATTTGACTTTTCTATTTTTAGGATAGGTAGTCTAAAAATAGACTTCGACCTAAATGTCTAAAAATAGAGGTCCATATATTTTTACCAACATGAGCAATACTCCAAGAATAACATACTGCAACCCCTGGACCATGCTCCATATGTCTAAAAATAGACTTTGCGCCAAAAAATAGCCTGCGGGCCCACTTAGTGAAGACGACTTCATTTCACTAAGCTCCATCATCTTGCTGCATTTTCAACACTCCCTCTCAGCAAGATATGGATTATCTGCAACCCCTATCCTGCCTCTGTGGAATTCGAACTTGCTCCCGGTGAGCGCCTTCGTCAGGATGTCGGCATCCTGATCCTCCGTGGGAACATATGAAAGCATCATGATCCTCCGCTGAACACAATCTCTGATGTGATGGTACCTGATGTCGATATGTTTGGACCTATCATGAAAAACTGGATTAGCCGAGAGCTTGATGCAGCTCTGGTTATCACAGTAGATCACCGTAGGCTCCAAATGCAACCTGAACAAACCTGCGAGGATCTTTCTCATCCAAATAGCCTCACATGCAGCCAAGCTTGCTGCCATGTACTCGGCCTCTGCTGAACTGAGTGCCACGGATCTCTGCTTCCTGCTGTACCAGGAAACTGCTGTCGACCCAATGCTGAAAACTCCTCCGGATGTGCTCTTCCGGTCCGTTGGGCTCCCTGCCCAATCTGCATCAGTGAAGCCAGAAAGCTTCGCTCCATCCTCCTGTCTGTACCATAGACCATATCCCGATGTGCCTCTAATATAGCGCAATACATGCTTGCCTGCCTTCCAAAAGAGCTTGGTAGGCTTAACCATAGCTTGCGAAAGCCGGTTAACTGCATAGCATATATCGGGTCGTGTATTGACCAGATACATAAGCGACCCCACCAACTGTCGATAGACAGTGGCATCCACTACCTCCGCTGAAGTAGCATCCTTCTTCCTCCAACCACCAGGAAGAGGAGTGTCAACAGGCTTGCAGCCTTGCATGTTGAACCTCTCCAGAATCTCCCGGGCATACTTGCCCTGAGAAACAAACAATCCTCCACTGCGCTGCCAAATCTCCAATCCCAGGAAATAATGAAGGATGCCCAGGTCCTTCATCTCAAACTCTCGTGCAAGATCATCCTTGCATGAAAGTATCAACTGCTCGTCGCCAGTCAAAATCAGATCATCTACATACAGTACGATGATCAACAGCTTCCCCTCCACCACAATCCGGTACAGGTTTGGATCCGCCTCACTCTTGGAGAATCCAAGCCCGGTGAAGTAGCTGTCTATCCGAGTGTACCAAGCACGAGGTGCTTGCTTCAGCCCATACAGTGCTCTCTTGAGTCGGCACACATGCGACTCACTGCTGAAGATCTCAAAACCTCCAGGCTGCTCTATGTACACCTCCTCCTCAATAACTCCATTGAGGAACGCAGTCTTCACATCCATCTGATGAATGTGCCACCCCATCTGCGCTAAGAGAGCAAGGATCGTCCGTATGGAAGAGTACCTTGCGACAGGTGCAAAAGTCTCCTCATAATCGATCCCCTCGATCTGTGAGAAGCCACGGGCGACAAATCTCGCCTTGTACTTCTCCACACTCCCGTCACCCGCCTGCTTCACTTTGTAGATCCATCGCGAACCCACCACTGATTTCCCCACCGGTCTTGGGACAATCTCCCATGCACTGTTCCTGACGATCGAATCATATTCTTCGATCATGGCATCAACCCATGCGGGTTCCTCCACGGCTTCCTCAAAAGAGGATGGCTCCGTCACAACACATTGACTCACAAGAGCCATGTATCCAGTGTACCGATCCGGTGACTGTCTCTGTCTGCGCTGTGCTGTAGGTGGTCCTACAACCTTCTCTGCATCCCGAGCCAGTCGCTCAGCTTCTGTAGTGCGCATGCGCCCTCTGATGGTTGGCGCCGCCTGGGTGGTTTCTTCCACCTCCTGAACCTCCTCTTGTGGCTGATCCACATCCGGAAGCTCCTCCTTAGGAACTAACAGCTCCTCATCTGCATGCAAGTGTAGCTCCCTCTCAAGCGAACACCGCATGGCTTTCTCCTCCTGAAATTTTATATCCCGTCGCACAACAGTCTTGCGACTGTCTGGCACATACACCCGATAGTTGTGAGGTGTATCAGTGTACCCCACAAATATTCCAACTTCAGCAGTTGGATCCAGCTTCCTTCTTGCATCCTTCGTCACATGCATGTAGACAAAAGATCCGAAAATCCGCAAAGGGAAATATCAGGCCTCTTGCCAGAATAAGCCTCCTCTGGTGTACTCATGCCAAGAACCTTGTGAGGACAACGGTTCTGCACATACACTGCTGTATTGCATGCCTCAGCCCACAAGTGAAGGGGTAGGCCCCGATCATGCAACATCGCCCGTGCAGCACCCACGATCGTTCTGTTCTTCCGCTCAGCCACCCCGTTCTGCTGTGGGTTATAGGGTGCGATGAGCTCTCTCTGAATCCTTTCTGCGCTGCAAAAGTCTTTGAATTCAGCCGAGATGAATTCACCACCATTGTCGCTCCTAAGAGCCTTCACATGCTTCCCCGATTCCTTCTCTACCAACGCCTTGAATTCACAGAACTTTGAAAATGTCTCGCTCTTCTTCTGCATGAAGAAGATCCAGCACTTCCGAGAGAAATCATCAACAAAGATCACATAGTACTTGTGCTTTGCTATCGAAGCTACAGAGAAAGGACCACACACGTCTGTGTGAACTCTCTCAAGGATCGTCGTGGCGCGACTATCCTTCTCGTGAAAGGTGGCTTTCACATACTTCCCCAAGGTACACCCCTTGCACTGATCTGACTGCGCAAGAGTGCCCTTAGGCTGAACCTGACAAGGGGTAAAAGGCAGGGCGAGGTTGAACATCACAAAGAAAATACGGTAAAGGTTGAGTCAGACATTTACGCAGAGATTTAACAGCAAAGACTAAAGGGGAGGCAAATCACATCAGCACCAGCATCTATAAATGAAAGTAGCCAGTGCTGCACCAGACTTAATTACCCAATGTCGACTTATTGAAAAACAGGACCAGATGTCAGAGTCGTCAAAGATTTTAAATCATAAATCATAAATAGCTACTCAAAATTAATTTTACAGGCGATATGTTGTCAGAGATATTTTTCTCAAGCCTTGCGTGGCCATGCTTGTTTAATTTCAGTTGTTTTGTAATAAATGAAGTTTGTCCAAGTAGAGAGGGCAACCGACCCAAGTTTTCATTAAATACTATTCGAATTTAGAGGGTTGGAACCTTGTTAGACTCTGTGTTGTAAAAGATCACTGTATTGGAGCACTGTAGCTCTTTTGAGTTGGGCATCAATAATAAAGAGACCGTTCACAAGATTCATGAGCTATGTTAATGGTGATGTTCTTTCCTCTGTGTTAATGTTTTCCTCTGTCTTTTCATGACGTGCATCAGTTTCTCTGATTTCAAAACAGAAGCTTTAGATTAAGATTTGTTGAGAAAGCATCTTAATTCTGTCTGTTTTTGTTATCTTAATGTTTTCCTCTGAAGTATAGTTAAAGAATTCTTAACTGCTCTTTAGCTATTACTGAACTCGCTGCTTTCTTTCATCTCGTATTCACACTACTAGTGAGATCCAGTTTGCATAGTTATCTTGCCTTGTGAATGCCCCTTGAAAAAGTTGATGCACAATTGAGCCTTTTATGACTCTATAGCCCAATGGATTAAGTTTCATAGCTCTCTCTGTCCAACCACTCAATAAATCAAAACAAACAACCCTCATAATTTCTATAACTATCCTAATATCAACATTTATAATTATCAAGCTAAATCATAAAAACAGAGAGAGCCCTCTCTGAGTCTAGGAAGGCTAGGTCCTAGACTACAAAGTGGTTTGATATTGTCCTCTGTCGTTTTTTCTTGCCAATCTTACAAATTACGGAGAGCTAACATAATGGTGACCATACTAGGGACTTATTGAAAAGCTCATTATTCATCAGAACTCAGAAACCCCAGTTGAAACACTGTGTAATTTAAGTATTTTTTACATATTGGTTTTTCGTAAATATATTCAGCTTGTTTGTGCCTTGGGTCTAAATTATGGCTTCCATAAGAACCTTTACCAGATCCTATCCTAACCCAAATCCCCCTGCAATAGTTGAAAATCCAGAGAAAATCCTAAGAGAAACTCTCAGATCTAAGAATCCAACTATTAGAAAGCCTATTCACAAAGCAAGTTCCCTCCCTGAAAACCTTGCAACCTTGCAGGATATCCAGTTTGACTTACACTTTAAGCAAAACTTGTTAGGGACCAAATCTCAGAATTGGATATCCCAGACAGTTTTTGACCCATCCATCTTAGAACAGATTCTTATTGGGGAAGCCTCTACCACCACTCAAACTAACTTTCAACCTCTCCAACACTTTGACTCCCTTCAAGGTCTGGTAACAGAGCTCACCTTAGCTATTGATGATGCTTATTTTCAGCAGTGTGTAAAATTATCAGCTCTGACTGCAACAACTCCTTCTGTTATTTCCAACTCTGCTCATTCTCAGTTAAATTGTTCCAGTGTATCTATAGCCCCTACCATTTCCTTGAACCTTTCCCACCAGAGTGCCCAAACCTCCACTCATATATCCACAATCCACCTTCCTCCATTTAACCCTCCACCTCCCTTGGTCAACCCTCCTCTTATCCACCCTCCTTGGGTTCCCCCACCACCAATCATGGGAGCCTGGTATGCCCCATTAGTGCTACCATTACCTATGGCGCCTATGCCACAGGATTATCAATCCAAAATCCCACATTTTGATGGAACTGGTCCTGAAACTGCTCAACAACATGTGGACAAAATGAATGACGCTTTTGACTACCAAGAGATAGAGGATGAAACTATTAAATTGAGAATGTTTGCTCAAAGCTTGGGGGGAGAAGTGAGAAAGTGGTTTAAAGGCTTAACCCCTAATAGTATACATGACCTCCCTACCCTTTACCATTTGTTCATAAATAAATGGGAAGTTAAGAAAAATCCTCTCCAAATCTTGTCAGAATATGAAAACATCAATAGAAATGTTGGAGAGAGTGTCCAAGATTACTATACCAGGTTCAATAGTGTGTACAACGCCCTCCCTCCTCACATGAAACCCCCACAAGGTTTAGTCGTAATTAAGTTTCCAGATGGTTTTGACCTAGAGATGGCTTATCAGCTGAGAGAAAGAGATCCTCCTACATTAGAAGACATGCAAAGGGGTGCAGTAAGTGTGTAAGAAAATCTTATTGCAAAAAGGGTTAGAATGAGAAATGAGAAGAGAGTCATTATTAGGGACGAGCCTGCAGCCTCCACATATGATGCTAAGATTGAGAGCCTGGTTAGAACCATGGAGAGGATGATGGAAAGGATCAACCTGAATGAGAGAGTTGTCCCCTGGAAAAATTAGTCAGCTCCTCAAAATAGAAACCAAAACTTTAGAAGAAACCCCCCTCGAATAATACAGAGAGAACAAAGAGGACCTGGCCAACAAATCAGGCCTCCATTCCAAGAAAATTATGTTGATGAGGATGAGGGGGTGGTTGAAGAACTAGAAGAAAGTCACATTAATATAATGGGAATTGGTAACGAAGATATTGTTTTCCTCACCAAAGAAGAACAAGATTTATTTTCTTTGACTCAAACTGAAGTAGAATTGGAAGAGTCTGAAGATTATAAACAAGGGTTCGAGAATTCCATCATGGAGGTGCATAAACAATATAACCTCCGAAGCAAGAAAAATTCAGATATTCTCAAGAGAAAGAGTTATGAAAACTCTGCTAAAAAGGCCCCTGAAGCTGATCCCAAGAAAACAGTGGAGAGTTTAAAGAAAATTGCTAAAATCCCTTAAAAGAACGATTTAGAAAGTAGCACCAGCAAGACTGTTCCAACTGATATCTCTAATACGAGTCAAAAAGTTGTATTTGCTACTAAAAAAATAGTACTCGAGAAGACTAATTCAAATCTGCCAAAAACACAGATACCATTCAGCATTGAGAATGAAATTTCCAAAATAAAAATATCCATCCCTCTCACTGAATTGGTGAACCAGGATGTATATAGGTCCCAATTCCTAAAAGCTCTAAATATAGGAGAAATTACTGACTCTGTCAATCTAAATGATGACAAACCTGAAATTTTGTTTTGGCCAGAAGTAGAAGGTAAGTTCCAGGAGGGAGGTGTTCCCCCGTTTTATGTCAGTTTGAATGTTCATGATAAGATCCTCCATAATGCCATGTTAGACTCAGGTGCATCTCGTAATCTTTTGCCAAAGGCAATTCTGGAGAGCTTTAGCCTGGAGATAACTAGACCCTACAAAGACCTGTACTCATTTGACTCCAACAAAGTGAAATGTTTAGGCCTCATTAAAGATATTTGTATTACTTTAGCCCAGATACCAGCTAAGAATCTAGTGATGGACATAGTGGTGGCTGACATCCCTCCTAAATATGGTATGTTTTTATCACGCTCGTGGGGAGCCAAGCTTCAAGGCACCCTCCAAACGGATATGCCTTATGCTACCATACCAGTATTTTTCCAAGAAAGGTGGTTGTATAGGGAAAATATAATGAAATATATGGTGAGAAGTCAAGAAAAGCCTCATAACTACCCCCTTTACTCTTTCCATTCTGACCTTGATTTGTTTATTCTTTACAATTATGAAAATATTAATGAATAAGTAGTTGGAGGAGAATAAGATCAGAAGAGAGAGCAGTCGAACCAAATGGAAATTGTGCAACACAAGTCTGAACCTGAACCTTTTTCGAGCATGAGTTTTGATGGTTCTTGTGGAAAATCTGGCTCAAGAGAAGGGGTGTGGGTATGCAATACTAAAAATAACCACGCAGAAGGGCATTCTTACAAGCTATACTTTTAGTGTACCAATAATATAGAGAATATGAGGCGCTCCTTTTGGGCTTACAACTACTGAAGAAATTAGGAGCCAAAAGAATCTCCGTTCGTGCGGATTCTGAGTTGGACATTAAACAAATCAAGGGAGATTATTCAGCCAAGCATCCCAGATTGAGAGCATATCAGAACGTTGCCCTTGACCTCCTAAAAACATTTCAAGAATACAACCTTGCTGCAATTCCAAGAAATCAGAATATCCTGCCTAATGGGTTAGAATTTTCAGCCAACACTTGTCAATTACCTCATCCTGACAAACAGTATATAGTGCAGGTTAGACACCATCTAACAGTCCCTGACAATATGAGATATTGGCAAGTCTTTGGAGATGATAAATAGATTGAGAATTTTCTGCAATCAAAGGGTGAGTTTGAAGACTCCAATCTGGACCTAGACTGTGAAGAATACTGCTTCATCAAAGAAAAAATATGCAGGGAGGAGCCCCCTCACAATTATGATATTAATTTTTCATCAAAGAAAGATCTACACAGGACAGAGATGCATGAAGATCCATAAAAGGAAGAATTTGCAGTACTGCAATACAGAGACAACACCCTGCCTAGAGGACTTGTGTTAATTTTGGGCAACTAGTTCCAAACTCCATGATGTGATGCTTATATGACGATGCCAATATTTTTATTGGATTCCTCTTTCGGAGAGGTGCAAGATCGATCTAAAGATCATCTTGATTGGATGATAAAAACATGTATTTTGAATTTATTCCACATGTGCAAGGTCGACCTGTTTTATCCCGCATGCATAATAGATGTGTCACGCACCCCCACAGATGCCTATATATTGGAGAGACTTGGAGCTCATTTGACACACACAATTTGTGGAGGCATTTTTCTTCTCTCTTGGATGGTGATGGAGCAATTTTCTTGGTCCTGCGTTTAGGGTCTCTTGGTGTAGCATTTTGGTGGAGTATTCTTGATGAAACATCTTGGGGTTTTGTGACATAGGTGGGTGGCTGACCCTGAGAAGACTTTGTTGGTTGAAGCATCCTACTGATTGTCGTAGCTCCACCATTCTTTATCTCTGTTTTGGCTTGTCTTCCATCGATCTATTGATATGTTCTATCTGCATCTTAATTTAATTATGCCCTAGAAGGTTAAAGTATATTTTCACTTTAGCATAGAACATCTACATAAATTGACATGGTATCAGAGCTAGGAGAAGGAAACGCCTAGCTTATGAATCTAGGGCAGCAAGATGTGGGTTATCCTAAGGGCGAATAAGGGTGTTGTTAGCATCAGAAAATCTGTGTGGTAGGCCGCAGGCCATACCACCACAGCAAGTGAAAGCGTATAGTTGTAATGACAACACATGCATTTTTAAAGTGTTGGAGGTAACAACGTATGTGGCTGGTGTGTGGAGCTACGTGGAATATCATTTCGTGCCCTATTCAGGGCTGACACAAAACCCTTTTCAACATGTTTTTTTTATGTGAGATATCCAGCCGCAGCAAGTCATGACAGGGTGAGGCCCTAGCCGTAGCAAGAAAAGCTTCACTCCACCTGTACACAGGCCTGTCAGGCCACTCATCTGGCTGGATCCATCGTCGAGTATTTATTACCCACAACTCAGGGTGTCAACGCCCTTGCAGAGCTCACCACAGAAATGGGCTACCACAATTGCGGCGAGAGTATCGATTGGCTAGTGGAAACTTTTCGAACAAAACAGTTCAAGGACCTGTAGAATGCACGCATACAGGTGGATTGGTTGTCCCCGTCTCATATAACGCCTTTGCAAGAGCTGACCAGAGAGCTCGGCTTCAGGCGAGGTGGGAAAATTTTTGATTGGATATTGCCCATGGTATCTAAGGGTTTTTTTAAAGAACCACTTGTAGCATGTTGGTTGGGCATCCGTTTCGTGAAATGGAGGTTGCTAGGGTTATGAGATAGCGCAAAGACTATGAAATGGCTATTCCAGCAAGCAAAGCCAGCCATTGTTGCAATAATTGGAATACATACTGCATCTACCAGCAATGCACGAAACCCAGCAACAAACATCCATGCCCCCTCATTCCCTGCTGCACATTTTTTGCAAAACCCACAAGGGGCAAGACAAATTAATTTTACACCAATAGGTGGACTATGCGGAGGCATGACTCTCACACCCAGACCCATAGTGGGAGTCCGAGGAGGCAGTAGTACATGGTATTCATCAAATCCTTATACACCCACAAGCACACCAACTATACGTACGCGCACACCCGTTCAGAGCAGCACAAGTCCCATGACAGCGCATCGTTCGAATCTACCAATTCCTAATACCCACTTGAATGGATATGGGCAATTTCAGAGGGACTACTTGTCGAGTAATGGTCTTCTTAATTATGCAAGTGTAATGCAACGGCCAATGCCCCAGCTTCAATCCAAAATTAACACATCGCAACCAGAATCCATGTAAGCAAGTCTAGAGAATACTCAATCTCACAAAAAAGTGGGTAGAAAGAGACAAGTCAGACGTAAAGCATAAAAAAAACAAGCTTCTTGCGCTGGCTATATTGTTGGTCCGGAAGTGAAAGCGAGATCGGGAGTATCTACCGCGATGCAATATTAAATAAACAACAATGGAAATCCTGCTAGTGTTGATTATGGTGATATGGGAATTGGAATGGATCAATTGTAGGCACCTCCTTAGGTAAATCAGTTGCTTTCCCAGGGTGCTATTCCTGAGGTTGGAGGAATGTACAAGACACGAAACCACACTCAGCCCTTGCAACTACCTGTCCAGAATGGCGGTGCAGTTGTAAACAATGCAAATTACATAAGCTCTAATCTAGTTGTTGAATGTTGAAAATTGCAAACATTCATATTGCAATATATCTCTAAAGAATGGCTCAAGAGATCTGGAAAAGCGACAGTGAAGGGACCGACAGCCAGCCTCAATAAGATCCCATCCTTTGCGCTAATAATTGTGGATTTTTTCGGAAGTTCTTCGAAAATGAACTTTTGCTCTAAATGTTTCAGAGATATTGTGCTAAAACCGGCAGAAGCTCTCTTTTGGTAGTGTTGTAGAATAGCATATCAATTAGAGAGGCCAACAACACTTGAACAAGGAGAAGGGACCTCTTCAGGAGAGCAGCCAAATCCTCCTACTAAACGATGCACTTACTGCAAGAAACATATTGGACTGACGGACTTTAAGTGTTGCTGTGGGGATATTTTTTTCTCTCTACATCGTTATTCTGAAACAACAATGTGAAGGACTGTGATTTTTTTTAAGACTACTGGAGAAGGCTTAGTGATAAAAGGTTCAGAATTTTAGTAGAGGATAATATAACTGTGGAGTTGTCACATTATTGTATATTTGCTTTAGTAACTCTGTTATATCTTTGTGGAGGCTCAATCAGTCAAGATCAAGGATAGTCATTACACTTTGCATACTTGAACAATGATAAAATTGAAAGTGTGAACAATGAAGTTTTTGGAGCCTTGGACAGTCACATATTTGGAGTCTTTGGAACCGTGGTCAAAGAAGCCTGTAAAGTTTTTGAACAAGTGAAATATGATAGTGATGTATATGATAATATCATGACAACACTACAATCAATGATATGACAGTATATGATACCTGTCAAGATGCATGATAGCTATATGGTAGTATATGGCTATGATTCTTGTATGGCCTTGACAGTGGCAGAATAAGATTCAGGCCCATGATTACAAAGCCCTTTCCAAGTTTGTGTCTGGGATGCCCACATTTAAAATAATCACGAAGGCAATTATCAGGGCTACATCAAAGAAAATCATTGGAGACTTTTCTTCATTTCTCAAGTGTCACAAAGACATCTGATACACATTATCTTATCTGACATGCTTGAGAGAATGTTCTTATAGATGTATTCTCTCACAAGAGGAGTTGGAATTAAGAGGGAGACTACGACCGTATATGCTGCCGAGCTAATATCGTTGCTGAAAGAAAGAAGACCCTCATGGCTCAAAGACATATGGCTTCAAGAGGGAAATTCTAGAAAATCAAGAAGCCATATAAATACCAGAGGTATATAGCTGCCATGAGTACAATATGAGCCTGAATCATTTGAAGAATTTGTAAAGCATCAAGTCTGGAAGGATGCAATACACAAAGAGTACAAGTCCATTATGAAGGATGATGTCTGTGATATGGTCCCCAGACCACAGGACAAAGCTGTTGCCACCTCGATATAATACCAAGCATGGATCTGATGGGAGTACTAAAAAGTACAAGGAAAAATGTGTTGGTTGAGACTTCTCTCTAGGAAGGCATTGATTATGATTGTACCTATAATCTATTATTACCCTTGCTGCTATGTAAGGTCAGAATCTTCATGAGATGGATGTGAAGACCGCCTTTATGCATAGTGCGATAAAGGAAGAGGTGTATGTAGAGCAACCTCCGAGGTTCGAAGTCCAGGATCGAGACACCCTTGTTTGCAGGTTAGCTAACCCCCAAGGCCTAGTACGAGAGGATAGGTAGCTACTTGATGCTAATTCGAACCTTTACTTCAATGTTGATAGAGAAAATACTTTCATTCTGATGTTGTATGTGGACGATTTCTTCCTGACAGGTGCTGACACTCTCATTCATCAGTGTAAGAGGGAGCTTGCATATGAGTTCGAGATGAAGGACCTAGGACTGATGCATTAATTCCTAGGCCTGGAGGTTTGGCAGAGACCTGGCAAGATTTTCCTTTCTCAAGGAAAATATATTGTGAAGCTGCTGGAAATATTTTGAGTGGTGGACTGTAAGTTCGTGTCAACCCCGATGGAGCTCAACTTTAAGAAGTTGAGTGGAAACGTGGCTAGGCCCGTGCTAGCAAATCCTACTAAGTATTGTCAACTCATAGGGGCCCTGATGTTCTTAGGGAACATCTTTCCAAACGTATGTTGTGTAGTGAACACTTTGAGTCAACACATGGTTGATCCTCATAACATTCACTAGGTTGGTGCCAATAATCTCTTGAGATATCTCTGGGGCACGATAGACCATGGGCTGAGATACACTGCCGGGAATTTGAGACTCCATGGATATACTGATGTCGATTGGGTTGGAAGTGTGGTGGATCGCAATAGCACATCTGAATACGGCTTCACACTTGGGTATGCTTCGAGCAAGAAGCAGAAGTCGATAGCTTTGAGCACCGCTGAGGCCGAATACATTGCAGCATGTATGGCCTATTGTGAAGACAATTGGTTGCGAAATCTCTTCAGTGATCTATTCTATCATGTGCTAGATGCCACTTTTATCCTTTGTGATAACCAGAGGGGGATTAATTTGTCAGAGAATCTCGTGTTGCATGATCGATCCAAGCATGTTGATGTTTGGAACCACTTATCTGGGATATCGTACAGTGAGGCGTCGTAAGGCTTGATCATGTAGGAACTGATGAGAAATTCGCAGATATTCCCACAAAGCCTTTGGGGAAGGTCATGTTCCTAAATTTCCATGAGAATCTTGGAATCGTGGAACAACCCTATTTGGAGGTTCATGTTGGACGATGAGCTCTGGGAGCTCTAGGGGGGCTTCGGGGATAACTTCTTGGTGCTATAAGCAACCACAGGGCTAGGCTTGTCGAACCTAGTTGGTGTGCTTCCACCCCACATTGATGATATTGAGTTGGTTTACCTCTCTCTGATTTGTGCCTCGTATGCATCCTACCCACAGAGTTTCGAACTCATGGGAAGTACCTCTCGTTTGGCCAATGAGGTGGGAAATGTGAATAGAGACCATAGCAAGACCGATGGACACATCGGATATTTTCATACTCTCTATGTCTAGGATGGCGCATGTCCAACCACTTGATCTTGGATCAAGTCAAGTGAGGTTTCGGACCTCCAACTGACTTTGGGTCAATGAAACTAACTTTGGGTTAGTATATGACTCTCTCGAGTCTAAGTGAGGTTTCGAACCTCCAACTGATTTCGGATCAGTTAAACCAACTTCAGGTTAGTGTGTGACTCCTTTGAGTCCTATAGAGGTTTTGGACCTCTAAGCTGACTTCGGGTTAGCCGTGAGTGATGTATTTGTGACTCACCTTTTGTTATGAAATAAAGAAGCCAACAAAGCAAGTTACGGCGGGATGACGTACAATGTTTTGATGACACTAGTTGATGGAGTTCTCCCTAGTTGAAAGGGAGTGTTAATTTTGGGAAACTAGGTCCAAACTCCATGATGTGATGCTTAGATGATGATGCCAATGTTTTTATTGGATTCCTCTTTTGGAGAGGTGCAAGATCGATCTAAAGATCATATTGATCGGATGAGCATAACATGTATTTTGAATTTATTCCACATGTGCAAGGTTGAGCTTGTTTTATCCCACATGCATAAGAGATGTGTCACACACCCCCATAGATGCCTATATATTAGAGAGACTTGGAGTTCATTTGACACACACAATTTGTGGAGGCATTTTTCTTCTCTCTTGGATGGTGATGGAGCAACATTCTTGGTTCTGGGTTTAGGGTCTCTTGGTGCAGAATCTTGGTGGAGTATTCTTGATGAAACGTCTTGGGGTTGTGTGACATATGTGGGTGGTTGACCTTATGAAGACTTTGCTGGTTTAAGCATCCTATTGATCGTCGTAATGCCACCATTATTTATCTCTATTTTGGCTTGTCTTCCATCGATCTATTAGTTTGTTCTATCTGCATCTTACTTTAATTATGCCCTAGAAGGTTAAAGTACATTTTCACCTTAGCATAAAACATCTAAATAAATTAACAACTTGTCCCTTTGGATGAACTATTTGATTTCAATGATGTGGCTAGGAAACCTAAAATGGAATCTACAACAACAAATATAGAGGAGTGCAATCTGGGCAGTGAGCAAGAGCCCAAGATGGTAAAGTTATCAAATACACTGCCAGCATCCATAAAGCAGAAATACATTACTTTGTTCAATAAGTTTATTAATGTGTTTTCCTGGAGTTATGAAGACCTGAAATCTTATGATACTGATATTATCCAGCACAAAATTCTAGTTAAGGAGAACCAGAAGCCTTTCAAATAGAAACTGCGCAGGATAAACCCTGTCCAAATGCCTCTGGTTGAGAAAGAGATTAAGAAAATGTATGATGTCGAGATAATACTCCCAATTAGATACTTCGAATGGGTTTCCAATATTGTACCTGTAAAAAAAGAAGACGGGTGAGATCAGGCTCTGCATTGACTTCAGAAATATGAACAAGGCATCACTTGAGGACAACTACCCCTTACCAAATATGGACCACATATTTCAAAAGGTAGTGGGATCCAAAAGAATATCTTTGCTAGATGCTTTTTAGGGTACAATCAAGTACTGGTGCATCTAGATGATCAACACAAAACAACATTACCTTCGTGTATGTAAAAATTCCCTTTGGATTAATAAATGCTGGTGCCACCTTTCAAAGAGCAATGGATATTGCTTTCTCAAAAGAAATCAGTTTCTTCATTGTGATATATCTTGATGATATTACAGTATATTAAAAAACTGATGAAGAACATTTGGCCCATTTGAGAAGAGTTTTTGAAAAATGCAGAAGGTTCGGTCTTTCTCTAAAACATAAGAAATCATTATTTGGTCTTGAAGAAGGAAATATCCTAGGCCATATCATATCTGAAGAAGGAATCAAGATTGACCCCAGCAGAATTGAGGGCACACTTCAAATCAGTCATCCCATGAACATCAAAGAGATGCAATCTTTCATTGGAAAGATAATTTTTTTAAGAAGGTTTATTCCAAACCTTGCAGAAATCCTGAGAAAAATCAATAACATGCTGAAGAGAGATTCAGGAGTCAAGTGGACCAAGGAGGCTAAACAGTCTTTTGAACTGGTAAAGCAGGCACTCAAGAGCAGCCCATATCCTTTTCTAGCCAAGCTTTAAGAGATGCACCTTTGAAATACAATATCATGGAGAATCAGGCTTTTGCCTTGATCAAAGCACTCGAGGATTTCAAAGTTTACATTCTACATTCCTACATCATTGCACTTGTGCCCAATACAGTTGTCAAAGACATTTTAACACAGGATCCTGATGGAAAAATACACAAGTGGATTGCTATCATCTTGGAGTACGATTTAGAGATCATACGCACCAAACTAATCAAAGGACGGGGATTGGCCAGATTGATGGCTGAAACAAATTTTCAAGCATTAGATATTAACATGATTCATTCACTGGATGAACAAGAGGAGCTGGCAAATCCACCTATTGAGGAAGCATTCCTAAATTCTCCCTGGTATGCAGATCTATTATATGTTCTATTTAATTTAAATGGTCCTCTTGGTTTTGTACTAGAAAGATTCTGGTGGCATATTGCTTGAATGTTTGCTTAAGGAAGATGCAGATAGGGTTATGAAAGAATTCCATGAAGGGGATAGTGGAGGCCATCTCTACTGGAAAAACATTGTTAACAAGATCCTTAGATCTAGTTTCTATTGGCCTACTATTTTCCCAAACATCCACAAAATGGTAGCTACCTATAATAAATGCCCACCTTTGCCCTTACATCCAATCTCTGTTGGAGCTCCTTTCCAACAATGGGGTTAAGACTTCATTGAAGAAATTCACCCTTCCTCCTCTGCCCAGCATAAATGGATCCTTACTGCTACAGACTATTTTACCAAATGGATAGAGGCCATCCCTTCCAGAACTACTACTACTAACTCAGTGATTGTCAAATTCCTTGAAGCCAACATCTTGTCTAGATTTGGTTGTCCTGCGAAAATGATTACATATAACGTTGTTGCTTTTAAATCTAAGAAGATAGTGGATTTTTGCCATAGATATCACATTTTTTGGGGGCATTCCACAAATTATTACCCTCAAGGTAATGGACTGGCTGAATCCTCCAACAAGAGCCTGGTCAACATCATCAAGAAGCTGCTGGAAGACAATAAGAAATCCTAGCATAACAAATTGGTGCATGATATAGGCTGACACATTGACAACCAAGAAATCAATTGGCATGTCACCATATCAGTTGGTCTATGGAATGGATGCAATCTTCCCAACATCCTTAGGAGTGCCATCCATGAAACTCATTCAAGAGGTGCAGGCTGAAGAAAATGATATACAAAGAAGAATAAGCTAGGCCATTCAGCGGCAATAGTCCAGAGAAGAGGTGTAAAACATAACTCAGGTGGTGCAAGAAAATATGAAAAATATCTTTGACAAAAGGACAAAAGAAAATTATTTCAATATCGGGGATAAAGTGTTGAAATGGGATTCCAGAAGAGAAGATAAGGGTAAACATGGCAAGTTTGAAAACCTGTGGAAAGGCCCATACATTATTCATTCTTCTAGAGGAAATAATGTATTTTTCTTACAAGAGATGGATGGAACAGAGCCGTTTAGGGGTCCTGTCAATGGCAGGATGCTAAAACATTATTTTTATTAAGGACTTAGACTAAACTTTCCTCGTTGTGAATACCATAGCCTTACAATTTTCAAAAATCCGTTGGACAAGGTTGAATTCTGAAGTGAAGGCCATAAGCCTAGTCCGATAAGCAAAAAAGAAAGCCAAAAAAAAAAAAATCTAAAAGTGTTGCAAATCAAAATGCCACTACTATTTTTAGAAGGGTTATGTGAAATCCTACAGTTCAAGCATAATTTTACAATTTTGAATTTTCTGCTGATAGGTTAGAAAATGAAGATTTGCTGAAACATTTAATCTTGACTTATCAGGTAGATAGATAGAAAATGACATTGGTTCAACTGCCTAATCTGGACCAATAGGAGGAATAAGGGATAGGTGATAAGTTATAAATTAAAAAAGGAGAAAAAATGATTAAAATCGTAGATTAGGTAGGTAGGTGTGAAAATGAGCTCAGTACTTTGAGCATTTTTCCATAATTCAGTTTGCAGATAATGTTGACTTCATCTTGAAGGTTTACAGCCACAGAGATGATAGCAGATCAGGTTGCAGGATGGGATCAGCCCAATGGAGCAGGCCACTAGTCTATTGTGTTCTTTACACCTCCTGAAGGAGCTACTATACCCAGCTGGAGCCACTGTTAGACTCTTGTATTTCACAGTATCACCAGATGATTGATTATTGCTTAGAGTTCCATACTTAAAAAATATTCCATGGCCATCATTTATTTTCAGGAAAAGGGGAAATCCTGACTACCAAGAACTTCAAAGCAATCTATTTATGCCTTTCATTTCAATAGAAGGGTAAAATGTTGCTTGTAAGTAAAAAAAGGAGCAACATTAGACCATTATCAAAGCAAGGGCAGCAGAGAAGCAATTAAGGCAGAAAAACAACAAAGGTTCAAGTCATGCACGTTGGGTCAAGCCATGAAATGAGTCAACCATTCTACAAAAAACTAAAAGAAACGAATGCGCACGACCAAAGAAGAAAAGTCGGCAAAACACAGCGAAGGACCAGTGAATACTGTTGGATATGAGCATCAACGGTGAAGATTATAATCACAAATTTTACAATGTAACCGTGGGAGCTTACAGTGGGGTCCATTTCCCAATCGCGATCACAAATCTCAAAACTTGAAAGGATGGGCGTAATGGTAAATGGTGAAGACTAAGAAGCGCGACGTGCGATGTTGGCACGAATGTGATGTATTTCAGAGCAAATGCCTAAAGGATTTCAAGTATGGGTTAATGGTTTTTTACGTTGTTTGGCTTTGGAAAAAGGTTAAACACAGCCAAAAGGGCTCGGGTAGCAAAAGGAAAGAAAGGGTCGAGTCTGGTCCCACCTTATCACCACGTCATTACCTTCTCCTCATTGCCCCCCATATTTCCTCCATCTCAAAACAACACCTCCTCATCCGACGGTCCTTGTGCATTTCGCACCCCCCTCAGCTTCCGAAATTTAACCATCAAATCCGAAATGGGTGGTATCACTTACCCCATCCCCGCTACATGTTGCCCTTCTGTTATTTCGCACCCCCCTTTTATATTACCGCTTACCACCTAAGACCCCCTCCGAAAATTTGTTTTCAGTCGCCTCCAAACCGTCGCTGTATTCATTTGACCACTACGACTACTGCTGCACCACGTCCGCCAACCGTCATCCCTCCACAACTAGGCATATAAGATTTGTGCGCCATTTATGAGGAAATAGGCTACGAATGGCAGAAAGACTCGGGCCGAACCCGACAAGGGGTAAAAGGTAGGGCGAGGCTGAACATCACAAAGGAAAGATGGTAAAGGTCGAGTCAGGCATTTACGCAAAGATTTAACAACAGATACAAAAGGGGCAGCAAATCACATCAACACCAACATCAATAAATGAAAGTAGCCAGCACTGCACCAAACTTAATTACCCAACATCGACTTATTGAAATACAGGACCAGATGTCAGAGCCATCAAAGCTTTTAATCATAAATCATAAAGAGCTACTCAAAATTAATTTTACAGACGATATGTTGTTAGAGATCTTTTGCTCAAGCCTTGCGTGGCCATGCTTGTTTAATTTCAGTTGTTTTGTAACAAATGAAGTTTTCCCAAGTAGATAGGGCAACCGACTTAAGTTTTAGTTAAATACTGCTCGAATTCTCATTATAGAGGGTTGGAACCTTGTTGGACTTTGTGTTGTAAAAGATCATTGTATTGGAGCACTGTAACTGTTTTGAGCTGGGCATAAATAATAAAGAGATCGTTCACAAGATTCATGAGATATGTTAATGGTGATGTTCTTTCCTCTGTGGTAATGTTTTCCTCTATCTTTTCATGCAGTGCATCAGTTTCTCTGATTTCAAAACAGAAGCTTTAGATTAAGATTTGCTGAGAAATCACCTTAATTATGTCTATTTTTTTTTTTTTTAATCTTAATGTTTTCCTTTGAAGTATAGTTAAAGAATTCTTAACTGTTCTTTATCTATTATTGAACTCACTTCTTTCCTTCATCTCATATTCACACTACTAGTAAGATCCGGCTTCCAGATATAGCTTACCTCCCTACTCAAATTTAACCATCTGTTCTAAATGGTATCGCTTACCCCATCCCAGCTACGTGTCGCCCTTCCGTTATTTCGCACCCCCCTTTTATATTACCGCTTACCACCTAAGACCCCCTCCGAAAAGTTGTTTTCGCTCGCCTCCAAACCGTCGTTGTATTCATTTTACCACTACCACTACTGTTGCACCATGTCCGCCAACCGTCATCCCTCCACAACCGGGCATATAAGGTTTGTGCGCCATTTATGAGGAAATAGGCTATGAACGGAAAAAAGACTCGGGCCAAACTCGACAAGGGGTAAAAGGTAGGGCGAGGCTGAACATCACAAAGGAAAGACGGTAAAGGTCAAGTCGGGCATTTACGCAGAGATTTAACAACAGAGACAAAAGGGACAACAAATCACATCAGCACCAACATCAATAAATGAAAGTAGCCAGCACTGCACCAAACTTAATTACCCAACGCCGACTTATTGAAATACAGGACCAGATGTCAGAGCCATCAAATATTTTAAATCATAAATCATAAAGAGCTACTCAAAATTAATTTTACAGGCGATATGTTGTCAGAGATATTTTGCTCAAGCCTTGCATGGCCATGCTTGTTTAATTTCAGTTGTTTTGTAATAAATGAAGTTTGCCTAAGTAGATAGGGCAACCGACTTAAGTTTTAGTTAAATACTGCTCGAATTCTCATTATAGAGGGTTGGAACCTTGTTGGACTTTGTGTTGTAAAAGATCATTGTATTGGAGCACTATAACTGTTTTGAGCTGGGCATCAATAATAAAGAGACCATTCACAGGATTCATAAGCTATGTTAATGGTGATGTTCTTTCCTCCGTGTTAATGTTTTCCTTTGTCTTTTCATGTAGTGCATCAGTTTCTCTGATTTCAAAACATAAGCTTTAGATTAAGATTTGTTGAGAAATCACCTTAATTCTGTCTATTTTTTTTATCTTAATGTTTTCCTCTGAAGTATAGTTAAGGAATTCTTAACTGCTCTTTAGCTATTACTGAACTCATTGCTTTCTTTCATCTCATATTCACACTACTAGTGAGATCCAGTCTGCATAGTTAGCTTACCCTATGAATGCCCCTTGAAAACGTTGATGCACAATTCAACCTTTTATGACTCCATAGCCCAATGGATTAAGTTTCACAGCTCTGTCTTTCCAACCACTCAATCAATCAAAACAAACAACCCTCATAATTTCTATAACTAGCCTAATTTCAACATTTATAATTATCAAGCTAAATCATAAAAACAGAGAGCCCTCTTTGAGTCTAGGAAGGCTAGGTCCTGGACTCCAAAGTGGTTTGATGTTGTCCTATGTCATTTGTTCTTTCCAATCTTACAAATTATGGAGAGCTAATAGGTTCTTTCGATTTGAGTACTGCATTCATGCTTGGAATATGACACGAGGGTGATTGGCTAAAGAGATATTTGGCTTAACTAATATATGGTCGGGTGGAACGTGGATGTCCCATCTCTGGTTGGTTTTTAGTTTCATTAATGAAGAGTTCATTCCTTTGGTATTTGATGTATAATTGTACTAGTTATTATGTGGATTCTATTGATGTTGTATTCATGGTATTTATGTTGTTATTATACTGGTTATAAGCATGTATTTTATCAGTGATGTTGTATGGCTCTCTCCATGTTTTTACTTTCAAATGAATGCACAATGTATCTGTTAGCACTAAAAATGTTAAATGGTGTAAATCACCATTGTGTCATTGTTTTCAATTTTTTTCTAATGTCCTATTCCATGTCCAAGTGAGAGTCATTTCCAATAAAGGTAAAAAAGAGTCTGAAAATCAAGGTACTTTTAAGTGAATAGGTGTCATTAGTGTTCTAGTGTCATAAAATAAGTTAAAATCACTATTTTAACTTATGTTAATACTGAAGGCTAGTTGTCGTTTGGGTAATAAAGTTGCAGTCACCTTGTCTAGAATAATAACTACGTCTTTTTTGATTTCATTGGCAAAACAATAATGCAATAAAGGGCAACTATTTCTCGGAATTGAAAGTTATATATTTCACACAGTGAAAAGCACAACTATTTCACTGAGATTTTGGTTATCTCAATTCAGAGGTAAAGATAGTTGTTCATCAAGCATATAGGAGCAGCAGAGAATGTTTTAAAGGCAAGAACCATTCAGGTTTTAAGATCATTAAAGATCCCTATGCTATGAATATGATTATTCTTTTAATTAAGATTAGTTATTATTCGACCCAAGGGGGTTATTATTAGTGAATGGTTAATTTACCTAGGCAACTAACCTGTAGCTATTTCACCTAAGACAATAAGAAATCATAGTACGAGGAATCTGTCGTTTAATGATAATGAGGAGTGTGAAGCCTAATGGGATGAATTGTTGTTTGTTTTTGAATTATTTCAAAACATGTCATTACTCCTTGCCATAATTGCAGGCACGAAATTAGAGAAGAGAGCTCGGTGTACACTCAGCCTAAGTCCTTTGTGCAGGTTACAAGTAAACAGAGACCATTCCTCTAGCAATCAGTTTCAGTTTTCAAAGCAGGCAAATCAAGGCTTCATGGACAGTATTGCAATCAGAGTTCAAGAGTTGTGTTTGTGAGCAGTTTAGCTGTTGGAAAAATGGGGAAAGGAGGAAATTTCAATAGGTCAAAGCTAGCTAATACAAGATTAATTGATGCTAGGGCTAAACCCAGTTCAAATCTGTTGGTTGGTATAAATTCCTACAAAAATTTTATGGGGAGAATGTGGCTCTAGCTCAGGCTTTCGCCGAGACTTTCGATGGTGAAAATTTAGGCAGCAACACATTCAACATTTCCAAGGCTATCATAGCTTGTGCTACCCAAACTTTTGCAACTGGTGAACGTTGGTTTAAAAACAAAACGTTGCCTAAAGAAGTAAGTTTTTACCTTAATCCCGAATATGCTAATATTAAGTGGAATCCAACTGCTCACATTTATTGTTTTAAGGCCGAGTGGCAGCATATTATTACCTCAGTCCAAAAATACATCACATGCAAGGGGAGGTTTTCTTATGTTCATCGTTATCAGTTAAGATTCCTTGCTCACATCTTAGGAGATAAACCTATGAACCTACCCTATTTTATGTATAAATCTCTACTCAAAATGTCCCTCAAGCTACAAAAAATTCCAAAATACTCCTTGCACAATTTGTATCACTAAGAGCTGATTAAAATTTTAAATGTCTATCATCTCAAAAAGAAAAATTACTTGGGATAGGTTTTTAAGAGAGGAAGGGTTTGGTGGCATAAATTCCAGAAGAAGGTTAGGGAGGCCAAAGAAAAAAGACATCTATGAGCAAACCAGTGCTGCCCCTGTTTCACACAGTTCACCATCTAACTTTGTACATTCATCGATCTTCTGTCAAATTAACCCTACCTCTATCTCAACCAAAAGGCTAACCAGAAGCTCAATTAGAAAGGCTGCAAATCCTATGTCTATAGCAGTAGTGTCACTAGTTAATGAAGTTCATGTCAATATCTCACCTAGGGAACCCCAAACCCTAAGGTCTTTCATGGATGAATACAAGAAGAAACTACAACAGAAAAATGCAAAGTATCCTAAGAAGCCTATGTCAAAGGACAAAGAACAAATTGCCTCCTCTTCACGAAGCCAGCCTAAGAAGAAACTCTTCATGGTATAAGAAGCATTGGAAGTCAACCCTGGACTTCTTGCACCTAACCCTGTTTTGTCACCAGTGGAAGTCAACCCTGGATTTCTTGCACCTAAGCCTGTTTTGTCACTAGTGGAAGTCAACCCTGGTATGAAAATTTCAAGCCATGTTCCTCAGTCATCTCATCACATACAGCCAAGTAGTGGTACTTCTCTCACATGTTTTGCTTTCTCTTAATAAAGGCAAACATAAAATGTCAAAGCTTGTTATGGAAGAAGAGCTTACTTTGGCTAAATTAGTTTCCTCAATTTGTTCTTTGATCAAGAAGAGGAAGAAAAATGTGATACACTCCTATTCCTCCTATGAAGACAACAATGACCCTGAGTACACAGAATCAAAAGATGAGGAGGCAGAGTCTAGTAAATTCATACATGGAGGTAAGAGGTCCAAATTCATCCCTAATACCTATGTCAAGAGACCTCATACTATAACCAAAAATAAACTCAGGTTGAACAACAAGTTTATTGCCAATCCTAAATTAAGAGATGAAATTATCAACATTGAAGACAACCCAGAAGACAAAATTAAAAGGAAGAAAAAGACTCAGTCAAAGAGTCAAGCACAAAGAAAGAGGTCTGATAAGAGGGTGACTAAAGCAGAGGCCATCAGAATTTTTGCCTCTATTCTGGACCTCTGATGAATGAAGAACAGGGCTACTTTGGAGAAACTTTTTGGGTTAATGTTCCATGTTTTCCAAATATAGATACCTTTTCTGCGAAGGTAGCAATTATTTTGAAATATCAGCATGTGATGGAAAGGGGCTACTTTTCGGTTTGATATCATGATGGTGACACTAAACAGGTGAAGTGGAGGAGTTTTTCAGTTGCAATGGATGCTGCCAAGTGTCATGTATCAAGTCTTCTCCGAAAAACCAGGGTTTTGTTTTACACGTTTGAAGGAGACAACCACATGTCACTCCCACTATTTTTACACTTTTTGCTGAAGATTGGTTGCACCATAACAAAAGAGTGGTCTTCAAATAGGATGCCACCTCATGCAAACCATTTCGGATTGATAGCCTTCATGATGTTTATCTTACTTTTAATATATCACTTTGTATTTAAGATTAGGGATAAGCCTCATCTCTTGCACGTGATTGTAATAAATTTTGAAACAGATTTACCTTTTTTATGTGGAGATGACATTATCATATTTTGTATATATATGCCAAACCGATATGAAGTAAAGGTTGGTGGTTTTGAAATTTTTGACTCATATGATCTGTAATATTTTTTGTGAATGAAATGGAATGATGCTAATGAGGATTTATTACCAATTTGTTGTGTGTATGGTCAACTTTACTTGTGTTTCCATATCTTCTTTATTTTAGTTTCAGTTTGCAAACCATTATGTTGTTATGTGTTCTTATCAGTCTCTTAAACATGTTATATGTTTTATCAATTTTTGTTAGTCTCACACAGTGAGAATTCCTGGTAAAATATATGTTATAACAGTGGAAGAGCATCACTCATGATAGTTATTCTTCATGATGTTTCAGTGAGAATATTGTTAGACTAGAAATAGCTTTCTCTTAATGGAATATTGTCAAACTGCTACTTTTGTGAATTTCTACCAAATGCAGTAGATTTCTGTTTTACAGACCTACTGTTTCCTCTCTCATCTTACAATTTCCTCTCCTCACAGGCTACAAACTTGCACTCTGCTACCACATCGGGTTCCAATACCCTCATTAGTAGAACTATGGATTTGACTGAAATCTATTTTCAGTGATTCAGAGTTTATACCACCTACCAATCTCATAAAAAAAATCATTAAATTGCCTTAGAGTTTAGGATGTGTCTAGTTAGGTGCTTGCTGCAGTCCAAGTGCTGATTCCAGCGCCAACAGTATCTATGGTCAAATAGGTTGTATTGCCGCTAATAATGTAAGGGAGTAATGCTTCTTAGCGATTCTCAGATAAGTATGAGACCCATATGCTCAATTTTATTATTTACACCTATAGATTCAATGTTTGTGACATGTTTGTTAAAATGCATGTCATGGCTAGGAGGGGTCCAGATGAGTTCTTAATGATGTGATTGCTTCTATATCATTTTCCTACTGTTATTTATCATCTGTTAATTTTTCATGAAGTTATGGGCAAAGCACTAGGCTTTTGGCCTAAAAAGGTGTCTCAAATCCCGGGGATGCTGCCACAAAACTGAGTAACTGGGGCCCTGGACGCTGGCATGCAGTGTTATGCCTGCAACTATAGAATCCTAGACGTTGGCTTGTAATCACGTGCCTGCGTCTATGGCTCAAATAGGTCAAAATGTCAGTGTGACACAGAGGTAAGAGGCCTGAATGGTTGGGTTACCTCCTAGGGGTGTTATTGTTGTTGTACAAGGTCTGTATGTTGTGTTTTCCATCGGTTCCACTTCCTTAAGGTCACATAGGAGGTTGAATCTCGTTATAGTAACCTCTCGTCACATGTTTACTCCGATTGGCCGGTTACTTGGGTAGATGTGGGAAGAGGGTGTTACAAAATAATTAAAACTGGAATAAAATACTGATACTTATATTTCAAATGGTTCTTTTATTTTGCCTCTGTTATTTTTTCTTTTGGTACACACACTCAATCGGTTTACTTTACCTTTCGTGATTACCTTTCTTATGACTGTCCTGCCACTGTCCATTTACCCCAATGGACCTAACCAGTCCAAATGACTGTCATATTCTTGCCTTCAGTTGCCCTTATAAATGGACCAAGCTTCATCTGAGTCTTACGTTACCTGTTGGGTTTCATTCAGATCTCCCCGAGCTCCATTAACTTTCCTCTTTACCCAACCAATTCCGAATACCCTAAAAACATAAAAGGCGAGAACAAGAAAAAAACCATGGAAAACCAATAACAATATGACACCACAAACAAAGTGGCATGACCATGCACCAACCACAATCAAAACCACAAATAGGGCTCAAACCAATCACAAAATATCGAAAGCACGAACTCTCAACAAACACCATGACTCAACCACCATGGTTCCAAGTGCTTCCAAGGGAAAGCTCAACCTGCGCCTACTTCATTATTTCATGGCAGTCTCTCTTGCCATGTAATTCACTACATCATACTTCCATAAAAACACAATTGTCAGTGAATAAACAAATATGAAAATATACCAATTACCTCACCTTGTTGTACCAAGCACGTTTCCCTACAACTGAACACATGCACGTACCATCTCTAAAGGGACTCCAATTGCCTTGACATATCCAGCTATGACTGGAAACCCACTATTATTCTCGTGTCTAATCAACCGTCTATCATGTAGCTCACTCAACCCAAAGTGCTTCCACGCACTTTACTTGCTCTATTACTCATTCACAAAACATGAGCTCCTTCTAATGCATGATGCATTGAGGCTATGCCTGGAACTGTTACCCTGGTTCCACTCCCACATTAATGATGAATACATGGTGACCTGCCTACTTGTTATCCATGTTGAGATTCAACAAGAAGATCCTAGTGAAAATTATGCACCTACACTAGGATGGAGCCTCGGGCTATTTTTAGGTGGAAGTCTATTTTTATATGCATGAGCAAATTCTATTTATAGACGATGTTCTATTTTTAGATGTATGTGCGAGTTCTATTTATAGATCGCATGTCTATTTATAGATGCATGTCGACTATTATCATCCCCTAATAATAGTTGGACAATAAACATTAATCTATTCTCAATGAGCACTTGGAAATAGTTAACTGAAGTGGCAAATCAGTTAGCTATAGGAAATTCGAGTTCAAAGGTTGGTTGGTGGGACATGCAAGTGGACTTAGTTGTAACTGAGTGATTCGAAGTTGTAACAGAATTGGATGTGTAGTTATGTGAGTTGTAAAGTAGTTTAACTCAGTTAAGTGAGTTAAGCTCAGTTGTGCTAGTTGTAACTGAAGATACGATAGTGAGAGATCAGTGAATTAATTATTAATTAATTCATAATCAGTGGTCTCACATGCAACTGAAGATTTACTACTGTTAACTACATGCATGTCAGATCCAGTGGAGACCCATTTGAGATGTAGGTGAAAGGGACAACTTGACTATCAATTGTGACATTAGTGGGTGCACTCATGCAACCACACACATATTGGATGTGCCCATGAGGATTGTGTAGTCAAGGCAAGCATGATTCCATTCATTCAAGGATTGCTATAAGCTGGGATTGCACAGTGGAAGGCAGGTTGTCTGGAGGTAGTAAATTGGTGCATGTATTTTCCAATTTTTGTATGACAGTGTGAGACGATTGTATATTGTACTGAGAGCTCTTGGATTAGATTTTTGTACGAGATTGTTTCATGATCCATGATATATACATAATATATGATAGTGGGGTTTTTAGCTTTATGCTTTCTCGGTAAAAACATTTGTGTTATGTGTGATTGATCTTTCTTCTTGATATTGCAATTGGCGATTGTGTTTTAAATTCCGCAATAATTTTTGTAGAAGAGGTTATGTATTTAACATTGGCATATAATTGTTATATCAGGAGAATCCATGCAATACATAATTTGTATTAAAATGTCTACAATCCATTGTTGCATATATTTGGGGAATGCTCTAACCTACATCCCCAATTGTTCGCACCTCCCGTGCACCGTAGATTTGAGGCCTGTGACACATCCACTACGCCACTCTTATATAAACAAAATCCTTCTTGCGATGATCTCTACCACAGGTTATACACCACAATGGTTCTTTGCCATTGATTTTACTCTGTTGCTCCACAAGCTAATACCTATGTCCTCTTCAACTGCATTGAAATTTTTATGAGGTGCCATATTTTCCTTGTTACATGCACCCTTCCAGTCATGCTTAAACTCAGGCTTGCGCTTTGACTGCTCATAACATTACTTCAAATTTATGATGGCTTACTCCAATGACCGAGGCTCATCAAATTCAATCATGTCTTTGAATGCTACTGGAAACCCATTGATGAACCTTTGAATCTTTTTTTTTTTCATCCTTAAGATAAGGCACATACCTCATCAACTTCCGGATTTCGCTCGTGTACTCGTCATCTGTCATAGCGTAGAAATTATATAGAAACTCTATACCAATGGATTCAATCCGATCATGTAATGTACTAAAACAAGATATTGAATCCTTCTACTATATTTGCATAATATAAAACACGATCACTCAATCACATGCAAGTATATAAGAGAAAGAAGTAAATCAATCACACAACACAAGATTTATCTGGGGAAAACACCTGCTCAAAACCCCTCTATCATATATTGTACATAGTCAAAGAATCATGAAACAATACAATGCTTTCTCACATCGAGAAAATCCTGCACTCTACTAATTGTCTCACCCTGATCCTGCACAAAAATGACTAGCAATTATCAAGTAAAATTGACAAACACTTAGCTAATTCTCAACCCCTACTAGGCCCAGCCTTGATCGCATAATCCCTAGGAAATTAATCCCTATTAAATAGGATAATCAACCTTACTTTATTGTGCAATCCTTCGTGAGCCTTCCTCTGACTTTATAATTGCGCCCGAGCAATTCGCTAATAATACAATTGATAGTTAACTTCCCTTTAACCTCTATCTCAACTGGGTCGTCATCAGAATTGACATGCATGCAGCTATTAATAGAAAATCATTAGTTATATGATAGATCACTACTTGTGAATTAAATCTAATTTAATTCATTGGACCTCTCACTAGCTCATCACTCAGTTAGAACTAGTTAAACTGATTTTAACTCAATTAATTTGAGTTAACTGATTACATATGCACTAAATTAATGCATTAACTGCAAGTGGACCCTAAAAATAATATAATCATTCTACATGCCTCACCTTTGACCCTCAACTTGAAATTCTTTAGCTTATTCAGTCTTTATGACTTAGTTAACTGATACGAGTTGTTATGAAATGAAATTACAATTTAATTTCCAAATTATTTGAGGGATAAATAAATTAGATGCCCACATCTAATGCTAGTGTGTAACTGAATTCCTCACTCATGTGTGACTAGAATCCCACACCAGTTATGTGGTCAATTTTTGTCCTTTATGGATGCCAATTTCACTCTTTCTTGTGGCAAATTTCAACACTCCCTCTCAACAAGAAAGGAATCAATCTATCTTGATCCGGTACCTTTGTGGAATGTTTTGCATGCAACACTTCTGTAGTGTTGTTTTTCACATGCAACTCTTGAAACTGAATAGCCTCTGAACAACTAAATCAATATAACGCATATGTCATCAAATTCTTCTGACTGCTTCTAGCTACTGCACATGTCTACTAGACTCTTTGTGTTGCTGTTGACATCTGCATCCATGCACTTTGCACTGCTGCCAACTTTGATCTGCGCTCCAGTATCCGACAACTGTCACTCTTATTTTTGTCTTCTTGACATCTGATTGCATCAATCTAACTGATCCTTCCTACTACTGATGTACTATGGGCTCCTCGTAGCCAGGTTCGATCCATGAGACACACCATCTCAATGGACCCTGCCCAAATTTATTATTGGGATTAATTCTGCACATCGCCCCACCTCAAACCTGGAGGTATGGCTGCATGTACTCCCTTTGCCTTTTTGGCTCGAAATTCCCCCCTCCTAGAGGTCTTTGCTCGAGTGGACTCTTCCACTCGGTCTCCTCTCTGCTTCTCCAATTGTGACTCGTCCACAACCTTCTGAGAATTCTTCTAAGGCTGCATGTTGAGAGATAATTTCTCCCTCTCAACCACCAAGTCATTAAACATTGCTTTGCTCCTCAAAGCTTTGCATTCATCCTCAACCTCAAGAGCATATAGTTTCTTGACTCTTGCACCAATATGTTTCAACTGTCCCATGGATATGTGTTTAAGGAACACCTTTCCTTTTCTAAACATCACCTCATAACCACGATCTTCCAATACCGCTACAGAGACAAGATTCTTCCTTAGAACATACAAAACATCTGCTAGCCTGAGAGGGGAGCCAGACTCCCTCTAGAAGGTAACTGTACCTATGCTGGTCACGCTATACCTCATGTCATATCCAAACTCTATGTTCTGCTGGAGGTCCTTCTCCTCCAAGTCATTGAAGAGGTCTCTGTTCCTCGTCATCGCTATCTAGATCCTATTACAGTGCTGACCATGCATGCAATGAGAGTAAAATCAAGCTCGAACTGTGAATCCAATGTTTCACCTGTTGCAAGTGCAGGCTCCTTCTTGCTTGCCTTCTTCTGTGGACAATTCGAAGCATAGTGCCCATGCTTGTGAAAGTGAAAACTTCTGATCTTGGAAAAGTCCCTCTTTCCCTCTTCGCCTTGGGATTTCTTTCCCTTGGCTTTATTTCCTGTTCTGACCAATGCACAATATTATTCTTTCTTGGTGCTGGAGGTCCCATCTCTGGTGCTCCGCCTTATCTCTTCTATTACCAAGTTGGACCACAAACGCTTCCAGTCTGGTAATTTCTCCCTCCCATTCACAAAGTCCTGGTAACTATGCCAACTCTTGGGAAGGCCTAGAAGTGTCAGGCTCACCAAGTCATCATCGGCTACGGTCACACCAACACTTCCAAGCTCATATCGACATGGAGTGAACTTCGCCAAGTATGTTGGTACCGTCTCACCCTCCTCCTTCTTGATCTTTCTGAGCTTATCCTTCAGCGCTAACTTCCTTTGGCCGCTGCTATTATGAAATAAATCTGTCAAGGTCTTACACATAGCATATGGAGTCACATTCCCATGGAGACTCGAGACAATATGATCTCTAACTCCCTCTAACAAGATCCTTCTCGCCTGTGCTACCTTCTTCATCCAGGCATCAAGAAATTGGGCATTTATTGCTACGGGCTTGGGAATATCAAAATCTATGAATTCCTTCAACCCTTTGTCCTCCAACACTGCTTCCATCTTGTCCTTCCATGCAATGTAATTCGAATTTCCCTCGAGTGAAAATTCAAGTTTCAAGCCATTGAAAGACATTTTGATATGCTGCTAGAACTTGAAGAATAAATCTGCAAATTTGAACCTGTTCAAGACAAACTCAATTTCTTCTCTTCTATTGTGATTTCTGGTGCTCTCATACCATGTAGAAATATCGCTCTGATACCATGTAGAAATCATAAAGAAACTCTATACCAATGGATTCAATCCAATCATGTAATGTACTAAAACAAGATATTGAATCCTTCTACTATATTTGTGCAATATAAAACACAATCGCTCAATCACATGCAAGTAAGAGAAAGAAGTAAATCAATCACACAACAGAAGATGTATCTGGGGAAATCACCTGCTCAAAACCCTTCTATCATATATTGTACATAGTCAAAGAATCATGAAACAATACAATGATTTCTCACACCGAGAAAATCTTGCACTCTATTGATTGTCTCACCCTGATCCTGCATAAAACTGACTAGTAATTCTCAGAAAAAAATTGACAAACACTTAGCCAATTCTCAACCCCTGCTAAGCCCATCCTTGCTCACGCAATCCCTAGGCAATTAATCCCTATTAAATAGGATAATCAACCTTCCTTGACTGCGCAATCCTTCACGAGCCTTCCTCTGACTTTATAATTGTGCCTGGGAAATTTGCTAATAATACAATTGATAGTTAACTTCCCTTTAACCTCTGTCTCAACTGGGTCGTCATAAGAATTGACATGCATGCAACTATTAATAACGAATCATCATTTATATGATAGATCGCTACTTGTGAATTAAAACTAATTTAATTCAGTGGACCTCTCACTAGCTCATCACTCAGTTAGAACTAGTTAAACTGATTTTAACTCAATTAATTTGAGTTAACTGATTACACATGCACTAAGCTAATGCATTAACTGCAACTAGACCCTGAAAATAATAGAATCACTCTACATGCCTCGCCTTTGACCCTCAACTCGAAATTATTGAGCTAACTCGGTCATTCTGACTTAGTTAACTCATACAAGTTGTTATGAGATGAAATTACAATTTAATTTCCAATTTATTTAAGGGATAAGTAAATTAGATGCCCACATATAACATCAAGATCTTAGCTGCAATGACCAAAATCATCATGCATATGACCACATTGGATATAACAACAAGTTAATCATCATGCATGACTAACCAACACACGTGCATATGACCGCACTAATTAACTAACATCTATCATGCATGTAATCACAACAATCAAAGAATTATAGGCATGCATATAACCACAATGCATATACAACCATTAACCATCATACTCACATGCCAACATATAATACCTATATGATGATTTGCTTTTACCCCAAGGTCTAGTGCTACAACCTTGCTCTGATACCAATCCGTAACCACCCATCCTAACATTTACTCACTTTTACAAGCTCCCGAGGGTAAATGCGAGGTTGAGTGCTACTAAGACATGACCTGAACTCCAATTTTTAGTTGAGGAAGTGGGGCCTACAACAGAACATTTTCTAACATCCCACAAGGACTACATATCACTCAGGAGTTGGACAACCACCCCAGGTGATCAATCCCTGAGTTGGAACGCTTTTCTCTGACCTAGCTCCATGACCACACCCTTGACACTGCATCCATGCAGTTGGAAGCCTATAATAGCACTCACAGGCTTGTCTCCATGCAGTTATGACCGAAATCCTTTAATTCTGAGCATGCGGTTACAAGATCTGTGCTACCTTTTCAGGCTAGCCTCCAGGCCACTTCCCATAATTTCTTGTAACTTTCTAGAATGTAATCTAAGGTGATTACAAGGCCAACCAATCAAAACTCAAGCAAGAACTTGACCCAAAGATTCGTAATTCATAACGCACATTTTGTCAAACATATGGCAAACATGTAAGCTACAAGTCATGAATGCATATATAATCATAAACTGATAGCCTTCATTTGAGAATCGCCACGAAGGCTCTAAGCCCTCTCTAATTAGCTGCAATATCACTTGTTAGTCCGTGCATTCATTGACCATTCAAATGATCATCAAAACATGTTAAGAGCCATATATAGTATACATCATATAACCAAAATATAACCAACATATAAACATAATGGAAACCATAGCAAATCAACCATAACAACGCCATCACAATCGATACAAATGCTTTTAGATCACAATAGGAAAACATCTCATATTAGCATATGAAAATGCCAACCAAGTCAGGGGCTTCCACGTACCACCCAACCATATATTCGGCTGAACCAAATCTCTCTTTCAGCCAATCACCCCATGCCATATTCCAAGCATGAATGTGGGATCTCATGGAATAAACCAAGACAAAAATAACTAGGGCTTCTAGAGGCCAAACCATCCCAGCTCTCAACCATAATGATTCCACCTCTACGGTCTGGAAATCACTAACATCAACCAGATCGATCTTTACCCAAGCTGTCCAGGGCTCCAGGAACTAGTAACTCAACCCACAACCTTCCAGGGCTCCAGAGTGTTTGTTCCAATCACGACTCGAGGAACTAGTAACTCAACCCACCAAGGGCTCCAAAGTGTTTGTTCAAACCTACGACTCAAGGAACTAGTAACTCAACCCAAGCTGTTCCAGGGATTCTAGAGTGTTTGCTCCAACTCATAACCATATGGAACCTGAGCACCAATTAGAAAAACAAGAAGGAAATCCACAACACCATGGCTACCTCGGAAATGGCAAGGCAAGGCTGAAACCACTGTCAATCCATGCAAATCTCCCTGCCATTGACAACAGAAAACTAGGGAACCACATGCATATACCATGCTTAAAAAAACCAACATGCTAAATCTCATATGCACACTGTTACTTGCAATCCATGGCTAATTTCTGTCCTTACTTGCCGTTGTCCAAGCTCTCCCTTGCACACCCTTGTTTTCCTTGCTTGCTTGTTCAAGTGCTTGTTCCTTCTTCTTTGTTGATCCTTGATCAAAAGATGAGCAAAAGTTAACAAAAGTTGTCAACTAATTCTCAGTTTCCTTCATTTTCCCTCTATTTTCCCTTACATGCAAATTTGTGTCACTTTAACTTCATTTTCTCCTATTTTCCTTTATTTTCATAAATAAAATGTCAATTATTGTCTCTTTGCCTTTGCCAATTTCCATAGCCATTATTGAACCACAAGTGATGGCCACTATAATGTTTTACCCACCATTCAACTTGGAATACATGTCCCATGACCTTGGTCTTATTTTATTTACATGGAAAATCAACTCGAAACTCTTACATAGACAAAGTGGTTATGAATGAAAAGAAAATGAGACTTTGACTCAAGACCAACTACCTCATGTTATAGGCCCTAGTGGTTATAGGAAAAGACAACCCAACTCCATTGAAATGGACATCTCAAATTCTACTCAACCTTTTCCATAGCTTTGGTTTCTCAATTTTATTGATTTTTTAATATAGCTAAGCATAGAAACACTAATATGAACAACCTTGTTTACCATGCCTACACTTAGTTTTTTTTATTTGCATGAAATTCCATCGATTCTTAACTATTTAGTTTAGACTTAAAGTTTATTTTAAAATTAATTCCCTACTCTTTTATGAGTGGTCTAGTTTCCTTTTAGACACACCACTACAGAGTTTTAAAAACTAGTTTTTGACCATAATAAATATTTAACTATAAAAATATCCTACTTATATTTTATATCATATAGAAATAATTACTTTAAATTAAAAATGATTTAAACCCATAATATTAATATCAAAGTGAAAAAGATGCCTTTATATTAACGTGAATATAAAAATTCTTCTTGAGATTTAAAAACTTCATGAATCCCATCAATCAGAAAAACACCTTCATAAATCTCATCCATCGAGCGCAATCTTATCATTTATCACTTATGCGATTGCTAGTCAATTCAAAGTCTCCCGAAGCCTCTCAGTACAGTGTCGTCTTGGAGTATCCGAAGCACTGGTATTTTGAGTAATTTTTATCCTATACACACAGATATGTACTCCAAACATAGGCTCTGAAAAAAAAATGTACTCCAAACGTAAGGCAACTTCACTGCGCGACAAAATTTTGGCGCGGATGATGTTTCGTATTCCATCGCTTTCTCGGGATCTGCGATCTCCTTCGAGCTGTTTGGCTTTGTAAATGAGAATGTGAAATTTCAACATTTCGTTGATCGCAAATCAGACGGATTTGGTTTGCCAGTTTCAAAGAGAGTCCCACGGCCATGAATACCCCTGTGATGGGAAGCTTGAGCTTGAGCAACTTCTCGATGCCGCCGCCCTTGTTATGCAGAAAGGGAAGTGGTCATTATCGCGTTTCAACCAATAATTTTTTCGTTGTTTCATGCTCAAGGCAAGTTCCGTGATCGGATTTTATACATATTATGTGTTTTTTTCTGCATTTGCCATGCCTTTTTAGACTCTCGAAGAGCATTTAGATCTACACCTTACATCTTTTTAAGTATTCAGACAAACTTTTATCGTATTTTGCTGAATGAATTCTTGCACATTGTAAGTAATTAAATAAGTAATTTCGTGAACAATTCAGATCACGTTTGTGCGTTTAGCTGAGCTTAATTCTTGTAAAGTTCTTTATATTGTAAGTACTGAATTATCAGTATCGTGAACAGTTGTCGGGAAGCAACCCTAAGTTTAGCTTAATTATTCAGTAGAAGTCTTCGAATGGCATTAGGGCATATATTGAAAGGCCGTAGCGGAATGGCACTAGGGACTTTTTAACGGCCATGCACTGTGATTCCACGCGAATTGATCCCATGACCTGCTGTGGTATTAGCAGAACTGAACCCGTGACTGGTATCAGTTGTGTAGTTTTGTTTGGAAACGATTTCAAGAGAGTTGAATTGTAGGACCAGGGGTCTTTGATTGCAGCCAAACTGACGTTCTCTTGGAAATATTATAAGAGAAAGGGGGTGCTCTGCTTCCAAGGTAATCTAGGTTCCATTTTCGCAGAACTAAGTATTTTTTGGCCCTGTATTATGCTGTGTGAGGAAGTGATGTGGCTTTTGCAGGAACTGAACTCATGAGCTCTGGTGAGCTGGTAATTTATACATAAAAGGATTATCCTTGCACTGTTTGGATTGTCATATAATTATATATAAACATATTTTTTGAAATTGTTTCCATTAAACTCCAGAATCACTACAATTAGCCTGAATAGGCACTTCAACTGGCCCGTTTTCATGGGTGAGCAGTCCTCGAAGGGCAAACCATGAATTGGAAGCACGTTCATTCGGCTAGGCTACTGTGAAAGGGGATACTCTTTTATCAAAATTACCGAGGACTTACACACTTGATCCCAACTGCTACCTCCAGAGAAATTGAATCTGGGTGGGTAGCTTGACATGTGACTGCCTTCAGTGCTCAACCTCAACTGGATCTACACCCCAATCAGATATACATGCATGAAGCTGGGAAGATTTCAAAGTAGCAGATGCTCCTTTCTGATCTTCATGGTTTGAAATAAAAGAGGCCACATTTGGCCAGATTCAATTGAAAGAGTTCTCGAGCATATGATTCGAAATCTTAATTTTTTGCAGACAGAAAATATCCAAATCTTGAAAAGCATTTCTAATTCTTCTCACCATAAATTTACAAGGGCCCGAAAGTCCCTGCATGTTCCATGATGCTGCCTTCATTGGCATTGAGTAGTGATAGATTCAACTTTCAACATTAACATCTTCCGAAAATCTTATGATCATTCAAATAAGCCAAGGTCTTCACATGAATTAAACCTCATAGGTCTCTCAAGGATATGAGCAAAGTAATCATGCATGGTCTAAGACTTGAAATCTCGATTTCGTGCACAAAAAATATTCAATTCTTGAAAAGCATTTCTAATTCTTCTCACCATAGATTTATGACAAGGGTTTGAAAACCCCCGAATGTTCCATAGCATGACCTTTGTTGGCACTAAGTAGTGATAGTTTCAACATTAACATCTTCCAAAAATCTTTTGGACCTTCAATCAACCCAAGGGATTTATACGATTTGGACATCATAGGGCCGTCCAAGATATGAGCAAAGTAATCATGCATGGTCTACACCTTGTGTTGTCTTTGAGCATCCTCGAGATTTGAGAACTCCTCAAGTTTCGAAGGAGGTGGTGGAGAGAACTCTCATGTTACCTTTGCAAGGAGCGAACAAGTTCCCTAGGTTGACAATGAGAAACCTAGATTTTGCTATTGCCCATTGAGATGAAAAGGGAGGTTGAAAAATCTAAATTTTTTGGGCAGCACAACCTTGTTAGCTTCTAAAACCCTTTTAGACCACTTACACCCGTCCATCCTTTTCGTGTTTGCCTTGGATTGAGGGGGTGATGTGGATTGAGGGGATTGAGGGACTTGATGTTGAGGCAGATCAACTTTGGCTATTAGGGGACAATCTCAAATGGTTGGGACTTTGCCATTTGAAGCAAATATTTGTCAAGTTCATATACCTGTAGCCTAAGTTGCTAGGAAATGCGGGTACGAGTACGAGTACAGGGACGGGGACGGAGACAAGTACGTCACTTTTTGAAACAAGGTGTGTGGGTTTGTCGAGGGTATATACTATATTATAGTTTATATATTATATATATTATATATATTATATAAATTATAATATATATGAAATTTGAATTATGAAATTCAAATTATGAATTTTCAATTTTGAAATCTTCCAATTTACAACAAGAAAAATAAAATATTGAACATTCACTTTGAAATTTCAAATTTAATATCAAGCAGAGAGATATGAATCATGATAATATATTTATATTATATGTCAAGGACTCCATTATCATACTACAGTCAAAACTTGCCTTAAGGCATTTCCACACATGAAATATAAACTTCCAAAAAAAAGGTGAAATTGAACAATGAACAAGTCTCAAGATAATTGATTTGGCTTCCTCAAGCCATGTCATCACTCATTAGCATCCATGTCATCATGATCAACATCACTAAGCTCATCAGTCAACAGACTCTCTAGGGAGGGATCACTCTCATCTGGAGGCTTCTGCTCATCCATAGCAACTAGAGGTAGCTCAATAAGACCATCTGTTTGTATCTCCTCGTCCACACATGCAACAATATCTGTGTATTGGTCCCATCTCTTGAAAGGACCCTCCTTGTACCCTAGGTCTTTCCGAGATATGAGACGAAGTGTGCTATGAATGTAGACTAAGTTCTCAGCCTTCTTCAATCCCAACTTGTTTCTCTTCACTGAATGGATGAAAGCATATGTGCTCCAATTCCTCTCACAAGCTGAGAAACTAAGTAGGTGTACCCTTTGCGTACCTGTTTTCGGGGAACCATGCACCCTTTTATGGGGTACCAAGTACCCATCACAAAGGAAAAAGCCATTTTTAATTTTTCAGAGTATCGGGTTCTCCATACCCGAACTAGGTTTGGAAGGGTGCGTTTGAGAAGAACCCAAACTGGTTTCTGGTGCTTAGGTGCACAAATTGGGTACGGGTATAGAACCTCACCCCTGGGTTCCGACACCTCTACTTCACAGTTTGTAACCTATGTACTTGTTTGAAAATTTTACCATCCACTATATTGTAAACATACTCATTTGGGATATCCTTGGCCATATTCACTGTGATGCAAATACCCTTCTTAGGGCGAAGGTTGAAGGGGTGCTTCGACTCATGGTAGATGGATTTACCAAGAGCTTTTAAAGTCGACTCATGGAAGGGCCAAAATTGCATGGAAAGTGCAGAGAATTCTATCCACATAAACGATAGGGAAAAAGTGCCAAGTACTTTCCTACATGAAAAAGTTATCATGGTAATGGGAAAAAGAATAAGGACGTTTTTGCAAACCCATGGATTGTAGGAGTTAAGCACATCACAGGTAATTTTGTTTGGGAAATACAACAAAAAAAAATGTTGGTGTGTGAAGTTGAGGGTAGTGTATGTTGTTGATGCTCATTGAAAGCAACTTATATTTAGAAATAAGAGATATGAATTGGAATATTGGTAAGGCTAGGACTAATTTCATTGCCTCATGAAAGGCCTTCAATACAAACTCTTGGGGTTTCTTTAGCATGGGTATTTTGTGTCGTTCTTGTTGACATGAGCTTAACCATTGACAAAGTCATATCAACAATAAAGTAACATCCACATTATTATTATTGGGCCCCAAAAGAGTTGTGATAGGCTCTTAGAAGTCCTTTGAGTGAGAAAGCAGGCTATGCAAAACAAACATAGGCCAACTAGAAAATGGGATAGCTAGTAAATGTAGTGGAAGGATTGTTATAATAAAGGAACACGTGCAAGAAGGGAAGCTTCAAACTCTCAAGCCCCAAATCTCAAGTGTCAAGTAATCCATTATACTTGGGTCCTCGTTTCCCTTTACAGTGTAGTACCCCTTATCAAAAAATTCAGCACCTTAGTGCAAAACCTTTCAAATGGCGCGAAGACAAGTGTGCCTTGGAAGTGTTGTCACTGTTACCTAGGCAATCAATTCCCTCTCTTTAGTGAAGGATAGCTCCTATACTAAGGGGGATGACCTAGTAGCTTCAAGGAATCCTTAGGCAAGAGGAAATCAGGTATTAAGCCTGCAATGTTAACTACTCATACAACCACCATTAAGATGTAACAATCAAGGTGAGAATAAGGTGGTTCATTCAAAGCTATTCTCAGAGTCGAGTGTATGGAGTTTCTAAGACAACTTATGATGTGTAGCAAGTCAATATAGGTCAAAAGAGTACCCCAAACACTACAAAAGAGTAAAAAAGCTATGGCTGTTGCAAAACTTGTGTGAAAGATGGTGAATTTCAGCAATATGTCAAGTTATAACAATAGCAAACAAATCAACCCTTGAACTAATAAATAAACAATACCTACTAGGGATGAAATTAGGAATAAACTAGGGTTTAAGCAACCAACTATTTTTGAAAATTAAATAGCACACAACTCTAAAATGCAAGATGTCTAGCCCTAAAAGGCATGTAAAATATTTCAACAATGCAATATATGATGATAAATCTATTTCTAATGATACAAATGTTCAATAATCCTAGATGTCTAGTCTAATTATGGCTAAAAATGAATGTATAGCTGTAACAAGCCCTAATTTAACCCTAAAACATAAAATAAAAGGTAAAATTTGAGTTCAATGATTGACTATTAGGAGTGAGACCAATGCCTACTATTTTTTTTTTCTTTTTTTTTGGGCATATGAGGTCAACTAAGGCCTTCCTTGAAGAAATGTAAGTAGATCTAGGGTGATAACTAGGGTTGTCCACTACTAGCCCTGGAACATCCTCCTAGTACCTTTGCAAGCTTTCAAGACAAATTCAGGGAAAGATTGTCCACTAGGAATCTTCCTAGGGTTCAAGAGATAGGATTTATCCAAGAAAAGTACAAGAGAATGCACCTTCACCACTAGACAAACACATTCACACTTAAATACATTCAACAAATAAATCCACAAGACTTAGATAGAACACTTACTCAAAAAATTATTGTTCATCCATGAAACCCAAACCATAAAAACACGTAAGCTTGAAAAGTCATCCACAAATCACCTCTCAAATCTGGCACATTTAGTCATCCATACATAGCTAAAGATAAATATTAGAGTAGACAAGTAGTGATATATCTCCACAAGTAGCAATAATTCACAAGTGGGAAGTGCTTCTCTTATTTATATGAGAGATCTATCACTTCCTCATCCACCAAAAGCCCTAAAACATAAAATAATGCCTCTATCTTTTACAAAACCTAGAGATAAGGAAAAATACATAAAATAATCCATGATATACAAATGGATAGGTCTCAAGACTACCATCAATGCTTAAAAAATGAGAAATAATGCTCCAAATGCAAGTTTCCCTCATCATAAATGTGGTCCAAGGCCACATGTGTGGCATAAATGCTCTTCTAAAAGGTGGGTGACTCACTCCAAGTGGCAAAAAGGGGTTGCAAAGTGAAAATTTGTCTCCAAAAGTCACATCAAACCTCAATAGCTGTGATATCATCATCCAAGTGCCCATCATCGTGTAAGGTACCATGTGAATCAAAATGCCACATCACGGTGTAGGTGCAACATCCATCATCCACAAATCATAAAAACCCTTACCATAAAAACCCATAAGTTTGAAAAGTCATCGGCAAATCACCTCTCAAATGAGGCGCATTTAGTCATCTATAAAGCTAAAGATAAGTATAGGAGTAGAGAAGTAGTGATATATCTCCACAAGTAGCAATAATTCACAAGTGGGAAGTGCTTCTCTTATTTATATGAGAGATCTATCACTTCGTCATCCACCAAAAGCCCTAAAACATAAAATAATGCCTCTATCTTTCACAAACCCTAAGATAAGGAAAATACATAAAATAATCCATGACATACAAACGGATAGGTCTCAAGACTACCATCAATGCTTCAAAAATGAGAAATAATGCTCCAAATGCAAGTTTCCCTCATCATAAATGTGCTCTAAGGCCACATGTGTGGCAAAAATTCTCTTCTAAAAGGTGAATGACTCACTCCAAGTGGAAAAAATGGGTTGCAAAGTGAAAAATTGTCTCCAAAAGTCACATCAAACCTCAATAGTTGTGATGTCATCATCCAAGTGCCCATCATCGTATAAGGTACCATGTGCATCAAAATGCCACATCATGGTGTAGGTGCAACATCCTTCATCCAAGGCTAGGACAACTTTACCAGTCATCATGTCATCTCAAGGCAACAATGCCCTCGAAAGGTCATGTAATGTCCTCAATGAAGAAGAAGAATCATGAATTTCCTCCAAAGGACCATGTCTATGCAAGTGCCAACAAGTAGGGCCTCCAAGAATTAAGGGAGACGAACCAACATGTGTATAAGAGTCAGTGTAACATAAAAAGTGAGTTGGTTTAATGTAAAAATTACTAAGTAGGTCACATTAACTATCTTTTTCAAACTTCATACTAGCTTATGAAATTATGCACTTTGCGAAGTTTAAGTATGGGGGGACTGTTATAGAACCCTCTTAGGCGTGCTGATACCCAAGAATTAGAGTATCTCTCAATAAACTAATCAAGGTGTAAGTGCACTTGATGTAGATGTATTGAGAGCATGGTTACGAGTAAGTCAAAAACCCAAGATGAGGATAAAGAAGATGATGATGTAGGGGGAATAAAAGGCACATGTATGAAGATTTGTGATGGAAGAATGGTTGATGAACCATGTATGAAAAAGAGTTTCCTAGAGAGTCGATGAATGAAGTAGCTAATGGCCCATGAATTCCAGTGAATGGTTACTTTTTTTTTTATCGATTTCAACAATGTTTATGTTTTGTAGGTACAAGATGAAAAATGAAGGTGAATAAGGATGAAGAATGAAGAAAACCTAAGATCATAGAAGACTAAAGATGAAGATAAAGATTGGCGGAGCAAAAGATAATAGAAGATGAAGATGGGACCATTCAAAAGATGGTTGAAGAGGCAACTCCTACTTGTGATGATTAATTAAATAAAGTAGATGATGGTTTGTAATGTGGTAGACTAATTCTAAAAGGCTACGTAAGAATGAGAGATGAGGAGAAAAGAGAGATGTTAGGGTGAGGATCTTGTGAGATAGTTAGGGAGATAGTTTGGATTAATTAGCAAATTATGAAATAGTTGTTATGGTCACTTGTTGTTGCACCAAGAGGCGTTCTACAACTCAGCACGGGGAGAGGTTGTAGTGCCCGTAAAATGAAGTGTCAGATTAAAAAATAATAATAATAAAACATAATGTCAGCTCATTTAAAAAAGTAATAAAAAATAAGAAGTAATAAATATAATAAATCGATTCAATTGAATTTGTTATATTGTAATTTCGTTTTTATTAAAATTTTTAAACAATTTTTTGGATTATAAAATCGTACTATGCATGTCACACTAAAATAAATTTAAATAATAATGATTCATAATCATAACCATGATATTTCAAAACATATAATTAATAAACTTGTAAAAACTTAATAAATTTAATTAATAAATATATGAAATTAGAAATAAGAATATTTCTATATATAGAGTTGTGAAATATAGTAGATGTAAATTAAGATTTACTTTACCATATAAATTAAATAATGATTTGTATTCGTAGCCACTTTATTCCAAAACTTCATATTTACATTCAATTACTAAGCATATAAAAAATTAATACTTACAATATGTTGGAAAGTGTAACTAGGTTCGGTCTTCATATTGACTATGTAATTATGTATTTATGTAATGAAGAAGACAAAGATAATAAAATGTATTTTTGTTATGCTTGCTTCATGGGTTTCATGAGCAAGGTTTTTATTATAGGTCAAAAGACTTCTTCTTGATGTCTTTTAGGGATTTTTCATCTTGTCATAAATGAACTAATTAAGAGTCATGTATATGAAGAGTCTTGTCACAGAAGTATGTCTCACGACCTTGTCATATAACCTTGAAGAAGTGGCTCAAGTATGATGCTAGCACTACTGCTCAAATCAGTCCTCAAGACAACCTCCATCATGCTGGAAGATAAGCTCTACAAGTCGACCTATAAGTTGTGAACATGTCGGCTTACCCTCAGTTAGTAAGGTCGGCCTAAATCCCTGAAAGATGTACACTATATAAAGAAAGGATTTGTGGCTCATTTAGTAAGACAAGTTCGGACAAGTCTAAGATCAGTTCGGTGATGTACACCTGTAGTTAGTGCGAGATCAGCACTGTGGTTAGTGCGTAGAAGGGACTGTGGTTAGTCTGAAGAAGGAACTGTGCTTAAGTGCGGAGAACATGACTGTGTTTAGTGCGAGCTTCAGGGCTGAAGAAAAGGAGCGAGGAAGGAAGGTTACAACTACAGTTTGAAGCATATATAATAGACAGTTCAATAAAGAAGATATTTAGATCAAGGACTATGATATAAGTGAAAAGGAAGGTCTGAAATTAATGTAAAGATCAGTGTTGCAACAATGCGTAGGAGGAAGGATCCAAGGTACAGAAACATGTACCACTATCTTGGGTAAAGAAGCCAAGAAGGATCCAAGGTAAAGAAGCCAAGAAGGATCCAAAGTAAAGGAGAAACCAAGGAATAGAAACCGGCTCTCTAAGGTTGGTGCTAAACGGTGCAGGAAGGTGCAAGAAAGAAGGATTAGCTCAAGGAGTCATTGAAGAAGCAGTAACAAGGTCTTGGAGGCACATACAAGGTCAAGCGTCTGTGTCATGGTCATGGTACTTGTCATATGAAAGTCTATAAGAAGAATTTCTTGTGGGTTTTCCTCTCCAAGAGGGAGAGGTTTTGGCCCTGGCTCAAAGAGCCTAAATTTATGTCTCTTGTGTTTTTGGTTATTGACTTGATGAAAGACATAATAAGCTAAGAAGAGAAGTCATAAGTAAAAGAAGTAAGCTTACAAGTAATTATCAAGAAGAGAATTTGAATTAATCCTAGCCCAACCTAATTCTCAACACAATAAAATCTCTCTCTCTCTCTATATATATATATAAAACATGTCAAAGAAAAATGCTAAGCGCACACACACATATAGATGTGAAATTTATATAAATATAAATAATATTATTAAGAACTAGTGTAGATCCATCTTAACTTCGAATCTACCAAGCACCGAGAGGAATCAAATCTCTCGAGGTGCAAACCTTTCCTCAAGTTCTGCACTCAAAAAGAGTTTAGCATCTTGAGATATTTGACCCCTCTCGATGCTTGGCAAATTTAGAGTTAAGATGGATCTATGCTGGTTATATAAAGGGATCATTTGTACAACAAAAATGATACATGAGGATGGTTGATTAATATAGTTTTCCCTTCTGGGGATTCTGGAGCATATATTCTCTAGTGTCCTCTGCTTTGCTTAATGTAGTCTGCATATAGGTATGTGTCTAATTTGTTTTTGCGCACTCCGATACATTAATAAATGACAATGGTATGACCATGGGTTTACTTCATGGGAATGGTGTCTTTGACAGGCAAGGCCAGGTGTGAGATTCAATTTCATGGGTGCCTTTGTATCGGGAGTTCTTTATGCATTGAGTTACCCTTTCCTTGACATGGTGTTTTTCCACCCTTTTTATTCTTTGTTTTACTTCACAAGCCCCCTTTTTATGTATATGCATTTCATTGCTTAGGGGTTGGGATAATTCACTTAAGCCCCTTTCCCACTTATGTATTGCATTGCATTAAGGCTTGGGGTGATGGCCTCATAGTGAGGGGGTAGAGCTCAAGCTTCTTTGGTTTTTGACTTATCATTAATATCCCTTACATTTTTGTTGTGCGTTTTGAAATATGTGTCGTTCTCTCTCTTTTTTCTTTTTATATAGCTGCATCAACCTCATGCATCCAAGTGCCTACTCATGGGAAATGAAGTATGGACCTTTTTGGGGTACATTTCATAGCCAACCCAAAAGACAGGACAATAGCGAGGAAATAAATGGAGTGTGTTAAGTATCGAAAGGACATTGGCTTGTCACCCTTATTAAGGCCCTTTATTAGTATCCCTTTCCCTAAGAGTGGTAACACTTGACAAGAAAACATATGATGATCACCGAGGTGAAACAAGGAAAAAGGAACAACTTCCAAGTATCATGATTCATTATCTGATTCAACCCATGATCCCTACTTACATGCCAAATACATTTAACTTAAACACCTTGTATGAAACAATAGCCAATGTACCTTGACGCACCTCATATTGTTTGCAGTGTATCGGTATCCTACTTTTTTTCACAAATTTTGACCATGTTGATGAGTTCAAAGTGTGATGATTTCTATGTATGTGGGCTTGTTGGATGACTTGATGTACACGTGTTGGCTAGTGGTGGCCTAGATCCCCTATGGTGGATGGTCATGGTAGGGGTCCTGTTAGTCCCCATTCTCGAGGTGCATGGTTTTATCTCTCTGGTCGACAATCTCCCGATGGTGGCAACCCCCATTATGTTGGGCATTTATGTCATGGCTAGTTATGAATGCATCTTGGGATGGATCTACTAGGACACATGATTTATGGGAGCCTTAGTTATTCACATACTTTATTGCGATGTAAAAGGTGATTGCGCTTTTAAGGCTTGTTGCACCCATTGTTTAGCAACCTATTTTCCCTACATGGATCCTCTCTATTCCACACTTTGGCCATGAGCCCTTGGAGGTGATTCCAGTTGTGCTCATCTAGTTTCATACTTCCTAAGGTAGTCTCACAGTTGTTGTGGCATGTCACATTTTCTGATGCATTGGTCGCACTCTTCAAGACACAGATGGGCTAGTTGCATCCACATGACTCCCCTACACATGCCATGTGTCACATGCTAGAATGCTCTCCTCTTTTGTTCCTTTTAAAGTTGATTTTGTCACTAAGGAGGGGTGATCCACATGTGTGGGTTTCTATGACAACCATGGGGGTACTTTCAAGCTTATTTGATGATGTGGATCACACTTAAGTGATATGTCAACTCACTAATATGACATGGAACTCACTTAAAGTGAAATTATGATGCAGGATGACTTGAAATGGTCAATTGAAGACTAATTAGTCAAGGAAGAGAGGATGTCCACCTAAAAGGGGTATTTTTGACCTTTTGGAGTGGTTGATTCACTCATTCAAGTTAGATGTTGGAAGGAAAGTGGTTAAGGGACATTGCTTGCACCTAAGTGAAGCCTCCTCAACATATTTCAAGGGGAACGTTGCTTCCTAAATGCAAATCGGCTCTCCTAGAAGATTGATGTCATTTTGCTTGTTGGGGGTTTAATGATCCATGACTTGGAAAGTCATTCCCATACTTCTTGGAAGTACCTTGAATTAAGGTATGGGTATGGGCATTCATTTGAGACATATTTTGAAGGTTAATGAACACCATCTGCGACATTTATGGAGCTGTTTTGGAGGATTTTGTCCCTTTGGAAGATATTATCACCTTGGTTATGAAGGTTTTATGCATTTAAAAGTATCATAGTTTTATGTTTGACTTAGTCTCTTTACTTGTGTGGATGACATGTCATTTTTGAGTGATTCCTTAGGCTTAAATTAAGGATTAAAGAATGAGAAGGAGTTGTGACACTCAACTATAAATAAAGGCCCTCCTCTCATTCCAAATTGTTGTGAATTGTTGGAGAAAATATCTGGAGCCATTAATAGAAGATCTTTGATTGGTGTTTTGGTATAAACTCCCTTATCTCTATCTTGGTTATTTTCTTGGTTCATTGAAGATATTATTGTGGATGACTTAAAGACTTCTACTAGCTAGTAAAATTGATCCACAAAAGGGCAATGTTTTGTTACCTGAAAGGAGGACATCTAGGGTTTTAAACTCACACATTCTCCTTAGTGTGGTAAGTGCTTACTCTCTTGTTTCACATAGATTTGTGCGCTTGGACAAGGGCTGTGGTATTCTTTTCCATTCCATTATTGATTTTGTTGGTGAAGGCTATTCCTTTTGAGGAAGCCTCTTTTGTAGTGCCTTGGTTTTCATAGTTTGTCTTGATTAGACATGGGATTACTTGGTCTTCTGTACCCTAATTCCTCACTCTAATCCATAAGCATATAAATACCAACTTTGGACTCCTTAAGTCCTAAGTGGAGATAGGGAATTTAAGCTTACATTCAACAATCAACCAGAAACCCTAAAAATTCAAATATTTTCTTTTGTCATACAAAGATTAGAAATACTAAATAATTATAAAAGTACATTATCAATTTTTTTTTCATTGTCTAGTGCAAAATTAATAGTCGAATCTCATTTGATAGACAATTTTGTCCAAGGGTTTATAGTAAATTTCAATTTTTAGCCCTAATTGGGTAAAGTAGCCCCATAGGTTTATGTGTAAAGGTTTTATTTAACATCTCGTGGCTGATTTAAGGTTTTAACTAAACCTGGAAGTTAATTATAGCAAAACAAATTATATTGGGTGCAACCCTAAGGCTAGGGTTTACCCCAAAAAGGTGTATTCTAACCCTATCTTTGCTAGGATGTTTTTATGTGTATTTCATTGTCTTGGACAAGGCATCCAAGATTCAACATTGAAAGTGCTCTAAGGCATTTTTGGATATCTTTTCCTTATCCAAAATCCTAAACCTGCAATTTTGTGCATTTTTTGTTATAAATCAGATTCTGGAAAGCTTGGATAGCAGCAAGCTTGTCCAGTTTACAACATATAATCAAGACGTAATCTTAGAATATCATTTGTCATTGATTTGTGCAATAATATCTTGCTCTTGTACGGTGAAAGGTATATTTTTCTAGCTTAAATTCTGAAATTATTGTGCTGATTAAAGATTTACATTTCTATTGTAGCATATCATATTACAGATTTCGACACTTATCAGTTAGCTCCTAACTTCCATTAGTAGGCGGTGATTGATGCCCTAACTCTTCATTGAATAATTTTAATGCATTTTATCACTTGTTTGGCATTGGTCTATCTAACTTCTATTTAGGTGTTTGTTGGTGAAGTGAATTATTTAGTTCTTACAATGATATACTTACAAGTTCGTTTCACAGATTGGGACACCCCTCGTGGATTCAAGGAATTGGCCTAAAGTGAAGGGAAAAGTTAAAACTATGCTAAGATGACAATGGTACACTTCCCAAGTGTGCTTACCCTCATAGCACTGTTGTCGAGACTTTTGCAAGGGGTGCTAGTTTGAGTGGTAACATACCTTATGTGTGTTGGATTAGTGTCATCATCAAATGAGTGAGATAAGCATGATATATGAGGCATTTCTGGGCTATTATCTGTGGAGAATGTTGAAATTCATCAGTGGGACCACTGTTTGCAATGTGGATCATTGAAGAAAAATATCCTCTAGTTAACCTAGGTATGAGGGTGTAGCAATACTTACTGGTGTAAATCTAATTTAGATGGTTGTAAGGTAGGCTATTCAAGGTCTAGAGGGCCTGCTAGTGGATAGGATAGGTAGTAAATGCAATGAAAGTATTGTTACAATAAAGAAGTGCATGTAACAAGGGAATCCTCAAATCCCCTCGCCCAAAATATTACTAGTTAGGTACATCATTATATTAAGGTCCTTTTGGTCCTGTGCATTGTATTAAATATGATCTAATTTGGCACCTGATGTGTATTATAGACATGCGTATGTGGCATCTGATGTGTATTACAGACATGAGTTTGTAAAATGTTATATCTTAAAGTATCTAGTCTTTGTTATAACATATTGTATATTATAGACTACTATTTATTATATCATGTATGTATATTATATGGCAATATGTTGTGTGTCATTGCCATCTAATCAAATGACTATAACAATAACATAGATACAAATAGTGCAAATATTTATCCTTTAATAAGTGAGCATAACAAACAAATTTTCTACAATTGACAATGGTTGATGATTAATCATATTTTAAATCCCAATTTAAACTTGTATGTGTATGAGATAGATGACGATGCAATTTTAGTTCAACATGGATGAAGACATTGGTTACGTAACCTTAAACTAGTGTTGATAACAAAGTTGATGTGTTGAAAAATCACAATTATTTCAGCTAGTCGATTTTTTGGCCTGGAAAATTGCGATTTTTTTCTTTAAAATAAACATTGTGCAATTTACTAAAAATTCATGTTTTTTTTTTCTTCTCATCTGATTTTTAGCACGATTTACTAAAATAATGTGGTCTTGAGTCATAATGCCTTCTTTTTTTGTCATTTCACTTGGCAAGTTGGAGTTGAGGCAATTTGGAGTGTGGTTGAAACCATTTTTTTGATATGATAATTACTTCTAATGATCTTCAATTAATTCTTCTAATGTTACTGATATCATTAAGTAATTTTACACATAAAATCTCAATAGTAATGCAACAAAAACAGTAGAAACAAATAGATCATAAAGAGACAACCATGCACATTAGAAACAACAAATTTTCCTTGGAAAACCCAAACTTGGGAGAAAACTCAACAACTCTTCTTCTAGAATAAATTCATCTTCAATAAGGTTTACAATAAAATGTCTTAGAAATTTGTGCCAAAAACCAAGTCCAAACTTTAGCCATTTCATCTTGTTTATGCTCCCACGAGTGTCTTCTATATAAGAGAGATGATGAGTGAGTGAGTCAAATGAAGTGTCACGTCATGTGTATATATATACAAGTTGAATGGGTGCATTTACCCCCAAGGGACACACCTTTTCATGGTGGGGCCTGTTGAAGAATGTAACTAGTGTTGGTCTTCATAATTGTACTTGAGTCATAATGAAATGTATTTATCAAAAGAAAGAAAAATAAATTTTATTATTAAATAAATTGACTTATTAAAGCATGAGTTTTATGCTTGGGTCAATTGTTTTTAGGTCAAGGTTTCCATTGAAGAACTCTAGGGTTTATGTCAAGTGTCCTTGTCCATATCACAATGTAAAGAACACTTCTTGGGAATTATTTGTCAAGAAAGAAAATTATTTTAATGTAAATTAGGTTAATTAGGCCTCCTCCACCAAGTTGGCCTCAAGGAAGGACAAGTTGGCCTCAAATAGGGTAATTCGACCTCACAAGAAGACTATATATAAGCAACAAATCTACTCATTTGGAGGAGATCACTCAACAAGTTCGAATTGCAGTAGCTAGAAGTAGGAAAGGGTACGAATTCCAAGGAAGAAGAAGGAAAGGGCTAGCAAAGGAGGAGGTCATTATCTTGCTAAGGAATTCAAAATTCTATCTCTTGTCTCACACGTGTGAAGGAACTGAAGCTGCAGGAGGGCCAAAAATCTGTAGTAGTTGGGAGGCCAAAATTTCTGTGGTAGTTGTAGTAACTGGGACCAAAATTTCTGGGGTGTTGCTGGGCTGAAGTTGCTGAACAGGAAGCGACAATTGAAGGTTTCTGCATCATATTAGAAGGTTGACTTGGTGGAGGAAGGTCTATAGGTTAAGGTCTTGGTTGTCTCATTGTCATATGAATCTAATGAAGGAAGAGTTCTTGATTGGTGTTTCCCCTATATAGGGGTTTTGCCTTGGCTGTACGCCTACATCTGGTGTCCTTGATCTTCGTGTTTTGGTTTTGGTAACTACTTGATGATCTAAGATAAAAGAACATAAGAAAGATAATAATAATAACTAAAGGAAATCACAAGTAATTATCAACAAGAGAAAATCTTACTGCCTTTCCGATTTTCCAACATGGTTTCAGAGCTAAGGTGAAGAATGAAGAAAAAGGAAGCTAGAGATCTACTGAAAGGAGAATAAGGAGTCTTAAGAAGTTGAATAAGGATCATCAAGAAAAGGGATCATATAAGGAGATAAGCCTACTATCTACAAGAACTATGTCTAACTCAATAAAGGAGGAAAACATACTAGAAGGAGCCTCCAACTATAAGGCATGGAAAAAGTTGACAGATCTCATCCTCGAGAAGAATAAAGTTTGGATCTTGTTCAAGGAAATGTCAAGAAGCCTACAGATGAATCAAGTGACGCAGAGAAAACAAAATTCAAAGAAACCGAAATATTGGTCATGAACCTAATGGTGGATGGAATAAAGGACAACCTCTTTCCATATAAATCCAACATAGATTCCGCTCAAGAAATGTATGAGGCTCTATCCAAATTATTCACAATTAAGAACATTGGTCAAATTGCAAGCCTCAAGAATGAATTAAGAACTATGAAGATGAAGAAAGACGATACTGTGGCATCCTTCTTTATAAGGATATCTAGAATCAAAGATGAACTCCATGTAATAGATGAAATTGTACCAGGAAAAGAGCTCGTGATTACTGCCCTTCTAGGACTACCAACATCATGGAGTGCCTTTACATTAGGAATTAACTGTTGGAAGGATACTCCAACATTCGAACAAATGTGAAATGCATGTAGTCAAGAAGAAGCCATAATATTGTTAGTAAGCAACAAGAAGGAGAATGAAGAGGAGAACATCTCAAATACCTATTCCGCTCATCACAAGAATAAGGGAACCTTCAAGAAGTTCAAAGGACCAAGGAAGAAAATAGACCTATCTAAGATTGAATGTTACAATTGCCATAAGATGGGTCATTATAAAAGCCATTGTCCCGAGAATCCAAGGAATAAAAGGAGAGATAGGGATCAAGCAAATATTGCCGATAAAACACCACCTAAGAAGAGCAAGACTGAAGAATCGAAAGTCGAGGACTTACACTACTAAGTCGTCTCTCTCTTATCCCTCTTAGTATTCTGTCTAAATTTTGAATTGTTTTCCTTTATGTTTTGATTTCTATCTTGTAGGTCTAACATGCCTTGTTAGAATATTTTTGAATTGTTTTGATAAAGTTATAGGTATCCCTCAAGATTGGATTAAGAGGGAGCCCTCACCATTTTACCAAATATAAGTGTCTTACTCCTTGTATTATCTTCTATGCTTGGTTTCCTCCCTCATCAAGATGTGTTTGTATTATATGCTAATAAACTTTCTTTTTATTTTTTCCTTGTTTAGGAAAAGCTTGCTGAATGCTCAAGGGTTATGGAGGAGACCTCAAAGGATAAATTTGAAGCGTGGTAAAAGTTCAAGTAGTGCCACAGCGAACCCGGAACTGTGTATAGCCCCATCGACATCGCGCTGGAAACCGACTTCATTTTCTGGACTTCCCAAATCAAGCAATTGCTGAGGAAAATGGAACTCCTTGAAGTGGAAAACTACAGGCCACTCTCCGAGATTGGCACCTTGTTCAACAGGGTTGGGGTGGTAGAGGAAGATAACTCATCCTTGAAGAACAAATTGCAGGAGTGCAGAGAACTTTTTGCGGTACGCCCGCTGGATGAGGTCTTACAGGCGGAAATTCAAGTTCTCAAGGATAAACAAGAAGAAATCAGATCACAACAGGTATCGTTTAAACAAGAAACATAATCACATATAAGCTCATGGGTACAGGTGGTCAAAGGAAAAGAGAAGGCCCCACCCCTTACAACGGTGGAAGAGGTTGTGCAAGCCAAGCTTGTGGAGGAAAGGACTAGGCGAGCAAGAGAACTAAACCTCAAAGTAAGGGGACTTCCCCCCCCCCACTCCTTCATCGGACACACTAGAGCTAGGCCACAGGTTCCTTCCTGACACACTTGACATACTTGATATATTACTGAATAGGGCATGGCTGGGGCATGACTCTACCCTTTTCCTCCGATTCTGCAACTCCACGGACAGACTTCGGGCGCTTCGGGCAAAGCGGAAATTATTCTCCCTCCCAGACAAGGTATTCCTGGATGAGGCCCTCACAAGAACACAGGTAGCTGAACTTAAACAGGCCAGAGAACAGGTTGCGACAGCAAGACAGGCAGGAAAGTGGGTAGTCATCAGAAACCTTCGAGCGATTATTCGAGACTCATTCCCTCCGGGATGGGTCCCTTGCACTGGTAGTTCTAAATGACGGGCCCAAGCGGAGAGGAGACGGGGCACGAGTATTTCGGTGGAAATGGCTCTTTCTAGTCATCACCTGGCCTACTTTATGACGCCCTTGCTTCAGCGGACATCTTACTTGTTACCGAAACACACGCGAGCCTTGTCTGCCCGGATACGAGTGGACCTCAGTTTGCAGACAGGAGACACGAAGTTCAGGAGGAGTTAGAGGTTCTGGAGGAGTAGCATGCCTCGCCAGAGATGACCTCAGAGACAGAATCTCTATTGTAGCGGCCGATGACCACGCTAGATTCATATGGATCCAGATCAGAGCTAGCGTCCCCCCTCTGAGAGACATTTATATTGCGGTGTGTTACTTTCCCCCCATCTCGTCATCCTTTGCCATCCATAGAAGTGACAGTGACTCCTTCACAGACTTGTACTCTCACATTACCAAATACTCAGCAGTGTGAGACATCATTCTCATGGGGGACTTTAATGCTCGAACTAGAGACCTCCAGATACCCATTCATGATCGTACAGAGGACATGTTCTGCACTAGAGGGGTAGATCCGACCTCGGTGAGCATGCACCGGACATCAGAGGATAGCTTGGGCCCCACTATAGCCTACGGGAAACACTTTCTGCAGATGGGGGAGTCTCACGAGTTAATAATCCTGAACAACCTCCCTTGCTTTCCATCCTCCCACTCCTTTACTTGCTGACCCCATTGGGGGGGGGGGTGCGAGTGTGGTCGACTACGCCCTTGCTAGCCTGGATCTCCTCCCGCACATCCAAAAATTTTCTATCACACCTATCCCCCTGGCGGATCATGCACTTCTCTCACTTTCACTTCAGCTTGACATGCCGTGCAAACCCCCCCACCTCGCACGACCCACCCCGTACCCTCTTTCGGTTCGAGGAAGGCGATCCTGACATCTTCTCCTCTACCCTCAAGCACGCACTTCCTCCTGTAGCCCAGTTCACCTCTCTTGAATCCGCCAATGATAAATACCACTGCCTCTCATCTGCAATCTGGGAGGCTGCACTCCAGTCCTTCCCTTCCTCCACTTGCTCCGTCGTCGCCCGCCCTAAACCAGGAGGATGTCCTATGAATAAGTGGGATGACTACGAGTGCAAATCTTTGCACCAGGATCTCCAGTACGCTTTCAAACATTCCCTACCATCATACCCCATCATCTGTTCTGCCTACCGCTGCCTCCTTCGTCGCCAGAAACATCTTTTCATTTCCCACTAGAGACAGATTCTTTCTGATCTTCTTCTCCATTCTCCTAAGGAGTTCTAGGGCACCGTTCTTTCCAGGCGATCTCCCACCCCTACCGACCTTGACCCCACCTCCATGTTCTCCCACACTTCCAAGTTGTATGACATCCCTGGGCAACCCCCCATTCAGGCTGTTTCCCCCCCAGCCACATGTCACTTCTTCTCCGACAAAGATATCAAAGAGGCAATCTGGGCATTAAACAGCAACAAAGCCGTAGACGAAGAAGGCTTCCAGGCAGAATTCTTCAAACTTGGGCTTCGTCCTCTGGTTGGTTATCTAGCGGATCTATTCAACCATGTCATTCGAGATGGCTTTCCTGATGGATGGTCCCACCATATTATCTACCCTATCCATAAAGCAGGGTCTACATCTAACCCGAACAATTACAGAACGATCATGGTCGGACACACGTTCTCCAAGCTGTATGCTACTGCCCTCCACAGGGGACTCTCCAGCTTCCTAGAGCAGAAACATCTCAAGGCTAGGGGCCAAGCTGGTTTTAGACCGGACCACTAGACCACGGACCATATCTTCACTCTTCGAGCAACGATCGAGGAGGCCTGACATCGGTCCTCCAAGGTGTACTGCTGCTTTGTGGATTTCAGGAAGGCCTTCGATTCGGTCCCGAGGGAGGACCTTTTTCAGAGGCTGAGAGAGATTGGCATCTCTTCGACTCTTCTAACTTCTATTATGCGTCTCTACGAGTCTGTACTTGGCCGTCTCCGCACAGTTGGAGGGATGTCGAAGTTTATCCGGAGCACTATTGGAGTCAAGCAGGAGTGCTCGCTTTCCCCCACTCTTTTCGGGATCTACATTGATGAACTTGAATCTTTCCTTCGAGAGCATATCCAGGATTCCGATGGGTGCCTTCTCCACCATGTCTTGATCTCCATCCTACTTTTTGAAGATGATATTGTCCTCCTAGCCTCCTCCCCAGAAGGACTACAGAGACAGGTAGATGCCCTCGCAGCCTTTTGTGATCTTCGACACTTGATGGTGAACCTGAGTAAAACCAAAGTCATAATCTTCAATGGGGTGAAGAAGACCTCAAGTTTTCGTTTCCTATTCAAGGGAGAAGAAATCGAGGTGGTCAGCAGTTACACCTACTTGGGAGTGTAGTTCTCGGGTCCCCGTTTCAGCTTTCGGCCGGCCCTTCAGCTCAGGATAAACAAAGGATATGGTTCCTTGGCCCTTCTTGAGAGGCAGTGCTTCCGTCACCACTTCCAGGATATACCATCCAAGATGAACATCATGGATACCTTGATCCGCCCCACCGTGCTTTATGGATCGGAGGTTTGGGGCCCCTCACTATTGGAGTCAGATTGGGCCTCGGCTGAGCGAGTCCAGACCCTTCTCTTGCGCCACTTCATCCGGTGCAAGCAGACAGTTCCTCAAAACATCATCCTGGCAGAGTTTGGGGCTAAGCCTTTTCGTCTGGAAGCAATCTTCAAGATAGTCTCTTATCTTCATCGGATCTGTGGCTTGGCAAACACGAGAGAGGGGAGAGACAGGTACCCATACTTTGTCTATTGCTCCTCGGAGAACATTGCTCATACGCAGACAGGCCGCACCAAATGTTGGTTCACCGGGATGACATAACTCCTTGGTCTTATAGGTATCCAGACAGATCATCTCCCCCCGTTCCAGTATTCACTGAACGCCCCGGGGCACCTTCTTCCAAACCAGCAGGAACTCAACAAGATCATCAGGGAGGACATCTACAGGCAGTACATTCAGACTACATGGGTCAACCCTCCGGGCGGTTTGCGCCCAAAGATGGCCTTCTACGCTGAGCACTTTCTGGAGATCAGAGATGGACTCATCACTCGACCCTTTTATACCCTCTAGCATTGGATGCATGCCATTAGGATCCCCCTCGGGTAGCTCAGGGTTGGATCGCACAGGCTTCGGGTGGAGACAGACCACCATATTGACAGGACAGAGAGGATTTGTCAACTTTGTCACTTACAAGAGGTGGAAACTGAGTCACACTTCATCTTCAGATGCCCGGTCTACTACGAGATCCGCGGGCACTTTCATTTCTTATTCAGGGGCCCCAAGAGCCTGGCCAGCTTCCTTAGATACACTGACCAACGATGCCTGGCACTTTACCTTCAGGAGACCTTCAGACACCATTCGACTCTACTCTAACCTCCATCTGCTTCGGCCACCACACAGAGGATCACAGACTTCTTCAGGGTACTCCCAGCATCCAGGGCACCAAAAGATCCACCGATCGATCCATAGACCATGACCCCAGATCAGTGCGGATCCGGGAATTTCGTCCCACTAGACCCCATCAGCGATCTAGAACCAGACACCAACCCCCCTCCAGGGGATGCCCCAAATCCTCCAGACTGTGGCAGCAGCAGCCTAGCTCCTACTCAGGGCAACAGACTTTGACAAGTTTCCTTCAGTCCTCTTCTATCGGCCTCGGATGCTAGCAGAAGGAGTCTCCCCCCATTCAGGAGGCTCATCCTTCTCCTCTAGCACTTCTTCATTGCAACTCATTGTCAAGATGTTTCAATCATCTAGACTTTACTTTACAGTGCACTCTTTGTAGTTTTGTATTTTTTGCTTTTATAAAGGAAGGGGACTGTTTGGTCCACCAGCTAGTATGCTGTAATCATTGTAACCAACAGTCCCATTGACCTTTTTGTGGTCACTCGTTGGACATTAATAAAATTATCTTATCTTATCTTATCTTCAAGAATTGATGTCCTACAAAGTTTGTTAAGAAACAACTCAAAGGTATGTCTTAAACCATAAGCTTTGTTCTCTTCATAGTAAAGGTATATTCATTCCTTTTAAATTTTTCTTTACATTTCTAACATCGTTATGTCTAGGGTTTTGAATCATAAAGATTCATGGTAGGGTGATTAATCATTAGATTGAATCTACTCTCATTATATTATCATTCTTGTGGAACCCTAAAAAGGTTCACTGTAAAACCCTAACCTAAGGTTATGTCAATATTAATTAAAAAACCCTAGTCTACTTAGGGTTATTGATGAAATCTAGAAAATTCTATTCTTTTGATGTTTAGGGTTTTGATATTGTTATAATGGAAACCCTAGTCCTTTAGGGTTTGCTGTATTATGAAGCCCTGGATCTTTAGGGTTTGGTGAATTAGGGTTTATGAGCAAAATCCTTATAATATCTATAGTAAGATCCTAGGAATTTAGCCCCAGGTGTATGATCGTCTGTTTGATCGAAACCCTAACCTGGTAAAAATCATCGCATGTCTAAATATATTGATATTTGTGTCTTGGGTTTACCTAATAGATATTGTTGTGCATGATCATGAAATCCTAGATATGTATATATGCTAACCTAATTGTTGATAGTTCTAGGGTTTGTAACAAAGCCCTAGTAGAAGTTTAATATTCTAGGATATGATGATATGATGATTAAATCTAGGATTTGTAACAATCCTTAGTAGAGTCTATCATTTAAATTCTGAAAATTGTTGAACCCTTAAATGCATTGTAGAATTGTATTTGATTGAAATTGTTGCTGTCTAAGGCTTTATGTCTCAAAGATGGATTCTAGGGTTTGCAATATATCATAGTAGAGTTTGTCATATCTCTGAAGGTAATATTTATTATTGAGGAGTTAGAATAACACTGGTTTCTTGATTAAGTTACTTTATGTTGTAAGACTACGGTTTGTAACAAAACCCTAACAAGAAGTTGAAGTTTAGAAGTATGCATCTCTTGCTGATTATGAACCTAACTAGGTTTAGGTATTTGATGTCTAAAGTTTAATGCTTCCATTATTAACATAACTTTGATATAGTTAACTTCATGCTTCTATATATACTTGGTTGTACTTGCTATTAAAGTTTTGCAGGTACACAATCTTCAAGAAAATGAGATGTCCATATATGCATGATGAAGAAAGCTATAAGGATTAAGATGACCTTGATACTGTAAGAAGGAATGGAGCCATTAAAGACTCTTTGATGTTATAGATGATCTCCTTGAGTTAAGAGGGAGCCTGGATAGAAGAAAGGGTATATCGCCCTAGTTGACAAGGAGTGCATATTATGATCATCATGATGGATACCTTGAAGAAGAAATTGGAGCATGAATGTATGTACTACAAAGTATTGAGGATGTCTTGGTGCTGCTGAAGAAATGAAAGAAGAAAAGCTTCCGACTAGTTGCATATGAATAACTTGATATAAGTGGCATCAGGATGATTAAGGACCCCGAAGGTTTGTGTTTACTTGTATATGTATATTTAATAATTGATTGCTGTTTGGGGTTTTTGTTTGTCTCTCCATAAACAGGTTGAACACTCTGGAAGCATTCTTGGACAAATGGATATATCTAGTTTATTAGGGAGAGTTGAAGCATCTAATTGCGGATGCTTGGGAGGACATCTGGCTGGCCTATGTGTGTTTGATGTCTACATCCCGAAGAGGGAGGGTGGCGTTGGTCTTGAGCTCTGACCTTGGATACGCACCTAGATCCCTAGGTTGATGGTTAGTTAGTAAGCCTGATGGTATCTAGATTGGCTGAAAGCTTTAGTCCATTTTAGTCCCACCCAGATAAATCACCCTGGTCAGGAATCTAGTCTGTGGCATTGAGTGTGTTGAACTCTTCGTAGTTCATTTTGAGATCTTCCATGCGCCTTTATAGATATAGGTAATTATGAATACCTCCCTAGTTAAGAGGGAGTGTTGAAGAATGTAACTAGTGTCGGTCTTCATAATTGTACTTGAGTCATAATGAAATGTATTTATCAAAAGAAAGAAAAATAAATTTTATTGTTAAATAAATTGACTTATTAACGCATGGGTTTCATGCTTGGGTCAATTGTTTTTAGGTCAAGGTCTCCATTGAAGACCTCTAGGTTTTATGTCAAGTGTCCTTGTCCATATCACAATGTAAATAACCCTTCTTGGGAATTATTTGTCAAGAAATAAGATTATTTTAATGTAAATTAGGTCAAATAGGCCTCCTCCACCAAGTTGTCCTCAAGGAAGGACAAGTCGACCGCAAACAAGGTAATTCAACCTCACAAGAAGACTATATATAAGCACCAACTCGACCCATTTGGAGGAGATCACTCAACAAGTTCGAATTGCAATAGCTGGAAGCAATAAAGGGTACGAATTCCAGTAAAGAAGAAGTAAAGGGCTAGCAAAGGAGAAGGAGGTCATTATCTTGCTAAGGAACTCAACATTCTCTCTCTCTTGTCTCACACGTGCGAAGGAACTAAAGCTGCAGGAGGGCCGGAAATTTGCAGTAGCTAGGAGGCCAAAATTTCTGCAGTAGTTGCAGTAACTGGGACCGAAATTTCTGGGTTGTTGCTGGGCTGAAGTTGTTGAACAAGAAGAGATGATTGAAGGCTGCTGCGTCATATTAGAAGGTTGACTTGGTGGAGGAGGAAGGTCTATAGTTTAAGGTCTAGGTTGTCTCACCATCATATGAATCTACTGAAGGAAGAGTTCTTGAATGGGTTTTCCCCTATATAGGGGTTTTCCCCTGGCTGTGCGCCTAAATATGGTGTCCTTGATCTTCGTGTTTTGGTTTTGGTAATTGCTTGATGTACTAAGATAAAGAAGAAGAACATAAGAAAGATAATAATAATAACTAAAAGAAATCACAAGTAATTATCAACAAGAGAAAATCTTTCTGCCTTTCTGATTTTCCAACATGGTCGACTTGTCCCTTTTAAGCCTACATGGAACCCAAAAAAATAAAATTTGTTTTATTTTAATTTCCATAAATGTTATAGGTTGACTTAGGAGGTCTTTTGGCATGCGAGAATACCTCCCGATGCTACACAAAAATCAACATCCGAGTGGTGGGCAAGTGGATTTGTTCGGGCCCTACTAATGTTATGTGATTAATGGTAATGTTCAATTCTTAAAGTTAACATCCTTTTACTTAAATTTTAACATTACCATTAATTGTTTGAGGGTGTTTGAGAGTGGTTCCAAACTCACTGGATTTCATATGGAGAAAGTAGAATTTTAGATTCCACTCAAATCCAACAGACTTAACAATTTTCGGGATTTTAAGATTTGGGGAATTGTAATGTTTCCATTTGATTATGTCATGTATGAGAGTATGGAACTAGCATTTCATCAAGAGCACAAGCCCTCGATATACCTTGATGTTGGTGATGGTGATTGTTGAACTCCTCTGTCATGACCCTAGTAAAAATGCACCCATCACTCAAAAAAATCTCAATTTGAGATGTTAAGCTTTTTCTATCCTATTTTAATGGTTAGAGGGCGATATTGATGACGAGGATCCTGAAATAGGCAATGCTTTTGATGACATGTATTTATTTGTTGTAGCATGATTTTTTTGGACTCTAGAGGCCACTTAGAGCCTCTTTGTTGATGTATTTTTGGTTTAGAGATGGATTGCACTTGGTGCTATTTTGGTTAATATGCACTAGTGGTATGATTGAATTTGTATCATAATCATGTTGTAAATGTTATAGTTTCTAAATTTTAAAGGGATTTAATTATGTCTATATTTCTTTTTTGTATGTGTAATAATTCACTAATTTGTTATATATATAAACCATGTCTTTCATTTCCTATTTCCGGGATCGTTGTGTCTTGTGTCGAACACTTGTATTTTCGTGTCTCGTGTCAGGTGACATAGGTTTTAAGGTGATATTAACATGATATTAATTTCCAAATTATTGCGATAATTACTAAAATTATTGTGATAATTTCAAAACCTCAAATTATCATGATATATGTAGGCGATAATATAGCCATGTCTAAATTGTTGGTATTATCGCGGTAAGTGTAATATTCGCTATGAGTCTTGAAGAGTAATTGAGTTAAGAAATTAAATAAAGCTATATACAATATTGTTAAGGATAGGGCATGTTAAAAAACTGCTCTTCATTCTCAATGATCTTTATATCATAAATTTTACCAATTTGTTGATCCTCCCATTGAATGCTAAGAGAAAAAAAAAGCAAGGAAAAGAGAAAAATAGGTCAAGTCCTTGATTCTCCAGTTTTGAGTCCTTGATTGGATAATTATCAAGGTTTAGGATTCAATATCAACCTTGATGTATCATTTTTATTTGGCATCCACTTCATCATATATATTAGTGTTTTTTCTATATTTATGTGTCGATGTGTTTATTTGATGTTGTTGTTGTTTTATATGTTTAAAATTCTGAAAAAATTAATATGTTTTGTATTTTTTTAATGTTTGTCTCAGTTTGCCGATGTTTGTTGATTTTTTGGCTTTTTGAGAAGATGTTTCACAAGCCCTCACTAGTTTTTTGCTAATGCCACTATTATGTTGGTGAGACAGTTAAGGAATTCGAAGTTGTTCACAAAATATTAAGATTCCTTCCCTCAAGATTTAATCTGAAACTTTCAGCTATTGAGGAATTATTAGACCCTCAAAATATGAATTTGAACACTCTTCATTGAAATCTCACTGCATACGAAATGAGAACAAAGAAGTAGTGAGGACCAAGAGAAGCCACATTTAAAGTAGCTAAAGAAACAAACAAGTAAAAGATCCATGAAAGCTCTAGTCATGAATCAAATGAAGAGGAAGCCCAATTTGTAAGAATGTTGAAAAGGGGAATTGGAAAGTTCAAAGGTAAGCTTCCATTCAAGTGTTTTGAGTGTGGTAGAATAGGTCACTATGCAACTAAGTGTCCTTATGCCAAATAAAATGATAGATATAGACAAATTCAAATCTCGTGATCATAATAGAAGAGGATATATCAAAAAGAAAGGTTTGTAATCCAAAGAACATAGAGATTGTGAAAGTGATGAATGTGTGTTTGATGACGAGAGAGGAGAAATTTTATTCATAACCATGAATGATTAAAATGCTAAAGAAGAGATTGAAGTGAAAGTGAATTTTGATGGAGAGTTCGTAACTGCCTTGGAAGAGTTAAAAGTTAAAACAACTAAGGAAAAAATTCAATCAATTAGAACATCTGTAATATTATAAGGATAAAGGATGTGATGTAGATTCAATCATTCTTCTGAAAACTGAACTAGAAGAAACCAAAAGAATACAAGAAATTCTGTCAAAGTGGTTGAAAGAAAAGGAAGGATATTGTGAGAAGTTAGAAGAAGAAAATGTCTTTTTGAGAAAGGAATTAGAAAAAGCCTTAGATCAGCTAATTCAAAATTCAAGGCTAATGAAAGGTCCTGAGTCATTAGATCACATCCTCAGCTGTCAAAGATCTCCATGAATAAAGACAGGCCTTGGTTATGAAGAGAACCCAAAGAATACCAAGGGAGAGTCAAGCTCAACAAGAGTAGAAAAGGGATGCAAGGAACCCACTAGCTATGCTGATGCACTCAAATATAGTTTAAAGCAATGTTTTGAAAATCGCGATCGGGATTAAATCGGCGAGGGGAAAAAATCGGAAAAAATAGTAAAAATCGGGAAAAAATCAGCACATACAAAAATATTCATTTTTTTTCAATTTTTTTAATATCTAAAGCACCCACAACATAAAATAAATGCATTGACACATAAATATGAAAAAAAAAAACTAATATATAAGATGTGTAATATCATGTCTAGTGCTACATCACACATAATAGTGAATCATGTCCTGAATACTAAGTCCTGAGTCTCAACTCAACCTCAAAATATCAACAAAAAATATGATAATGTATCTCATATCATGAGTCATAATGTTATATACAAAGGAATGCACCAAATAACCTATAGTATATACTACTGATTTCCTCTGCCCCTCTTGCGAGAAAATGTAACAACTTTCCCTCTAGACGAAGAAGCTGGCGGGGCTGGCAATGGACTCCATTGTGCTCTAGAACCTGAAGCACTAGAACCTAAAGCACCAGGAGCTAAAGGAGGCAGACCACGTCCTCTACCGGTAGCAGGGGTAGGTGGTGTCACCTCCTCCTCTTGCTGTTGCTCCTCCTCCTCCTCCTCCTCCCCCTCCACTACCTCCTGCTCTATCCAATCAGGGGTTGACTCCATGATAGGCCTCTCTGTTGGGTGTGGAGCCTGATTATCTTGTTTATTTTGTATCACAACGTTGGATCCCTGTACCTTAATGGGGCGGCAATGCCGCCCGTAATTAAATGCTGCCTGGGGGGTCCAAGGGGGGCGGCTGCCCCCGAAGCTAAAAACAGATGTAAAATTGCCTTGTAAAAGTATAGTAATTTCTAGTCAATCTGGGCCGTTCATTAGGTGCATTATGTCCTCTCAAGATGACTTCTCCTCCTCCTTAGCTCTATTTCTTGCCCTCTGTCTGCAAAAATGACAAAAAAAAATCGATTTTTGAACTTATTGGGTTGCTGTTTGATGGCCCCATGATTTTTACCGAAAAAATCGCGATTTTTTCCGAAAAAATCGCGATTTTTTCAAATCCAAAAAATCACCAATTAAATCGGCCTTCCGAAAAAATCGCGATTTTCAAAACACTGGTTTAAAGGGACAACAAAGTCATGAATCTTCTTTTATTAAAACAAGGCTGAATCGTTCAAAAAAAGCTAACAAAGATTCAAAGGAATCAGAAAAAGGTGAAGATGACAACCATGCAAATATGATAAAAGGCACCAATACAACTATGGATCAATAATGTTATTGAAAAGAAAGCAGGCAAAGTAGATTCAACAGAGTTATTCCTTTCAAGAGATAGGATACATCTTGGTACCAAAATTTCTTTTATGTATACTGCTACTCATGTAATAATTTTGGTCATAAAACAATTGACTATAGAGCCTATGCAAGAAGAGATTATGATAGGAAATAATTTCTTAAAATTCCAATGAACAACTATTTAAGTAGGCAAAATGTAAAGGTATGTATGAAAGTGGCATTAGAAAAGGAAATTCTTTTGCTGCTTTGTTGAATTACGTTGAATGCTACATATGCAACAACTATGAGCACAACGCACAAGATTGTAGAAGCAATCTAAACATGTCTCAAAACCAAGGAAAGGAAGAATGATCCCTTAGAAGTCAATGTCCAACATTATGGAAAAAGGAAAAAGAAAAGCGGGAAGAGTGCGGTCTTATGTTATATGCCCAAAAGCAAGAAAACAAATGGTATGTTGATAGTGGATGTTCAAAACATATGACAAGAGATCAGAGTAAATTCATTAAACTAAAGGAAGAGGATAGATGCAAAGTAATACTTGGTAACAATGCATCTGCTGTTGGGTATGTGTTATATTCTTTCCACGACTAGCCCCACGTACTGTACGTTGCGCCGGGCGCAGCGCCCCGGCGAAATTTTTTTTTGGTATGCGGTCCCACTCATATGCGGACCCACCCATGTTTTGTGCATGAGTTTGCACATGGTTTTGGGGTTTGATGGTTTTCGGCCCCTGGTATTTTGTAGATCCGGTCAAGGGAACTACGGTTATGTTCTAATCCAGGGTTAATGGATTGGGGGTTTATGTATGCTTCGGCATGTATATATATGTGTTGTAACACTAAAAGGAATATAATGAAAAATCAAGCTGGTCGTCCCGATTTGGGATCCAGGGGAAAATCTCTGTGTTTATCTGTTTTATGTTTTATGCTCCTGCTATTGTTTATTTTACTACTATTTATAAGTTACGTGCCCAGATAATTTATTTAGGAGACAAACCTATACTACATAAGAGAATAGTTGGGAAAGACATAGTTAGCATAGATAATGGAAGAAGTAAGGTTCAAAACCTCTTGTATGTTGTATGTTGAGTGTTAGTCAAATGTGTGATCAAGGGTATGATCTCACATTCAATTCCAAAAGATGTGAAATTAGAAATGCTAATACAGGAAAGCTTGTGGCAAAGGCTAATGGAACTTCAGGTAATGTGTACATTATTGATGGAGCATAAAGAGAAAAATGTTGTATGGGAAAGATACAAGAGAGCTGGCTATGGCACAAAAGATTGGGACACATTAGTCTTGATAATTTGGTAAAGGTTACAAAAACACAGGCTGTGAAGGACATGTCGAAGATATCAAAGCCACACAATGCCATTTGTAAGGCATGCCAACATGGAAAACAAACTGGAGTCTTCTTCAAACAAAAGAGTATTCTACATCCAGGCCTTTAGAACTCATCCATACAGACCTCTATGGACCAACCAAGACTCAAACACTCAAAGGTGAAAGGTATTTTATGCTGTTTATTGATGATTATACAAGAATGACATGGGCTACCTTCCTTAGAGAAAAATTCGAGGCTTTTGAGAAATTCAAAGCTTTAGTTGAAAATGCAACTAGTCTAAAAATCAAATGCCTGAGAACTGATAGCTGAGTTGAGTTTACTTCAAATGAATTCAACAACTTTTGTGAACATCATGGAATTAGAAGACAACTAATCGTTGCAAGAACTCCACAGCAAAATGGAGTGGCTGAAAGGAAAAATCAAACAGTACAAGAAATAACCAGTACCATGCTCTTTGAACCTCAGTTACTAGACAGATTTTGGGGATAAGCAGTTTACACAATAGTTAATATCTTGAATAGAGCTCAAATAAGGGTAACAATACTGAAACACCTTACGAACAATGGAAAGGTAGACCAACCATTGTCAAATATTTCAAAGTGTTTGGAAGCAAATGCTATATTAAAATAAATGAAGACGATTTAGGGAAATTTGATTCTAGATTTGATGAAAGAAATTTTCTTGGATAGGCATATAGAAGCAAGGGATAGAAATGTTACAACAAAAGGACACAAAAAGTTGTTGAACGTATCAATGTAAGAATAGAAGCATTGCCTTGAACCCAACCACAACCAAATATCTACCAAGAAGCACAGGAGGAAGAAAATCAGAATGAAGAGCATGATGAAGAACAAAGAGAAGAAGGTGAGCCATTGTGTCCAAAAATCGCATCCAAGTATGTCCAAAATAATCATCTAGATAGCCAAATTCTTGGAGATAAGGAATCACGAGTTCAAACTAGAAGGAAGCTTGTTAGCACAACAAGCCATGATAACTTAACTCTGCTATTTCTGATGGAGCCTCAAACTTTGCTTAGGCCAGTTAATATGAGCATTAGGTTAAGGCTATGAATGAAGAACTAGATTAGATTGAGAAGAATGAGACACGGGAGTATCTTCCAAGACCTAAAGACAAAAATATGATTGGAACCACGTGGGTCTACAGAAAAACACTGAATGTTAATGGACAAGTAGTAAGGAACAAAGCAAGACTTGTATGTAAAGGATATGCACAAGTCGATGTTGTGGACTTTAAAGAAACATTTGCTCTAGTAGCCATACTTGAAGCAATAAGGATGTTCTTGGCCTTTGCAACCTTCAAGGGGTTTAAAGTTTATCGGATAAATGTAAAATCAACATTTTAAAATGGAGAATTACAAGAAGTATATGTTGAGTAGCCAAAAGGATTTTAGCTATCAAAAAACCCTTTATGATTATCATTATGTGTGCAAATTGAAGAAAGCCCTTTATGGTTTAGAAAAGGCACCTAGGGCCTGTTATTCTAGATTGGATAAATATCTTCAGCAATAAGGCTTCAAGGGAGGGGTAGTATATTGTAACCTTTACATCAAGACTGAAAAAGATAACTCATTGATTATTGTTGTCTATGTGGATGACATCATTTTTGGAAGTGATGCCGACTCTGAGGAAAAAATTGTAGAAAATCTTGAAGTTCTGCAATTGTTAATGAATTCGAATTGAAATCAAAAGACACAACTTCATTTACTCAATCCGCGGAAGGGAAAACATATAATAGAATCACATTCAACATTCAGTCACATGAACACAGTTTTTACCGGGGAACCCAACTGGGATGTTTGTATTATATCTATGAGAACAATGATCTATTACAATGGCAACTTCAAAGCTTGAAGCTCCCTCTACATTGCAATACTGACCGTCTTCTCAGTTTTCTCTGCCCAATACTTAGACAAAATAGGCTTCTGCTTCCTCCTATTTCCTTGCGCAATTTTTCTCCTAAAGAATATGGAAAGCTCCTATTTCCTTGCGCATTTTCCAAGGGAAATAACTCATTTGCATGCCACGAACTCTGTACACTCACTAATATACAATAATAATCACAATTTGCTTTTTTCCTCCAACTTTACTATGTAATTTGAATTGCATGCATGAATAGGGCTATTTTTAGTAAATGAACTAGTTAACTAAGAGTTAGTTGAGTTTACAACAGTTCCACTACTCGATTGAACTCCTAACTGACTCTATTCTAGACTAGAGCTTAGTAAACTGTCAAACACTAAAGATAACACCACTAGATAGCTAGATCTTAGCCATCAGCTTGTACAAAACTCTACTACTTGTCCACAAACTAGAATTGACTGACTTAACTGAGTGATTTGGCCATGTCACTCCTGGTAACTGCCTTTCAACTCATCCCACTTGAAGTTGAATTCGAATTTCCTCATTTGACTAAGGCATAAGTCAAATGAAGCCTTTTTCTTGCTACAATTAAACACTCCCTCTTAGCAAGAAAAGGGTTTTGAACAACCCCAATCTTTCTCCTGTGGAACTCAAACTTGGCTCTTGACAAAGCCCTTTTCAAGATGTCTGCATCCTGCTCCTTTGTAGGAATGTATTGTGACATAACAATCCTCCTCTGCACACAATCTCTTAGGAGATGGTACTTGATGTCTATATGCTTGGACCTATCATGAAACACTGGATTTTCAGAGAGTTTTATACAACTCTGATTGTCATAGTGGATCAATGTAGGCTCCATCTCCTGACTGAAGAGACCAACCAGGATCTTCCTCATCCAAATAGCCTCGCATGATGCTTGAATGACAACCATATACTCGGCCTCTGCTGAGCTGAGTGCTACAAATCTTTTTTTCCTATTGTACCAAGAAACTGCTGCTGACCCAACACTAAAGATTGCTCTTGATGTTCTCTTCCTATCTGAGGGACTCCCTACCCAATCTACATCTGTGAAACCTTCGAGCTTCATCCCATCAGTCTCGCTGTACCATAAACCAAAGTTTATTATGCCTCTGAGGTATCTAAGAACATGTTTTGCTGCTTTCCAGTGAAGCTTGGTAGGCTCCACCATGAACTGGCTAAGTTGGTTCACAACAAAGCAAATATCAAGCCTTGTGTTCACCAAGTACATCAAGGACCTCACCAACTGTCTGTAGATAGTGCCATCTACTGCCTCTTTTGTAGAAGCATCCTCTTTCCTCCAGTTAGTACCTAGAGGAGTATCCATGGGTTTGCAATCCTGCATGTGGAATCTCTGAAGGATTTCAGAGGTGTGCTTCCTTTGTCCAACAAATATCTCTCTATCTCCCTGCCACACCTCCAAGCCAAGGAAGTCGTGCATCAAACCCATATCCTTCCTCTCGAACTCTTTTGCAAGGTCCTCCTTGCAAGATTGGATCAGCCTGCCATTTCCTGCCAGTATCAAATCATCCACATAGTGAACTAAGATGAGTAGTCTGCCATCTACCATAATGTAGTAGAGATTGGCATCTGCTTCACTCTTAGTGAAGCCCAATCCACTGAGATAAGAATTTATGCGAGTGTACCAAGCACGAGGTGCTTGCGTGAGACCATAGAGGGCTCTCTTGAGCCTACACACGTGTCTCGCTGCTAAAGGTCTTGAACCCCTCAGGATGCTCAATGTAGATCTCTTCCTCAATCACTCCATTGAGGAAGGCAGTCTTAACATCCATTTGGTGGATCCTCCACCTAAACTGTGTTGCCAATGCAAGTATGGTCCTGATAGACGAGTATCTTGCCATAGGGGCAAATGTCTCCTCATAATCAATCCCCTCCACCTATGAGAAGCCTTTGGCCACAAATATGGCCTTGTACTTCTCAACACTGCCATCAACTTCATGTTTCACCTTTATACAACCACCTGGAACCAACAATTGACTTATTCTCAGGTTTGGGCACCACCTCCCAAACATTGTTCTTCATGATGGAGTTATACTCCTCCACCATAGCATCCAACCAAACTTGTTGGGAAGCTGCCTCTTCGAAATAAGATGGCTCATAATCAATCACCTCTAACATGAGTGCCATATATCCTGTATATTTGTCTGGTGATCTCCTCTGCCTACGCAAGGCGCTAGGAGATCCATCTTGCTCTTGAGGTTCCTACACCAGCCTGTCAATCATCCCTGTCCTCTTCCTCCCTTCTCTGGAAGGCTCTTTGTGAGTGGGTGCCTCCACTCGTCTTGCTTTCTGCTCCTCCACATCATCCTCTTGGAATGTCCTCTTGCCTTTTAGCAAGATCTGACTCTGTGGATCTGACTGAGGCTCCTCATTCGGAGCTAGAAGCTCCTCCTCTGGTGGTATGCTCACTTCTCGCTCTAGAGAGCTCCTCTTAACTTTCTCCTCATCATATCTCACATCTCTTCTCGTAATAGTCCTCCCGAGTGAGGGCATGTACACTCGGTAAATATGAGGTGTTCTCAGTATAGCCCACAAAGCTCTCCGTCTCTGTAGTGGGCTCTAACTTTTTCCTGCTATCTTTGGAGACATGACAATAGAGTATGGATCCAAAAATGCGAAAGTGGGAGACATCTGGCTTCCTCCCAGTGAAAGCCTCTTTAGGTGTAATCATTCCAAGAATCTTGTGAGGGTTCCTGTTCTGCAAGTAAACAACTACATTGCAAGCTTTTGCCCACAGGGATAGTGGAAATCCCTGGTCATGCAACATTTTTCTAGTAGCTCCTACAATACTTCTATTTTTCCTCTCTACAACCCCATTTTGTTGTGGGTTGTGGGGTGCAATCAACTCCCTTCTAATACCCTCCTCGACACATAATTCTTTGAAGGCATTAGACACATACTCTCCTCCATTATCACTTCTCAGGATTTTTCTTTTCTTTCCAGTCTCATTTTCAACTAAGGCCTTAAATTCAACAAACTTTGAATAAACCTCATCTTTCTTCTTCATGAAATAGATCCAACATTTGCAAGAAAAATAATATATGAAGATCACATATTACCTATGCTTTGCAGTTGAGACTGTGGAAAATGGTCCACACACATTTGTGTGAACTCACTCCAAGAGGGCTCCAGCTCTGCTATCTCAGCCCTGGAAGGAGGATTTAACATATTTTCAAAGAGTGCATCCCTTGGAAGCATCATGTTGATCAAGGGTGCATTTTGGAAGTCCAATGGTGATCTGCTGCATTATTTTCAAAGTTCCATGGTGTAAGTATCCCATGCGCCTATGCCAGAGCTCTCCAACATCTCAGCCCTAAACATGTTCTGCCTTGCTACTCAATGTAGCACCTGCATCAACCTCCAACTTGCAGAGATTTAAAATTTTAACATCGATTTGTTTAACTTGTCTAGAAACAACATGCTTCAAATAGGCCTTCCCTTTACTGAACACCACATCATATCCTCTGTCTTCAAGTACAACTACAAAAACTAGATTTTTCTTCATACCAAACACATACATTACATTCATTAGGTGAAGATGGGAGCCTGACTCCCTCTTAAAGGTGACAATGCAAATCCATTTGGCACTATATCTTCCATCATCTCCAAGCTCTATGTGTAATCGTAGGTCTTTCTTCTCTAAGCTGCTGAAGAACTCCTTATTTCCTGTCGTATTAAATGAAGCACTAGAGTCTAATTACCACACACTACCTTGAACAATGCTTTCCATGCGAGCAATGAGGGTGAAATCCAACTCGAATTGTGATGTGAGAGCATCTTCTCCTACTGCTGTTGCATGCTTCTTATTGGATTTCTTACGTGGACACTTGGTTGCATAATGTCCATACTCATTGCAGTGAAAACATTTAATTTTACTGAGGTCTTTTTTCTTGCCATGGTTCTGGTTGGATTCTGCCTTTCCTTGGGCCTTCTCGCCTTTGAATTTCTTTCCTTTGCCAGCTAAAGCAAAGTTTTCTTCCTCATCAGTTCTGGATGATATTCCATCTCTAGTGTTTCTTCTAATCTCCTCCTACACCAAGTTAGACCAAAGTCTCTCTCAATTTGGGAGCTTGTCTCTTCCATTAACTGCATCCTGATAGTTGTGCCAGGACTTTGGAAGACGAAGGAGTGCTAAGCTCACAAGTTCAGATGGTTGCATAGTCTCTCCAACTCCTCCAAGTTCATCTCTCACCTGAGTGAATTTGGATAGGTATTGAACAATAGTTTCATTTTTACTCATTCGAATGTTCTTGAGCTTATCTTTCAATGCCATCTTCCTAGCATCACTGCTGCTTTCGAATAGCTCTGTGAGAGCTTTCCACATTACATAAAAATTCTCCTTTCCATGCAAATTCGAAACCACACGACCTCTGACTCCCTCCAGGATAATCACTTGGCTTTTGTTGTATCTTTCTTCCATTGAGCCAACTGTTGTGCATCTAATGATGCTGGTTTTGCAATATCTGTTTTTGTGTACTCTAATACTCCATTGTCATCCAACACAGCTTCCATCATGTCTTTCCAGACACAGAAATTTGAAGATCCCTCCAATGCATACTCAAGCCTCAATCCATTGAAAGACATTGTTGCTGCGCTGAAGAAATACCTGCACCACAAACCTGCTATTCAAAATTTCTTTGAGAGATGATCATGAACCTGGTTTCTATGTAGTTTTCAATAGCTTTGATACCATGTAGAAAATCTCGAAGTTCTGCGATTGCTAATGAATTCGAACTGAAATCAAAAGACACAAAACTTCATCTACTCAATCCGTGGAAGGGAAAACATACAATAGAAACACAATCGACATTAAATCACATGAACACTGTTTTTACTGGGGAACCCAACTGGAAAAACCCGTCCCATGTTTGTATTATATCAGATGAGAACAATGATCTAATACAATGATAATTTCAAGCTTGAGGCTCCCTTTGCGCTGTAATACTGATCTCCTCTTGAGTTTGTTGTGTCCAATATGTTGACAAAATAGGCTTCTGCTTCCCCCTATATCCTTGTGCAATTTTGCTCCGAAAGAATAGGGAAAACTCCTATTTCCTTGCGCATTTCCCAAGGGAAATAGCTCACCTGCATGCCACAAACACTGTACACTCACTAGTATACAATAATAATTACAATTTGCCTTTTTCCTCCAACTTCACTAGGCAATTCGAATTGCATGCATGACTAGGGTTATTTTTAGTAAATGAACTAGTTAACTTAGAGTTAGTTGAGTTTACAACAGTTCCACTACTCAACTGAACTCCTAATTGACACTATTCAAGACTAGAACTCAGTTAACTGTCAAACACTAAAGATAACACCACTAGATAGCTAGATCTTAGCCTATTTTGCCAGGAAACGTGGGGATGGGGACTGGGACGTGTTGTCGCACAGAATGTCTAGGCACCGCGACAACGGCTTAGATCGGGGGCTGTCACCCTGATTCCCAATCTCTCTATTTAAGTTGTCTCCTTATAGTAGACCAAGGGGGGTAGACCCTATGGAAATGGAATGAAGGAGAACTCGTTGGGAACCAGCCAGTTCGGGAGACACAGTGAAACGGCCAAATACTTGTAAAAGATCTAGCAAGATTAAATGATTCGATTGAATTGGAAAGATTGATACTAGTGCCTTATGAAGTCAACTATCCTGCGAAGGAAATTACAACCAAGTACTTGATGAGAAACTGCTGCTATGCAATGTTAATTTAGAATGCAGAATGCAAGGAAAACGATTTGAAGAAGGAGTGAGATGAAACAAGCTTCGAAGATGAAAGTTAATGTTAAAAAGCCTAAAGCACTTAGATTATAAATAATCTGATTTAACCACTAAGTACTTAAGCGAGAGTGTCAATTATGAAGATGCCAAAATTACTCGATTAAAAGATATACAGATCCACAATAGAGCTCTCAAAATCAGATATCAATCACACTTACTTGAAAATATTTCCCAAACATTAATATTCAATAAACATCCATTAATTCAAGTAAATGAAACAAAAGTTAATTAAACATTAGGCAATTTTAATTGATAGAACACGTTCCAAAACTTAGATGCCAATGATCATCAAACCCAACTGAAACATATGAAATTTACTAACACTTAAATCTCAGTAATTATTCATCCAGATATACCATGAAAGTTAGATGCTAAATAAACATTTCATCAAATAATTTATGGATTGAACGATATTCTAAAATAATGCAAATCTAATAAAATTTTAATTTTCTCCTATAGTTAAACTTAGGATATTTTCTTCAGCGAGATTTCAGATCTGAAATATAAATTGCAGCAGTAATTTAAACCATAGATCAACAAACAAACGGTATCGGCACCAATGCCCAAAATGACTAAAAATAGTAAAAATTGTTGAACTTGAAGAAAAATCAATTTTTAGGGCTTGATTAAGAGAAATTTCAGATCTGATATTTTTATTTCAGCAGTGAAACAGTGACAGATCAACAAGATAAAATTGCCCAAAATAACTGCCAAATACTTTCAGAAATAGCAAAAATATATTAAAACTTGAAAATTTCAATTTTAAGGCTTTAAGAGAGTTTGATTCAGTAATTTTCAGAACTGATAAGTTTGTAACAACCGTAAATTGATAACACATCAGCAAACTGAAAATACTGAAAATGATCCCCACAATGTCTAAAAATAATAAGTTTTGCCGAAAAAACTGAAAATTCAAATTTTTTAGACCTTATTTAGGATATGCATCAGAAATGTTCAGATCTGATTTTTCACAGTTATGCAGTAATTTTCAGCAAGCTTTAAAGTTAGATCTAGGCAAAATTAAAGATGCTCAAATGGTCAAAAATTCTGAAAATGAAGATTTTGCAATTCTAAACAATTTTGACCATATAAAATGTGTTTTTAGGGCCTAATTATTTGTGATTTTTTTGCTATAATAAAATTTGCAGAAAATAAGGGTTTAGAGATCAAACCCTTAGCCCAAGGCTTTGAAGATCCCACCGTTGAATTTTTTTGAAATTTTGGGATAATGTTGCTGCTTGAAAATTAAAATTTTGGAGACCAAAATCCTGTAAAAATAGCTTCAAAAGCCTATACATCTTCAAGGGTCTATATCTGGCTCAGATCTGAAGATTTCCTTGGTTGATTTTTCAGATCCATTCCTGCAAACAAATATTGAGCTCAGATCTTGCCCTCCAGGGTCTAGATCTGGCTCAGATCTGAAGATTTCTTTGGCTGATTTTTCAGATGTATTCCTGCAAACAAATATTGAGCCCAAATCTTGATCTCCAGGGTCTAGATCTGGCTCAGATCTGAAGATTTTTTTGGCTGATTTTTCAAATCTATTCCTGCACAAGTAAAAAAAGAAAAACCAATTACATAATATGTACAATAATAGAGAAAATCCTAAAAACCCAAATGTTAGAATTCAAAATTATGTTACAAAACTTCAGATCTACACGTAAATTACAGATCTATATAATATATTTATAGATCTATGCACAAGAGCTGCAGATCTGTTAGATTTGAGGAGCATAAGTCTAACTTTGCTCCCAAATTTGAAGATCTAAGGCTCTTACTAGCCAGATCTAACTTTAAATTAAAAAAAAATAAGATTTTTTTTATTATTATTTAGGCACAAGCTCTAGTAAGACCCTGCAAAAATTATTTCGTAAAATAACCTTAGAAATTAGGAAACAATGGGCTTTTTCAGATTTTCTGAAATCTGAGAGCCGGCTGATCTATCTGAAGATTTCCCCAAACCCTCAAATCTTGAATAATGATCTCTGCACACTTAGATTTGAATTTTAGATTGATAGAGATTTAAAAAAAAACATGATCTGTCAGTTATTTTCTTTGTATGGATGGCCAGTAAGGCATCCTAGATTGTATTCAGAACTACTGCTTAATAATACAAACCCTCAGTTGCTGCACTAATTTTCCCGCATTGGGTTTTTCCGGGGATATTTGTCCAAAAATAACGGTGTCATATGTGTGTTTGATTTCCTTCGTGCTCAGTTCTTGTTTCCGTATATTATTTTATGTAGTGAAGGTTGCTTTGTAGTGTATTCAGTGTTTGTCATAGAACAACTGCAAATAAATTGTTAAGTAATGAATAACAATTAGGTGAATATTTTCCAGTTGCTGCAATAGGATTTCAGATCTAGGAATTTTCACACGGTATCAGAGCAGTGCAGGTGAAGCAAGAGAGCAAATCGGAAGACTCAACATTGAAGAGAAAGAGGGACATCGAATAGCTGCATAGGCAGCAGATCGAATCCCTAAGGGATTGCGCAGTCTAGGCCAAAAAGGGCAAGATTTGTGAGGAAGTCTCTCTTTGATTGAGTAGATAGAGAGGTAGGACTTTCCAGTTCGTGATTTGCCAATGGCAGAGGGAGCAGCGCAACAGCAGATTTAGTGCATAGCAGTGTTCTGTGGGACACAATTTTTCTGCAAGCAGTTGCTGGGGCAAAAAAGCGTTAGAGGAAGAAAGAAGACACTTTTTGAAGGAATTTCTTCCTCGGTGTATTCCGAGCCTAGGAATTATATTTCTTAGTTGCAGAGTAGCTATAGTGAGGAGCAGATCTACTAACTCCAGCAGGGAGTGCGTAGGCCAGCCTAGTAGCTGCGCAAAAGAGGGAGGGAGAAATTCGACTGTTGTTGGTAGAGATGGCAGCTAATGGGCTGAGAGATCAAGATCGGTTGGAGGGTGCCTCCAACTATGTGATTTGGCAGGCAAGGATCACTTGTCTGTTAGATGAGCATGATCTCAAGGCCTTTATCGAGAATGTGGTAGCTGTCCCTGTAGATGTAGATCCGTTGAAAGCCTACAAGAAGAATATGGCGAAGGTTAAGCGGTTGATCCTCGACAGAGTATGTCACATAACTGGCAAAGGGACTGCCAAGGAGATGTGGGATGCCTTAGTGACGTTGTATCAAGGATCTTTCGAGCAATGAAAGATGTACTTGTAGGAGAAGATGCGATCTATGAGGATGCAGAAGGGAGAACACATTGATTTGTTTCTTGCAAAGCTTCAGGAAACCTGATATTAGTTGGCAACTGTTGGATCAACGCCTTAAGGGACCGAGATGGTTAGATTGGCCCTAAAGTTAGTCTTAGAAGAATGGCATGTCTTTGTCCAGAGCATCCTGGGCAGAGAAAGGTTGTCTGATTGGGAATCAATGTGGGCCACCCTTCAACAGGAAGAGATGAGGCGAGATATGATCAAGTGTAAACTTGATGGCAACAACAGCAGTGGGCGAAGCCCAAAGAGGAGGAAGAGAATGCAACCCTTGCATCCAAGGGGCAGCAAGAGCAGCAGAGGCGGAAAAAGGACGTCTCAAAGATCAAGTGTTTCCGGTGTAGTGAGATGGGTCACTACGCTACACAGTGTCCTCTCAAGAAGAAGGACAAGAATGAGAAACATGATCCGTAGGCTGCAACTGCAAGGATCGAGGAGGAAGAGTTTGCCATGATTGCCCACATATTTCTAGTAGAGAATTCAGGTGATCTAGAACTGTAGTTCGAAAGAGCTGCAATTGGGCAGGATCCTTGAGGAGTCCACCTCTTGGATCAATACCTTGCTACGGGAGCCCATATCAGAAGTAGCAGGATAGACCAGTGTAAGTTGGTGCAAAGGAGTGCCAGAGTGACATTGCAGTGGCTTGAGAATGCCAGAGTCTGAGTAGCGCAGGGCAGAGTTGGCAGCAATGCAGCAAGGCACAACGTAGAGTCAACAACAACGCAACATCTTCAGAGGGTCAGCGCAAAGACTAGCAGTAGTCAGATCTTCAGTATCACATGCATCATGCTGAACACTTATGCTCGTAATAGTGTTACTTCTATAGGTAGGAGTAGGTAATAAACAACCCTATTAGGTGTTCCCAGCCCCAAAGGGGAAAGGCATGTCCCTGGTATATCCTTCAATTGATAGGTGTCAAGTGAATGATGATGGACAAATTGGGACACAGTGGTCTCAAGACCAAATGCCATGGGTTCAAAGGATGGTAATGATGAGGGAAATGATGAGGGATGTCCATATATTTGGGTGTATAGATGTAGGAGGGAGCAATTGTGGATACATGAGTTAGCTTGACCTTTGTTTTTGTACCTTATTCATTATCCTTTTGCCTTTTCTTTATTTTTTTTTTCTATGTATTACTGCTCGGGGCTCTAGGGAAATGAGAGCATGCTGTGAATGATGCAAGCAGTTATTAACCCCTTAAGGTAGGGCAGTTCATCTCCTACCAGGGGTTGGAACGTGCATGCGTTCCTTAATGACGAGGTGGAACTCATGGGCCCTAGGAACCAGGGTGATGGCCATAATGATAAGGGGTAGAGCTCATGTTTGAATTTTTCCCACATGCTATTTTAATGTCCCAACCATCTTTTGCATTTTATAATATTCTTTTATTTTGTTTCTTGCTTGTGCCCATGATATGCTTTTAATGTTCTTTTAGCTGCATCAACCTCTAAGGCAACATTTCCAGTCCTGACCCAGACATGTGGACAAGGGGAGAGGGCGTACCAGTGCCTTGTGGATCCAGTGGTCATGTGGACCCAAAGGAGAATGATGAAACAAGGCTTGTAATGTGTAGAGGGGCGTGAAAAACATGGAACGGGAAAACAAGACTGTGCTACCAAAATCGGGGTTTCCCAAGTAGTGCCTGTGAAAATTCTAAGATCCCAGATCTAAGAATCCCTACTGCTACAACTGAACTACTTCTCCTACTTGTAAATTTAGATTTAACAAGTTATTAACAAATTACTTTTGGAAATACTGAAGCAACCTTCACTCATTAAAATACATTTGTGAAAAGGAAACTAAGCAAGAAAGAATAATGCAAACACAGGACACCGTTATTTTTGGACAAACGTCCCCGGAAAAGCCCAATGCGGGAAAATCGGTGTAGCAGATTTGAGGGTTTATATATTATGCAGTAAATTTCTGAATACAAATATATGATGCCTATCAAGTATCTGGCAATTCCTGTAGAGAATATGACTGACAAAAAGTTCATGAGAGAAATCTCGCACTGATTTGGAAGCCTGATTGACCAACAACGCTGGGTCTGCAAGCCCTACATTGTGCTGTGCAGTCACTGCAATCTCTGCATCACTCGGCGTGGGGATTGCGTTGCTTTTGCGTCATTGGTCTTCTGCTGGCTGGATTTTCCCTTTTGGTCTCTTCCGATCTCACACCCCGACTTTCCGACACTGGATATGGCTGACCCTCAGTTGAATCTTGAATTCCCTTGAGGCTGCAGCACTGCCTCTGCGTGGGACTGTGTGGGCTCTACGTAGCTGCTACGCTTCCTTCGCGTGGGACTGCGCTGGCTCTGCGTAGCTGCTACGTTGCCTCTGTTGATCTACTCTCTACCTTCTCTGCTGTGTATTCTCCGGCTCAGGAAAATCTCCAACCTGAATTACTTCCCCTCACTGCAATTAAGAATCACTTAGATCTGATTTTCTTCCGAGCACTGCTCCGTCAAAAAAAATCGATCTCTAGATCCCCTCGGTGTGTCTTTCCAAATGACCCTCAAGCCTTCCTTTATAGCCTTCTTGTTGAAACTTGACTTCAACGACTAAGATTATAACTTGACTTCATCCATGTTCTCTAAAAGATTCACACTTTGTTTTATTAATACCCTTTAATTATTTAATTTTCCTAAGTTTAAACTTAGGGTCACATTAAAATACTCAATTATTTTAATAAAACTCATTTTGAGTGGAATTTTCACAAATGATTTCTGGGTTCTTTGGAATACATGTGCTTGAGTCTCTCCACAAATTTTGAGACTTAGAGCACTTCCGATGGTACTGAAAATCAACAGTGCCCTTCCTAAAGCCATAGGCCAATAGGGGAGATCCCATGGGACTAGGATTGAAGATTAACTCACCCCCATTTAAGGCGAGAGAACAAAACTATGGTCAAAACCCTTCCTCCTTCCAAGTTACCCAGTAATCCATGCCCAAGATGCCCAAGGAAAAACAAGCATAAGCACCCGATTGCACAATGAAAAACATACCTTTAGGATCAGATTGCCCACCTTTAAACATATGCGCTCAACAGATGGGCGAGGGGACATATGACTGATGCAGAGAGCAGAGATCAAATGGCACAGTGAATTGGCTACACTGGAGGCTTTAAAGGTCTGCTGGCTGAAGAGATGTCAAGGAATTTTTTTTTCCTATGGGGTCACCCACTTTTGGTGGGTAACCGGTCCTAAAACAGTAGGAGAACTGCTCAGAATTGTAGCTCTCTCCAATCTGTGCAAAAATCTGGCTGAATAACCATATCATCACTGAATCCATACTGCAACCAATCTCCATGGGAACCATCTCCTGGCTCAAGCAAAGCTGTATCTGCATTTATCTCTGAACCACCAGCCTGATGAAATGTTCTGGTCATTGACCCTCTAAACTTGCAAGGGGGTAAATTTAGGGGTTAACAGGAAGAAAACAATCATTCCTCCTAAGTCCTAACCACCCGAGGTAAACCCAATTGACACATACACGGGCACACACATACACATTTGTATCCTATGGATATTTCAAACCTCGTGTCTTTTTATTTGTGATTGTTCTGTGTGATGACTGTCAGGTCCATACATTGTTGGAAATCCTTATGCAAGCTAGCCGCTAGACACAAATGTTTACTATCAACCTTGGGCCTTGTATAATTGGTTTTCAGGTGACCGTGCTGTGCTGGGTGTTCTGTTTGCCAGAGCTGTTTGACTGTCTTCTTTCAATGTTGTTCCTGGAAGGTGCTTCTAACCAGTCTCATTTACAGCCCCATCACACCTTCTGCCATCTTAACAGATCTGTTCTGCACCATCATACCTTCTGTCACTGCCTGGGTATTCACATTGTTGTTACTGCTAGGTATTAAACCTGTTGCCCCATTGCCATCATGCTGGGAGTTTTGTTTGTTTGCTGTATGACAAACTTTATGCTGTCACACGATTTTTTCAAAGGTTCAAAACTTTATACAACTTGTATTTCTTTTTTAACCTGCCACCATTTAACTTGTTCAATGTGAAACTAATTTTCTTGCTGCTGCTAGAACCACATGCTCGCAAATGCTTTTATGCTATGCTGAATGTCAACCATGTGCAACCTGTACAACCTGGCGTCTTCATGCCGTAATTCAACATTGTGTCACATCTCTGTTTCAAACTTTACAACGTCTAAAAATAAAAAGGTTTGAAATATTTGATAACCTCTTCTATAACTTCATAAAATAACATGACTTGCCTTCATGTAATTTCTCATTCCAAGGTTCTATAGAACCACTTGAATCTCATATGGGCATGGCTGGTCACAGCGTCTGATCAACCTATGATGCCACTGTTAAGTTTATGAGAAGAGACAAAGTTGAATAGAGAGGAGGCATATATTACGAGTCACGATGTGCTTTAATAATGGATAGTCCTATTTACAATATTGGGTGCTTAGACAAATGTTTGGAAGTTATTTTGACTCCTAGTATTGGACCCCACAAAACTGATGAATGGAGAGGTGTACCATCACATGTGTTTACATATTTTTTGAAGTGTTGATAACTTGATATTATCCAAACAGAGAACTTTAAAGATTTTTTTGATCTCCACAGTGCACTTTGATTGATTTATTTACATTTTTTGAAAAAAGAACATACTCTCTTTGAATATCTGATCCACATAGTGGCAAGACTAAAACAAATTTGTACTTATCTATGGATACTACCTTAAAACAAGTATTATTGCAAGTCCTTTGCAAAAAATAACTAAGCAAGATGCATGCCAACAAGAGATGGGATAATGGATCCGGGATGGAAAGAGGAGGCATAGTTTTGAGATAAGGGAAAATTCTTGTAGATAGCTCCCCTGTCATTTTTTTCCCTTTTAGAACTTTGAACTTTTTCAAGTCACAAGGGAAAGTTTCACATCTCTCTGTGGGCATGTGATGTCTGAACGTATGAAGCAAGTTTGTCCCAAACAAAATCGTGAGATTTACCATTTATATTTCACTTATTCTCTTCATGTAGGAAAACACTTTATAATGCGATCAAGATTCTTGTCAGGAAATGCTGGAGGAATGATGTTAATTATTTACTGTTGGTTGTTAATGGATACTGTTTGTCCTGGATAAGGGCAATGTTACCTGATTTCTATGAAAATCCCTGACTCCCAGAATCTTGTTGCAGCAAACTGATATTACTTCTCCTAGATAAATTATGCAAGTTATTTACTGTGTTCCACAAGTAAACACTGAAGCAAATACACTGCAACCTTCACTAAATAAACTGCGGAAAATAAATGCAGAAACAAGATCTGAGCAAGAAAACTAGACGCACATTACACTGTTATTTTTGTACTAATGTCCCTGGAAAAACCCAATGCAGGGAAGCCGGTGCAGCAACTGAGGGTTTGTATTATTAAGCAAAAGTTTCTCAATACAACTGGATGCCCAAATTTGGCTATCCACAGAGAATTTGACTGACAGAGAATTAGTGAGGATTACCTCACACTAACACTGGAGATCCGACACTGACCCAACATTGAATTGGATAGCCCCACGCTGCCTCTGGTTGGGGACTATGTCGCTCTGGCTGGGGATTGCATCACCTCCTTCTGCTGGCTGGATGTTGATCTTCGGCTACCCCCATCTCAAACCCCCGACACTCTGGCACTGGATCTGACTAATCCTCAAAAAAATTCGGATCTCCTCAAGGCTACAGCGCTGCCTCTGCGTGACACTGCTGCATAGCGTAGCCCCTACGCTGCCTCTTCTGTGTCCTCTTCTCTGCCTTCTCTGTAAAGTATTCCCTGCTCAGGAAAAGATCTTCCAACCAAAACTATCACTACCCTTCACTGCAATTGAATCAACTCGATCAAATCCTTCGACTGCTCTGCGCTACTCACTTGAGAAATTCGATCTCCAGACTCGCTTAGTGTGTTTTCCAAATGCCCATCGAAGTCCTTCTTATAATCTTCTCGTTGGATAAGTAACAGTCTAGATTAAAACATAATCAACGACTTAAAGCATATTGACTTGATCTTCGTCTTTTTCTAGAAGTTTCACACCCAATTCTATTAATGTAATCTAATTATTTTAATTCCCTAAGTTTAGACTTAGGCTCCCATTAAAAATAATTAATTATTTTAATAAAACCCCATCCGGGTGGAATTTCTCAAAACGCTTTCTGGGTATTTTGGAATACATGTGTTTAAGCCTCCCTGCAAAATTTGAGACTTAGAGCACATCCGATGCTACCAAAAATCAACACTCCCTCTTAGCGAGAAATATGCTCTAGAAATGCATCTTGCTGAAGCACTACACTGACTCTGTAACATCTCCATCTGCGCTGCTGATGTCTAAAACTGCTGCCCATCAACTACTGCGTTGCTGCATCTATGCTGCTGCTGACCCTGCATACTGTTGCTGCCAATTGCATTTGCACTGCAATTCTGCTGTTGCTATTGCAGCAGAAAAACATCCAAAATTACTGAACTAAGTGTTCAACATGATGCTTCTGATACTGAAGATCTGATTGTTGCTAGACTTTGCGCTGACCCTATGAAGCTGCTGACTTTGCACTGTGCCTTGCTGCATTGTTGCCAACCCTGCTCTGCGCTGCTTAGACTCTGACACTCTCTAGCCACTGTGCAGTCACTCCGACACTCCTTTGCACCAACTTACACTAGTCCATCCTGCTACTTCTGATATGGGCTCCCCTAGCAAGGGATTGATCCAAGAGGTGGACTCCTCAAGGATCTTGCCCAACTACAGTTCTTTCAAACTACAGTTCTAGATCACCCCAATTCTCTCTTAGAGATATGTGAGCAATCATGGCAAACTCCTCCTCCTTGATCCTTGCAGTTGCAGCCTGCAGATCATGTTTCTCATCCTTGTCCTTCTTGAGAGGACACTGAGTAGCGTAGTGACCCATCTCACCACACAGGAAACACTTGATCTTTGAGACGTCCTTTTTCCGCCTCCGCTACTCCTGTTGCCCCTTAGATGCAAGGGTTGCATTCTCTTCCTCCTCCTTGGGCTTTGACCCACTGCTGCTGTTGCCATCAAGTTTGCACTTGATCATATCTCGCATCATTTCTTCCTGCTGAAGAGCGGCCCACCTCTGTTCCCAATCAGGCAACCTTTCTCTGCCCAGGATGATCTGGACAAAGACTTTCCATTCATTTGAAACTGAGTTCAGGGCTAGTCTAACCATCTCGGTTGCTTGAGGCATAGATCCTACAACTGCTAATTGATCTTGGGTTTCCTGAAGCTTTGCAAGGAACGAATGAATGCGTTATCCCTTCTACATCCTTGTAAATCACATCTTCTCCTACAAGTACATCTTCCGTTGCTTGGAACGTCCTTGATACAACGTCTCCAAGGCATCCCACATCTCCTTGGTAGTCCCTTTTCCAGCGATGTGACATACTACATGATCCCTCACTCCGTCGAGGATCAAATGCTTGGCCTTCACCATATCCTTCTTGTAGGCTTTTAATGGATTTGCATCCACGGTGACAGCTACTACACCATCGATAAAAGCTTTGAGGTCATGCTCATCTAGCAGACATTGGATCCTTTCCTACCAGATCACATAGTTGGAGGCTCCATCCAACCGATCTTGATCTCTCGGCCCATTTGCTGCCATCTTTGGCGATTGAATAATGTCAAACTGCTCCCTCTTTTTCCTCTGTACCGCTACTAGGCTGGCCTATGCACTCCCTGCTGGAGTATGTAGATTTGCTTCTCGCTACTGCTGCTCTACCACTGAGAAATATAATTCCTTCGCTTGGAATTCACTGAGGAAGAAAATTCCCTCAAAAAGTGCCTTCTTCCTTCTTCTGGCGCTTTTCGGCCCACAAAAATGCTGCAGAAAACTGCGTCCCACAGAAAATTGCTTTGCACCGAAGCTTCTGCTTCGCTGCTCCCTCTGTCGCTGACAGATCACAAACTAGAGATCTTACCTCCTCTGTTGACTTACTCAGAGAGAGATTTTCCTCGAGAATCTTGCCCTCCTGGCTTGGATTGCGCAATCCCTTGGGGATTCTATTTGTTGCATACGTAGCAATTCGATCTCCCTCTTTCTCTTCAACGTTAAGTTCTTCCAATCTGCTCTCTTGCTTCACCTGCACTGCTTTGATACCATGTGAAAATTCCTAACTCCGGAATCCTATTGCAGCAAACTGATATTACTTCTCCTCCTTGATAAATCATGCAAATTATTTACTATGTTCTACAAGTAAATACTAAAGCAAATACACTGCAACCTTCACTAAATAAATTGTCGAAAAGAAATGCGGAAACAAGATCTGAGAAAGAAAACTAGATACACATTGCACTGTTATTTTTGGACTAATGTCCCCGGAAAAACCCAATGCGGGAAAACCGGTGCAACAACTGAGGGTTTGTATTTTTAAGCATAAGTTTCTGAATACAACTGGATGCCCAAATCTGGCCATCCACAAAGAATTTGACTGACAGAGAATTAGTGAAGATTACCTCACACTAACACTGGAGACCAGCACTGACCCAACATTGAACTAGACAACCCCAAGCTGCCTCTGCGCAGATCTGCGTCACTCTCGCTGGGGACTGTGTCACCTCCTGCTGGTCGTTCTGCTAGCTGGATGCTGATCTTCTGCCCCTCCAGTCTCATACCCCGGTACTCCAACATTGGATGTGACTGATCCTCAGCAAAACTTCGGATCTCCTCAAGGCTGCAACGCTGCCTCTAAGTGGAATTGCGCTGCCCAACATAGCCCCTACATTGCCTCTTCTGCGTCCTCTTCTCTGCCTTCTTTGCAAAGTATTCCCGGCCCAGGAAAAGATCTTCCAACCAAAACTATCGTGGCCCCTCATTGCAATCGAATCAACTCGATCAAATCCTCCAGCTGCTCTGCGCTGCTCACTTGAGAAATTCGATCTCTAGATTCACTCGGTGTGTTTTCCAAATGCCCATCGAAGTCCTTCTTATGATCTTCTCGTTGAATAAACAACGACCCAGATTAAAACATAATCAACGGCTTAGATCATATTGACTCGATCTCCGTCTTTTTCTAGAAGTTTCACACCCATTTCTATTAATATACGTTAATTATTTTAATTCCTTAAGTTTAGACTTAGGCTCCCATTAAAAATAATTAATTATTTTAATAAAACCTCATCTGGGTGGAATTTCCCAAAATGCTTTTTGGGTATTTTAGAATACACGTGTCTAAGCCTCCCTGCAAAATTTGAGACATAGAGCACATCCAATGCTACCAAAAATCAACAATTTCTGCTCAACTTCTGGAATGTTCATGGGACAGTTTAAGTTTGTCCCAAGAAACTCATGAGATTACCAGCTATACATCACTTGTCCTCTTCAAGTAGGAAACATTATTAAATGTGATCAAGATTCATGTCAGGAGATACTTTAGAAGGAATGATGTTAATTGATGACTCTTGGTAGTGAACGGATACTGACTCACTGGATGAGGGCAATGGTACATGCTTTTTGCTTAACTTCTGGCCTGATTTTTTGGCATGTTAATTGCACAATTTCTGCTGTTTATTCTTTCTTTATGGGAATGAATCATAGAGCTCTTACCGTGATTCTGAAGTTATTGTTTTTCCTGTTTTAGGGATGAAGAAAATGGCAAAGTCTTTTCAGGATATCCTAAGTAATTGCAATACTGTTGCTTTTATCATTTGCAGCAAAAGTTAATTGTTTTTATGACTGGAGAAAAAGTTAATCTTTTGGTATCACTAATATTGTATTTCGTTGGATATTTAATCATTTGGTCAGGTTTGAGGGGAACGGTGCAGATATTCTTCAGGTAGTTGAAAATTGTGACCATTCATATGAAAATCCTCTTCTTTGTGTACTAACATTGCATTAGAAGATTGTTTCACACTTTGAGCTGATTCATGTAGTATCAATTCAGGCTCCATTTCTATCTCCAGATAAAGGAACACCAACAAATCCCAATGATATTGCAAAACTCTTTAACGATGCACAACAGAGTAAGGATTGAAGCTATAGGTTTTCAAGAAGCATAAAAATTGTGTGTTGATATTCATGATTGACCATTACTACTGCTCTGTATATTGTATTGCCATAACCTTGAGTTTATATGTTTTTAAATCTTAGCACTAAATGGTAAATATTAGTAATTTTTTTCTGTTTATTAGATATCCTGTACCTGAACAAACAACGCCTTTTGGCTATGGAGGAGCTCAAAAAAGTTCATAGAGAGAAAAAACTATTGCTTGCTACGCTGGGGAAGAAAGAGGCAGAAGCACAGTCAAATATCGCGGAGTGTGAGGTTTTAAAACAAAAACTGAATCTTGTGGAGACTACTATGACTACTGGTGGTAATTGCTTTCTATTCCTAAACACAATTAGTAGGGTTTCTTCCATTTTTGTGACCACATTTGTGCAAATGTTTTGCCTTTAGTCTTATTGGTTCCCAAATGATGCTGTGGTTGGTTGATTCAATATTTAAAATGTACCACTCTTTGATCTATATGCAGCCTATCAGCAAGTCTGAAGATGCATACTATATATGTATATGAATGGAGACTTGATAACTTGTCTACTCTTCTCTTGTCTTCTCACAAAAGAGTAAGATAGTAGACAACCAAGAAGTCACATGCATGTCACATGAGACAGTAAGATGACATAGAAAAAATGTATTATATCATATGTATATATCTCTGAAGTCTCATCTACTATGCCCTCTCTCTCCTCCAGATATTTGCTCATATTTATATGTAAAAGTAGGTCAGTACCGTGATTTATGACTAACTATCTAAATTGGCCTATGTGTACTAACTGATATGGTTGATTGGCCAACCTGACATCCCAGTTTGGCCCACTTGACCACCTAATATCTCCTGTATCTTTAAGTATTACTTCACCTCTGAATCAAATTTAATTACAAATACAAAAAGTTTCAAAATTTACATGTGCAGTTTGCAACTCTTTGCTTTCCTGTATGCTAAATGAAACACACACTCATGGGCAGAATATGTGGAAAGATGGAAAACATATATCTTATTTTTAAGATATTCAATGGCATACAAAACTGTTGTATATATATTCCATTATTTAAGTACAAAACGATGCCTATTCTCACTATTACGAAGTTGTCTTAACATGTTTTGTCCTAACTCTTTGTGTTTGTGTAACGACCAACAGTCGTATATGGAGCGGAAATATTAAAAATACTTTGTAAACAAAGATTTCCATTGTAGGATAGAAATTGTATTTGTATATTGTATAAAAGAAATATTGATAGGATGATTACAAAGGAGAATGAGGGCCCGCTTATATACCCTAGGCAGGTGCCCTTTCACGAATGGCTATGTCTCTAAGACATGCCTCTTCATCACTAACTAACTAATGGTTAGTGAATTACTTATTATTTATTATTACATTCATATTTATATTTATTATTATTTTATTATGAATTATATTCATAACATAGCCTCTCCCTTCAAGAAGCTTTGTCCTCAAAGCTTACTTAAGAACATCTTCTCATCTTCGTCAATACAAGACGATATGATACTTTGAGTGATAGACAAAACTGTTGTACTGAGAACGGATCAAACCATCCTAGATTGATCTTCTGTGGAATCGAATTTTGTGATGAATAGTTATCGCAGGACTGGATTCTACAAACTTCAGTATTTCTGGTAACTTAAATTTGTCGTTTACTTTCTGAGTGATATTGGTACGTAGCTTGATTGGAAAGACTGCTCTTGTGACTCGGATGTCGATACATAGCTCCTTTGGTTTGGATTTCCCTTATCTTGTTAGCAGTTGATTCCTGATTTTCTTCAGGCGCAGTGGTTGTTGAGTGGGCAACCAAATCATAAGTTGGAATGTCCTTCATTTGAACTTCAACTTCTGCATATGTTTTAACTTTTCTAGATTCTTTTTCTTCCTTACATGTGATATTGACTGGATCAGTATTAATCCCTGTCTTCAACTTGGACTGAAACGACTGGAAACTTCGATACTACTTCTTGAAGTTGTTCTAACTTGTCATTTAGCGATTTCTTGTCACTTTTAAGCTTCTTTATTTGTGTAATGCTTGGTTATGATTTCGTAGACGTGAAAGTTCACCATTTTCTGAATTGTTGACTTTGTCCTTAGTATCATCCTCTTTATCTTTTAAATTTTTTATTTTCTCTAATAATTTTTTATTAAGGGTTTTTAAGCACAAATTTTCGTTATCTTTTTCGGATAGATTCTCCTTTAGTTCCTTATCAAAACTTTCATTTTCTTGTTTTAGTCTTTGTTTCTTAACCTTGGATTTTTTGATCTGTGAAAGTAATTTCTCACTGTGGTCCCTTAGACGCCAAATTTCTTCGTTCCTTTCCGTTGATTTTTCATGAAACCAATCTTCGAGATCTTTGTATTTTTTCTTTGATGCTTCAGTTTTTTGCCGAAGTTTTGCGATTTCTTCCTTTAATTGTTTTATTTGCATTTTCTCATTGTTTTGATGTTCTTCTGTACTAAATAACCTTCCACACCTTGGACATCTTAAATTGCACTTTTTTTGATTATATGTATATCCAATTACATTTAGACAAGTTGGACATTTAGTCCAAAATAATGATTCTTGTGTGGAACTTGTCTTTTCTTCCTTCATCATTTGCGAATTACGCTTCATTTTCCTTACTTAATAACTTTCCTTGGTAATTTATTATTATTATTATTATTTGTAACTTTAATATTTTTTTTTCTTTATAAAAAATTATATTCTCAACACCTTTTAATAAATTATCCCTATTACTTATAATACTTCCTTTATATAACCTTAAATATAGCCTTCCTTTAGTGATGAGTTCTTTGACTAAGTAGATTCTAGTTTTATATATATATATATATATATTTAACTCTTTTTTTGTCTTGTTTTTGAAAAGTTACAACCCTAGTGAAACTTGACTATTCACCTCTTTGGCGTATAATATGAAATATATGTCCACTTATGTGCCTTTAACTTGGTTAATTTTCTCCACATAAAAAGTAAAACTTACCATTCACATAAGAGGTTTTGTATTCATTTTGTTCTTTTTTTACCTTGAAAATACCATGGGCAATTAACATGGGTTTCTAAAACCACAAGCTTGTAAACCACTTAATGAATAATCAAAATAATCTTATCTACTCTTCCTTCTCTTGCGTATATTTTTTTTATCATGCACTTTTTATCAATAATGTAGAACTTTTTTTTAATTTTAATTGTAATTTTTTTCAATGTTTTGAATATCGCGATCGGGATTAAATCGGCGAGGGGAAAAAATCGGAAAAAATCGTAAAAATCGGGAAAACATCGGTAAAAATCGGGAAAAAATTGGCACATACAAAAATATTCATTTTTTTTCAATTTTTTTAATATCTAAAGCATCTACAGCATAAAATAAATGCATTGACACATAAATATGAAAAAAAACTAATATATAAGATGTGTAATATCATGTCTAGTGCTACATCACACATAAAACTGAATCCTGTCCTGAATACTAAGTCCCGAGTCTCAAGAGTCAACTTAGCCTCAAAATATCAACAAAAAATATAATAATGTATCTCATATCATGAGTCATAATGTCATATACAAAGGAATGTCAATGCACCATATAACCTATGGTCCTATACTACTGATTTCCTCTGCCTCTCTTGCGAGAAAATACAACAGCTTTTCCTTTCTCTCTAGATGAAGAAGCTGGCGGGACTGGCAATGGGCTCTGTCGTGCTCTAGAAGTAGAAAGTGAAACTGAAGCACCAGAACAGGAACCTGAAGCACTAGGAGCTAAAGGAGGCAGACCACGTCCTCTACCGGTAGTAGTGGTAGGTGGTGTCACCTGCTGCTGCTGCTGCTGCTCCTCCTCCTCCTCCTCCTTGTCCTCCCCCTCCACTGCCTCTTGCTCTATCCAATCAGGGGCTGACTCCATGACAGGCCTCTCAGCCTCAACCCTCCATTCAGCAGTGGTGTCAATCGCATCTAAAGAGATGGCCTCCATATCAGGGGTCCTCTCAAGTTGTTTCACCCACAATCTAAGATTGTAGTAGACGTAAACCATGTCATTGAGCCGCTGGGCCTCCAACCTGTACAAGGGTCATAAATTAATAAATTAAATATTTAAAAAAAAATATTTAATGAATTCAAAAAATCAGTTGGAATATTTTAAGTTTTTTACCTATTGCGCCTTTTGGTGTGTATTTTTTCAAATACACTCCAGTTGTGCTCGCATCCTGAAGAGCTACATGTTTGGCTAAGTATTCTAATGGCAAGTTTTTGGAGTTTTGGTAATCTGCCACCGTAGCTCCTCCACCATGCATCTACAAGTTACAAGTTACAACAAATAAGATAAACTTATAAAGTTACAAACATAAGAAAATTTTTAAAATAATGAAAATCTTACCTGGCATTTTAGTAGTCCTATCCTGGGCAGCCATGTCGAAGCTCAAGGTGCCACCTGCCATTCTGTATACCTCCATCTCTTTGGATATCTCTACACGTTCTGATGGATTTGGCACCATCTTCTGAACACAAGTGAAAAAGCCATCCATGACCTCAGCATCAAATAGGAAACTACATGAATAAGCAAATCCGGGGTTCAGGAAGATCCCTGCAGTATGAATGGGACGATGGAGTGTGTTGTTCCATCGATCATCAATCACTTCCCATAAAAGAACTTGTTTCTGAAACCCCTCATCACCCTTATCATCATAATAGCTGCGAACAACTTCTTTGGCCCTATCCATGGCCTCATACAAGTAGCCCATTGCGGGCTTCTCTCCATCCAACAATCTAAGAACCTTTACCAAAGGTTCAGTAATGCTGCACACCTCTTTCACTCCAGCCCAGAAACTTTCCTGATATGACACCACCCTGCAGATGGCCTCTCCCTCTGATTAGCGGCTGATAGTCAAAGCATGCCACTCATCTGAAAGAAACAGTCTCTTCAAATCCCACTTAGAATTCAAGAGGGATTGAAGAGATATGAAACTAGTGGCAAATTGTGTAATAGCAGGCCGCACCAACTCCTTCTTGTTGGTGAATGTCCTCATCAAATGAAGCATAGATGTATGATTATATATAAATTTTGTGATGCTCTTTGATGATTCTACAATATCTTTGACAAAATCAATCTTTCCGATGTCCTCCAACATCAAATCAAGGCAATGTACAGCACAAGGTGTCCAAAATATGCTCGGATACCTCTCTATAAGCATCTTGCCAGCAGAAACATAGTTTGCAGCGTTGTCCGTTATGATTTGGACAACATTTTGGGGCCCAACCTCCAGAATGAACACATCTAATAAATCACATAATAATCTTGCATCTTTGACATGTGCAGATGCATCAACAGATTTCATAAACATTGTCCCCTTGGGACAACTGACCAAAAAGTTAATAAGGGTCCTACCCCTTTGATCAGTCCAACCATTTGACATCACAGTGCATCCTGTGACTTCCCATGATGCCCTTAACTCTTCCAATCTCTTGGTGCAGTCAGCGTTCTCATTTTGCAGAATGCGCCCTCTAAAGTCATCATATGAAGGGGCTTTGTATCTTGGGCCAACAACAACGATAGCACCAATTGTAGCCTGATAAAATGGATTGTTCCTGGCAACAGTGAAAGGAATATCACTCCAAAGAAACAGTTTGCCCAACAACTTATCAACTTCTTCCTTCTCCTTTTTTTTAATAAGGGAGGAGATAGATGGCTGTGCCTCGTGAGTGGTTCTAGGAGCAAAAAATGAGGAGGCAGCTACGGGGCTGCCTGTAGAAGAGGCTGATGCTGAAGAGCCACTACCACTCTCACGGTCAACTCTAAACCCTGATATTTGACTCTTCAGAGCTTTTTTGCTGAGTTTAGTGGTTTCTATTTCTCCCAATGAGTTCATGGCTCTTCTGATTATTTCTGGATTCGTATTTGTGCAAGGGCCTACTTCATGCCCAGGAATTTGTGCCAGGTGGTATTTCAACCTGTATACCCCCCCCTGTCATGTGTTGACCACATAATTTGCAAGTCAAGCTTGATCGGTCAAACCCTTGATCAGGTTCACCAAATTCCCATAAAGGATCTAATTTCCTTGGTATGTTGGAAACTTTGAACTTTGAACGTTGAAATTTGAACCTAAAGCACAAGAAAAATTGCAAGTTAAAAAATAAAATAAAAAAATTTACAATTTTACATACAACATTTTGATTTTTTTCACCAAAAAAAACCCTCAACTCAATGCAAAAATAATGGGAAAAAATATATGTTGAAACACAAGCAAAAATAATGGGAAAAACTAAGAGCACAAGAAGAAATATAAAAAACAAAATTTAACAAACAATTTTTTGCATTTTTGACCAAAATAAACCCTCTCCTCTCCAAAAAAAGAAAAAGAAAAAAAAAGAAGCAATCACAAATGATGAAAAATACATGGGTAATAGAAACCCATGGAAGAACAAGAAAAAAACAAAAAAAAATGGGTCAAATTTGATGTCCATACCTGGAAAAAACGTTTTGCCGGAGACACTTGGTCCAAATTCGATTTTTGTTCGCTTGGCTTGCAAGAAATTCTTCACTTTTGTCCAATCTTGGGGTTGTAGATCACAAATCTCCCTCCTTGGCTCTCCTCCTTCACTCATTAGCTCTCATAAGCAAACCTGTCAATGTGAAAATGAAAAAAAAAACATCAAAATCGCATTTTAACCTCGCTGTTTTCCCTGCCCACGATTTTTTCGAATCGAATCGCGATTTTTTGCCGATCCGCGATTTTTTCAAAACATCGGGGAAAACATCGCCGATTAAATCGTTTGCCCGAAAAAATCGCGATTAAATCGTGATGTTCAAACCAAAGTAACAAAAATCGCGAGTTTTTTGGGCTGCCGATTTTATTGGCGATTTTTTCAACGATTTTTTGAAAAAATCGTTATCGCGAAAAAATCGCGATTATTTTGGTAAAAATCGTGGGCCCATCAAATAGAAACCCTATAAGTTCAAAAATCGATTTTTTTTTTGAAATTTTTTCAGCCCTCTCATTTTCCTAATACACCCTGTTGGCAGTTCATGGTAATGTTAAATTCTTAAAGTAAAAGTGATATTTCCTTTATTTTTCATTTTCATCCTTTTCACCAACATCAACAAAGTTCAACAATCAATGCCACCAACATCAAGGTTCTTAAAGGACTTCATACTCTTGATCAAATTCCAATCTCATACCCTTACACATAATAGAATCAAATGGAAACAATGCAAATCCCCAAACCATGAAACTCCCGGAACCATTAAGTCCGCCGACCGAGTGAAATCTAAAACGGTTTCTCCATATGAAATTCATCGAGGTCGGAACCACTCTAAACATCCCGAGTCATTTCATGGTAATGTTAAAAATTTAAGTAAAAGTGATATTTCCTTTTATTTTCATTTTCATCCTTTTACTTAAATTTTTAACATTACCATGAAATGACTCAGGATGTTTAAGAGTGGTTTCGACCTCATTGGATTTCATATGGAGAAACTAGAATTTTAGATTTCACTCAAAATTCAGCAGACTTAATGGTTTTCAGGGTTTCATGGTTTGGGGATTTGCATTGTTTCCATTTGATTCTGTTATGTGTAAGGGTATGAGATTGGCATTTGATCAAGAGTAATGAAGTCCTTTAAGAACCTTGATGTTGGTGGCATTGATTGTTGAACTTTGTTGATGTTGGTGGTATTGATTGTTGAACTCCCCTACTGTGGCCTTAACAAGAATGTACCCGTCACTCAAAGGAAAACAACTGGTTAGGCATGTTAATCTTTTTCTACCGCATTTTAAGGTTGAGCAATCCAAGTCTGAAGACTTTGAGCTAGATGATGTTTATGTATCTCTTGTTGATGATCCCATTTCTAGTAGCGATGAATCAATGATGAGTTTCATGAGGAGGAGGAGAAGGAGCAACAATAGGAGGAGGAGGTGACACCACCTACCCCTGCTACCGGTAGAGGACGTGGTCTACCTCCTTTAGCTCCTAGTGCTTCAAGATTTGGAGCACAACAGAGTCCATTCCCAGCCCCGCCAACTTCTTCGTCTAGAGGGAAAGCTGTTACATTTTCTCGCAAGAGGGGCAGAGGAAATTAGTAGTATAGGTTATTTGGTGCATTCCTTTGTATATAACATTATGACTCATGATATGAGATACATTATTATATTTTTTGTTGATATTTTGAGGTTGAGTTGAGACTCGGGACTTACTATTCAGGACAGGATTCAGTTTTATGTGTGTTGTAGCACTAGACATGATATTACACATCTTATATATTAGTTTTTTTTTCATATTTATGTGTCAATGCATTTATTTTATGCTGTAGATGCTTTAGATATTAAAAAAATTGAAAAAAATGAATATTTTTGTATGTGCCGATTTTTTCCCGATTTTTACGATTTTTTCCGATTTTTTCCCCTCGGCGATTTTATCCCGATCGCGATTTTTGTTACTTTGGTTCAAACCACTGATTTTTTTCCTTTTGGAACTATTTTCTTTTAAATTATTTCCCTTTTTAAAATTTTCTTTCTCTCTTTTAAATATATATATATATATATATATATATATATATATATATATATATATATATATATTTTTTATTAATTTTAATGGCTAAACTTCAAAGGCCTAGCGAAACGGAGAAACTCCAAAATTAGGTGTAGCTAATGCTTCAATTGTGATGGAAACAAGATGGACGAAGAGTTGATAGCCAAAGGCCGGAATCAGCCAATGTGGCTCCAATACCAATGTAGCGACTAACAGTGGTATACGCAGCGGAAATATTAAAATACTTCGTAAACAAAGACTTCCATTGTAGGATAGAAATTGTAAATTGTAAATTGTATAAAAGAAATATTGATAAGATGATTACAAATGAGAATGAGGGCCCACTTATATACCCTAGGCAGGTGCCCTTTCACGAATGGCTATGTCTCTAAGACATGCCTCTTCATCACTAACTAACTAATGATTAGTGAATTACTTATTATTTATTATTACATTCATATTTATATTTATTATTATTTTATTATGAATTATATTCATAACAGTTTGACATACCTTTTTAATTTAACATTATAATTTATAAATGCACTTTATAACTTGAATTTATAATTTTACATTTTAACCCTTGAAACTAAATAAACATTACACTGTCTAGCATCCACCTTGTTTATTTTGTTTTGCAGAACTCTTAACATCTGAACTTTTGAAACTACTCTTCGCTGAGTGCTTTGGTGAAAATATCTCTTACATGATCCTGTGACCTACAAAAGAATGATACTATATCTTTGTTATGTTCTTGTTTCCTGATATAGGGATGATTGTAGAAATTTGCGTTTATGATTTTTAGTTCAAATTCAGAAATTTCACCTCTTGATATATTCCCTGAGAGTTTTCAGGCTTAGGTCTGATCTGAAATATTTAATTAGAGTTGCGAACAACAGTGAATGCTTCACTTTGATTTAGTTGAAATCACCAAGCAGCTCAAGAGAAAGATGCTACACAAGTATTTCAATGATGACAAGTTACAGCCCTCAGGGCACACTTTTCTGTGCATGCAATCGATCTGAAATAATTTTATTACAGCAGAGTTTACAGCAGTAAATATGGGCTCCTTATTTTCAAGATATATGTTAAATCACTTAACAATTTCAGCCCTATGTTGTGTCAAATCAGCTTGAACAACAGATGCTGTAAATTACTGAATCAAGAAGACAACACAAGCTGAAAATCAAATTTGCAAGTACACAATAGTTGGACAGCTGAAAAATTCATATATCATCTAAGAGATGAAGTGCATGTACACACTACACACTTATTGCTTATCACAAGCTGGGACAATTTCGAGCTCTCCAAACCCTAGGTAGCGAAACCATGAAAACCCTAGCCACCAACTTCCCGTTGTTAGGAACCACTCTTAACCAATGCCAAGTTCTTGAAAAATCCTCCTTGGCTCCTAAACTTGCATCCCACAAGCGTGCAAGGTGTCTCCTCTCATTCTCTTTAAGGAGAGTAACATGTAGGTCTAGGGTTTCCAAATCTATAGTTTTTTTTTCTTGCAAGAGCTACAAGAAAAATGCTTGCCTACCCTCTAAGTCACAAACTTAGCTTCCTTGTCTCCTTAGGGTGAAACCGTAACTGTAGAATTACCCTTGAAATTCTCCAAGAACCCTACTATTTGAAGACAAAGTGACACTACAATGAAGAGAATCAGAGTGAGAGAGAGAGAGTAGTGTGTTCCGCCCTTCACATCTCTAAATCAAGTGAGTGATCAATGAATCCATAGGATCAAGTATGAACAAATGACTCACTCCTCCCTTTATTTACATGAGAGGTGAGGGAGGTTAACAACACAATTATGTACCTAATCCACTCCAAGCAAACCATTTATGAGATGATAGTCCCACATGTGAAGCACTTCCTTTACAACTGACACATGTCTAGCTCCAAAGTGAAGACGTCCAACAAGTAAGGTTCCAAGGCATGCATGCTCCTTGTGAAGGTATGATGCTCAATTTGCACATGCCTCCAAAGATCCAACACCTCCTCAACGATGTTATCCTTTGGCCCACCACAGATACATGATTACTCCTTCGACCCAAGCACACTCAAGTCAAGCACAAGGCTCCATGCAAGCAATTAAATGTGTCCATACCATCTAGGGCTCAACGCTGTTCTCTAGGATGCTCAGTGCTCTTCCTCCAAAGCAAATTGTCTTCCTAAGCAAGCAACCAACCTATAGATGGCCATCATGAAGAAGTCACCAAACTCCATAGGTCTCCAATGCTCCAAGGAAGAAAGCCACATAAGCACCAAGTTGAGGCCTAGCAATCAATGAGCAAGCCAACTCCTGTGTGTTTATACATCATGGTACAACCAGGTGTCATCCATATGCATCCCACATCATATGAAACATCACCAACAATAGTGTAGACACTTTTGGAGTAATCTCGAAAGTTAGCAATGCTGAATCTCTGTCTCTATTGGCTTTGAATGAAAAATCAGATTCCTTGTCATTTTGGATTGCACTTCGATTGTCACATTGTAAAACTGTTGGCTGCATTTGTTGAAGCTTCAAATCACACAAAATTCTATGTAACTAAACAGCCTTATGCGTTGCTCTAACTTTAATCTGCTTTAGTTCATGGAAGTGCTGCTGAAGTTTTCATTTTACTTGCCCATGAAAGCACACCACTGTCAAGATTAAAAACATAACACGATGTTGGCTTTCTACCATCAAATTTTCCTGTCTAGTTTGCTTTTGAAAAAGTATTATCCTACACTTTTTATTTTTTTCAAAGACAATTTCAAACTGTAAGGTTCTTTTAATATACCTTAGCACTCCAGCCCACGTAGTTTTATGTAAATTCTGAGATTCAAGGTTCAAAAACTCCCTGGATCAAACCAACAAAAAAAACATACCTTAGTACTCACTTGGTTGCATTCCAATGTACCACCCTATGGCGATTTAAAAACCTTGATATCATACCAATTGCAAAGTTAATGTGTTGTTAGATATATTAAACATCCAACAAGCTGATAATACATTGTTCCATTAACAACATTTGATTTATCATCTTTTGAAAGCTTCCAAGCCACCTCCATTGGAGTTTTGTTGGGAACTCGGGATTACAAACTTCCATTTCGAATTTTGTTCGACAATTCTGAAGCGTACTTTGATTGTGAGATGAATATCCTTTTTTTTAACTTACAAATTTCAATTCCTAAACAATAATGCAAAAATCCTGAGTCTCTCACATTAAATGCTTTGCAAAGATTACCTTTTACTTATCAATCGACTTGGCACCATTGCCTGTGATTATCAAATTGTCAACATATACCATGATCACAATGATTTCTATTTCGCTTCCTTTCATATATAAACTGGTATCTGAATTACTTTTAAATCATTTGATTTGAGATATTGGTCAATGTTTGTGTACCATGCTCAGGGGGCTTACTTTAAACAATGCAATGTTTTGACCAATTTACATAACAAGCTTTTCCTTACCTTTGACGATAAATCCTACTGGCTGTTCCATATAGACCACCTCTTCGAAAGGCCCATCCAAAAGTGCAGTTATAACTTCCATTTGGTAAACCTGCCACCCAATCTGTGTTGCAATTGTTAGCACCATTTTAATAGTAATAGACTTTTCTATAGTAGAAAATGTTTCTTTATAATCTGTGCCTTCTTGTAGTATGTATCTGTCTTCAGTTAGCTTGGCTTTATATTTATCAGTTTAAAAAATGCTATCAATTTCTTTTTCGTTACTCTCATTTACAACCTATTTGCTTCTATATTTGAGGCAACTCAACTAACTTCCAGGTTTTGTTTTTACTTGAAGCATTAAATTCTACTTGCTTTGCATCTTTCCGTTCTCGTTTCTTACGAGCTTCATGAAAAGAAACAGGATCACGAGAATTTGCTATGTCACTCATCAAAGAAGAATTAATCTAGTAGGGTGATTTGGACCTTATTCGTCTTTCCCTATGTTGCATCTTATATGTTTTGTCATATGGAGTTGTTTTGTAAAACAATTTTAGCCTTTGTTGAGAACAGGGTTTCGGGGGAGCAGCTCCCCCCCCCCTTCGAATTGCTCTCGGAGCGTACTCCCAAAATTCGCTCTTGTCGTGCTCCCGCAAAAAAAAAATCGCTCCTTGGTTTTTTTCACAAACTTTTTGTCACAAAGATGTTCCAAACACAATTTTTTTTCAAAGAAGGAAGATTTTTGAGTAGGGCAGCCTAATATTGAAGCTTATGGCCCTAGTATTGATATGCAATGTCACTTAAGATAATTGAGAATGTCACTTTTACTTAAATTTTAACATTACCATGAAATGACTCGGGATGTTTGGCAGTTATTCCAACCTCATTGGATTTCAAATGGAGAAAGTAGAATTTTAGATCTCAGTCAAAATCCAAGAGACTTATCATTTTTTTAGGGTTTTGGGATTGGGGGGATTGCAATGTTTCCATTAGACTTTGTCATGTACTAGGGTATGATTCTCGTATTTAATCAAGAGCACCAAGCCCTCTATGTACCTTCATGTTAGTGACGTTGGTTGTCGAACTCCTCTACCATGACCCTTACTAAAAATGTACCCATCACTCAAACAAAATCTTGACTTGACATGCTACATGTTTTTTATCTTATGTTAATTTCTTAGAGGGTAATATTAAGGACAAAGATCCCAATATAGGCAACGATTTTGATGATATGTAGCTATTTGTTGTAGCATGATTCTTTTGGATGCTAGAGGCCATCTAGAGCCTATTTGTTGATGTATTTTTAGTTCAGAGATGGATTACACTTAATGCTATTTTGGTTATGTGCACCCTTACATGCTATATAAATGAGAACTTGTAACTTGTGGACGTGGTTGATGAAGATTATAACTTCTAGATGATTGATGTTATATTGGGTAATCCAGGTTGTTATGCTTTTTATATCTAATTCGTCATTCTACATGCTTTTGTTGACATATATGCATCAAAGTATATAAAAATATATATTATATAAAAATTCGCTCCTGATTCGCTCTCATACAGGGAGCTTTTGAAAATGTCGCTCCCCGCTCCTGCTTCCAAGTAACCTTGGTTGAGAACATAGTTATCGAAACCGGATTGGTCATTGAGCCAGTAGACTGCCCAGAGTGGGAACCAGTTAGAACCGTACTGAAACCGGTAAAAAAATCGAACCAAAAACCTGGTCAACCAAAAATACATAAAATATTCAAATTTTAAAGAAAAACATAGATATTCATGAGCATCCATATGAATCCAAACCTTTTATGCACAAATAAGAAAAAGTTCTCATTTATATAGCATGTAAGGGTGCACATAACCAAAATAGCACCAAGTGCAATCCATCTGTAGAAATTTCTAAATCTTAATTCTTATGAAGAAATTATTTCTATTAACCCGGTTAAGCTGCTCCTACTTATACAAGTTATCAACTGAATAAATTCAAGTTAACATCAAAGCAAAACACATAACAAATCTCTACCAATTCAGATCTAGAATAAGCACATGCACACATAGACAAAGTGACAGTTATTTCTGGACAAATTGTCTTTGGAAAAACCCAATGTAGGAAAACTGGTCTCTCGCTGCGGGAGGGCTCTATTATTAAGAATATTTCTGAATACACAACTCTGGGTTCCAGATCTGGAAAATCCTACAGAGAAAACTCTAGTTCTACAACACCTCGCTGATCTAAGACCAAAAATACTCACTGATCCACACCCTCAAACGGGATTTACAGAACTCAACCAGATCTAGGCCTAGAAACCCCAGATCTGCCCCTGAAAGACATTGCGTCAGCCTCTGAAGGCCTCCAAATGATCAGTGCTGTCACTGGAAGGGACTGCATTACCCTAGACTGGGTGATGCAGTCACTATGCTGCCCCTAAGGGTCTTTGCGTAACCCCTGAAGGGTTTCCTGAAAATCACACTGTCCTTGTTGTTGCTGCTGTCGTCTGCTACTGCTGCTGCTGCTGCTGCCTTCCTCTGCGCTGTCTTTCCGGATCTCTTCTATGTCTCTTGTGTATTCTAGACCTCGGGATCAGATCATCCCCTTGGTCTAAATTCCCCTCTCTGCAATTGAAACACTTCTGAGAATTCTTAGCAACCTCGCCCTAGAACCTCAGCTTAGCTTTAGTGCTCTGCCTCTGTGTATCTTACAAATGACCCCAAGCCTTTCCTTTATACTTTTTTCGTTGATAGATCAACGACCAAAATTAAATCTTTAATCAATGGCTAAGATTAAAAAAAAGCTTGATCCGTGTGACTTAAGACAATTCATCACAAGTTTAATTAAATTTACTTTAATTATTTTATTTTCATAAGTTTTAACTTGGGAAATACATTAAAATAATAAATAATTTAATATCTCCTAAACCAAATGAAATTTCCCAAATCCATTTCTGGAACTTGTAAATCAGGTGAACTCTAGTTCTTCCTCAAAATTTGAGACTTAGAGCACAACTGTAATATTCCTAATTAGCACCGCTAATTGGAATATTTCATTTTTGTATAGTTTTGTCGCCTTTAGTTAAATTAATAAATAAAGTGAGAAATAGGGGGTCAACTCACTTTAATAAAATAAAGTGCTTCCTAGTTGATGAACGTTGTAACTTAAAGGGGAAGGCAGGGGGTCCACACACACACATGAGGGGAGGCTCACGTAGGCTCCGGGTAGCTGCGCGAGGGTCGAGGAGGAGGTCGGGGACGCGAGTTAGGGTTTTTGAGGAGCTAACACTATAAAAGGTGGGGTTTTCATTCCATTTGGCATTATTAATATGTTGATGATATTGAGAGCTGAACTTGTCTACTTGGTAGCCGGTTGTTTAAAGTCGGTACGACAGCATTTGAGTACGGGCGAGTGTCTCCCGGTCGGAGATCTCGCCCTTGACGAGGGGACTTCGAGTGCACATACAAGACAAGGGTATTTCCTTCGGTTGCAGCAGGTGATTTGCGGTGGATTTTGGGTGGACGTTGCGAGAGGAGGCGGCGCCAGGTGAGCGCGCGGTCCGGGAGAAGGGAGACGCGGTTGTTGAGAGGACGCGGTCGTGCAGCGTTGTTGTGAGGTGATTTGGTGGTGGTTTCAGCGTCTTTCAGCCTTGGGAGATTGTTGTTTCAGCCGGAGGTTTTGCAGGAGGACTTTGGCCCCTTTTCCAGCGTATTTCTTGAGCTTCTGCGCTGTTCCTGGGAGAGACAGCGTTTTCACTAAGGAGGGTTTATTTGGTGGATTTTCGGAGGTGGAGCACTTGCTTCACGGTTTCTGGGTTTTGTCCGGAGGGTTGAGTACAGATAGCCTCCCGATTTTCATCTCATTCCGGTGAGGGGATCAGCCCCTAGTTCCAGTACATTGCAGCAACAGCTTTCTACGGCAGTTTTCTCCAGCAGCTAGGACGCAGTCTCTGTTGTAGCCATTTCTTATTCTGAGAGGGTCTTCACTTGCCTAGAGCAAGGATAGGTGCACTCATTCTGATTATCTCTTGTACCCATATATATGTATTCTCAGATTAATAAAATGGCTTAGCGTTCTGGTATTTTATGTGTACTTGTTCCATATTCTAGTTCCGACATTTTTGTTCTATATAGCTGCTTGTTGTTTTGCTGTGTATTACTGTTTATTTCCCGTTGGGATATTACAGTGGTATCAGAGCATAGTTCTGGCTCAGCCTGTGGTGCTAGCAGTCTATGATGCCCGGGGATAACCCCTACTTTGATCAGAGGAGACACCGAGACGTTGAGAGTAGGTGGGAGTTTCCCTTCGGAGAGAGGGATTCTGATCAGGAGCCACCTGAGACAGATTCAGAGCAGGAGCAGCCTGCGGGGGACACAGAGCAGCGGAACCCGATGGCAGACGATGAGGGTTCGAGGAGATGGGATACACTCCTCCATCACATGCAGGAGATGACACAGAGACTCACGTCATTAGAGGTCAGGCAGAGGGAACCCCCCAGGGTTTTTCAGATCGGTGAGGGATCGGGTATGTCCCACCACGTTCCAGTGCATGATGCTATCCCCATTGTGGCATCACATGCACCCACACTATCCACTATGCCCACATTCTTGCCAGAGGACGCAGGGGCAGGAGTACAGAGGAGTGCACAGAGGGATATTCCAGCACCCACGCGATCCACCATGCCTACCTTCTTGGCAGAGGACGCAGGGGCTGCAGCCTAGCGAGAGATAGAGCCGGGTCTGATGGGTGACCTTTTTACAGAGTACTAGGCATACGGACCGGCATTCCGAGATTCTATCACCTTCAGAGACTTTGTCCAGGTCCAGCATGACATTAGACCCCGTGATCATCACCGAGGGCACAGGCACCACCGTGATGACCACCGCGCAGCTAGTAGATTTCATTTGCCCACATTTGATGGCTCATCAAACAGTTCGGCAAAGTCTTGGGTGGAGAAGCTGGACATCTATTTCCAGCTTAACCCGATGTCGCAGTCAGAGGCCATTAAGGTGGCAACATTACATCTGGACGGTGAGGCCCAGGACTGGTGGTTCCATGGGATGACGACACTCGGACATTTTGCAGTGACGACATATGCCGAGTTTACCCGGAGGGTGATAGAGCGCTTTGACAGGAGGGATCCGGAGCAGCACTTTGTTGAGCTAACCAAGCTCAAACAGTCTGGGAGCGCAAAGACATACATTTCAGACTTCTTGAGGATTTCGGTGATGGTACCTGATTTGTCTGCGGCTCGGATGGTTTACATGTTTGTGGAGGGATTGTCAGAGCCACTTCGTGGCCTAGTCCGGTCGACCAGACCAGCTACCCTTCAGGATGCCATCCGCAGGACTCGGGACTTACAGGATGTCTTACCCAGGACTCGGACACCTTATCCCCAGAGACAGGCCTTCCAGCCTAAGGGGAAGGACACGAGGGTTCCGCCTCCCAAGGCGAATCCTGGACGAGGGCAGTTTGATGACGAGGCTAGGAGAGAGCCGAGGAGGAAGCGGTTGTGCTTCACCTGCCAGGAGCCATGGGCACCGGGACATAGGTGTGCTGCAGGGAAAGCACATTTCATTGAGGTCTTCTCCGAGAGCAGTGGAGAAGAGGATGAGGGGGATGACGTGGAGGCAGGAGATTGTTATGCAGCGCAGGGTACCTTACCACCTCCACCACCCGCAGCAGGTGGGGCATCATTTGCACCCACTGGGGGGGCTCTAGCCGCATTGCGGGGAGTTCCCAAGTACTTGACGCTGCGCGTACGAGGGACAGTGCGCGGGCAGCGAGTTTCAGTCTTAGTTGATAGTGGGGCCACCCACAACTTTATTGATGCCCAGATGGTTGAGCGGAGAGGCATACAGACAGAGGGTTTTGATGGATTTTCCGTCTTGGTCCCAGGAGATCAGACCATGGCATGTGCTCGGTATGTCCCTGAGCTATCAGTGACGATGGGCACTTATACATTGACAGATCACTTCTTTGTGGTGGATATTCCGGACACCAACCTGATATTGGGTGTTCAGTGGCTCCTTACTCTGGGGAAGGTCACGACAGATCGGAAGGCCCTAAAGATGGAGTGGGATGATCCCAAGACGGGGAGGCATGAGAAGATACGGGGACAACACACATATCCACCTTAGACGGTGTCGGCACACAGGATGGAGGCGACCTTCCGCAAGGGAGACATAGAGTGGGCGGTAGAGTTGCGGCTTCAGAGGCAGTGGATACAGGGCAGACCGTGCATCCGGAGCTACAGTCTATTCTCGATAGGTATGCAGTGGTTTTCGGGGATATTCCACCAGGGCAGCCACCGGATCGGGGGTTTGAGCATACGATCGAGCTTGAGCAGGGGATACAGGCCGTGATTACCACACCGTATAGGCATCCCAAGGCCTATCGGGACGAGATAGAGCGGGCTATCCAGGAGTTGTTGGCCCTTGGTCACATTCGGCCCAGCACGAGTCCTTTCGCTTCTTCTGTAGTGTTGGTGAAGAAGAAGGACGGCACATTGCGCAGGTGCATTGACTACAGGGCTCTGAATAAGAAGACCCTGAAGAACAAGTACCCCATCCCCAGGATCGATGAGCTGATGGATGAGTTGAGAGGAGCACGGTTCTTCTCGAAGATTGACTTGAGATCCGGGTACCATCAGATACGCGTGAGGGAACAGGACATTCCCAAGACTGCTTTCAGGTGTCACTATGGGCACTTTGAGTTTCTGGTCATGCCATTCGGGCTGACCAATGCACCTGCTACCTTCCAGTCGTGCATGAACCACATTTTCAGGGGTCATCTGAGGAAGTTTGTGCTGGTCTTCTTTGATGACATACTTATATATAGCAGGACTTGGGAGGAGCATCTCCAGCATATTGAGACAGTTTTACACATCTTGGAGGAGCAGCAGTTCTATGCCAAGCTCTCCAAGTGTGAGTTCGGGTTGACAGAGATGCTGTATCTGGGGCACATTATAGGAGTGGACGGGGTGAGAGTCCACGAGGAGAAGATCAGGGCCATCAGGGATTGGCCAGAGCCACGGAATGTGAGGGAGCTTCGGGGATTTATTGGCATTTGCACATATTACAGGGAGTTCGTCAAGGGCTTCTCTCAGCTTGCTGCACCCCTCACAGATTTGACGAGAAAGGGGGCATTCAGTTGGTCGGACACAGCACAGCGAGCTTTTGACAATTCAAGGAGGTGATGAGCAGTTGCCCTGTGCTGGCGTTGCCAGATTTTACACAGCCTTTTGTCCTAGAGTGTGATGCATCAGGAGAGGGGATTGGTGCAGTTTTGATGCAGGGCGGTCACCCGATTGCTTTTGAGAGCCGGAAGCTCCTTCCACACGAGAGGTTGTATCCCATATACGACAAGGAGATGTTGGCCATCATGCATGCATTGGCCAAATACCGACAGTACCTAGTGGGTAGCAGATTCAGGGTGAGGACAGATCATAACAGCCTGAGTTACTTTCTGGAGCAGAAGCAGTTGCAGGAGAGGCAGCAGAAGTGGATCGGCAAGATCCAAGCCTATGACTTTGACATAGAGTATGTCAAAGGCAAGAATAACGTGGTAGCTGATGCCCTTTCTCGTAGACCGGCCACGTTATCACTTATGAGCCTGGACGCTGATTGGAGGGCTCGACTGCTGGTTGAGTACTCCAAGGACAGGTTTGCATGTGAGGTCCTGGATGGGCAGGTAGCAGATGACAGGTACAGGGTGGTCGATGAGATCATCTATTACAGGGACAGGATCTTCTTGACTGAGGGATCTCAGCTCAGGAAGAAGATACTCCAGGCTTCACACGATTCTCCATTGGCGGGCCATCAGGGGTTCACCAAGACCTACCGGGCTATTCGGGAGAGGTTCTCGTGGAAGGGCCTCAAGGAGGACGTACTCCAGCATGTCAGGGAGTGCGATGTTTGCCAGCGAAACAAGGGAGAGATGAGCCATCCTGCAGGGTTGTTGCAGCCTCTTCCCATTCCGGAGGGGAAATGGGAGAGCATCTCGATGGACTTCATCACGGGGTTGCCCATAGTGCAGGGCAAGGATTGCATCTTCGTAGTCGTTGACCGGCTGACGAAGTATGCCCATTTTTTTGCCATATCCGCACATCACACAGCAGCGCAGGTGGCTGAGCTGTTCTTTAGGGAGATTTTCAGATTACATGGTCTACCCAAGACCATCGTCAGTGACAGGGACAGCCGCTTCATGGGCGGATTCTGGCAGGAGCTCTTCCGATTAGTGGGGACCGAGTTGACACCGAGCACTAGTTATCACCCCCGGACGGACGGGCAGACAGAGATAGTTAACAAGTAGCTGGAGGGCTACTTGCGTAACTACGTCAGTGGACAGCAGAGGGCATGGCTGAAGTGGCTGCATTTGGGCGAGTACTGCTACAACACAACGCATCATATGTCTATTGGTATGTCACCTTTCTATGCTTTGTATGGATATCATTCCTTATCTTTTGTGGACATGATGTTTGGTGTTAGCAGGGCTCCGAGAGCCAAGTTATGGATCCAAGAGAGCCAAGATATCCTCCGAGCTCTCAAGGACAACATAGCCACAGCACAGAATCAACAGAAGTTGTATGCTGATAAGGGTCGGGTGAAGAGGCACTTCGAGGTAGGGGACTTGGTCTACCTACGACTATAGCCATACCGACAGTCTTCGCTCAAGCAGAAGGGGGCGGAGAAGCTTAAGCCCCACTTTTATGGGCCATACAGGGTGATACGCAGGATCGGGCAAGTTGCATATGAGTTGGAGCTGCCCCAAGGCAGCAAGATTCATAACATCTTTCATGTATCATGCCTGAAAAAGGCGCTGGGCCAGCAGGTGACAGTCACAGAGGAGCTACCACCCACGGATGATGAGGGGCATCTGGTGTTGCAGCCGGAGGCTATTATTGACACTAGGGAGAGGCAGCTGCGGAGCAGGAGGATCAGGGAGTTCTTGGTAAGATGGAAGAACTTGCCGGATGAGGATGCCACTTGGGAGGATGAGAGGATATTGCAGCATCCATCACTTCAGTTGCTTGAGGACAAGCAAGGTTCTGCCGGGGGAGACTGTAATATTCCTAATTAGCACCGCTAATTGGAATATTTCATTTTTGTATAGTTTTGCCGCCTTTAGTTAAATTAATAAATAAAGTGAGAAATAGGGGGTCAACTCACTTAATAAAATAAAGTGCTTCCTAGTTGATGAACGTTGTAACTTAAGGGGAAGGCCTTGGGGGTCCACATGCACATGAGGGGAGGCCTCACGAAGGCTCCTAAGGTAACTGCGCAGGTCAAGGAGGAGGTCAAGGACGCAGTTAGGGTTTTTGAGGGAGCTAGCACTATAAAAGGTGGGGTTTTCACTCCATTTGGCATTATTGATATGTTGATGATATTGAGAGCTAGACTTCTGTCTACTTCAGCACGCCGGTTGTTTAGTCAGTCTGCAGCACTGTTTAGTGCGAACTGAGTGTCTCCGGTCGGAGATCTCGCCCTTGGCCCCGGGGGACTTCGAGTGCCTGCTCGGGCAAGGTATTTCCTTCAGTTTCTGTAGGTGATTTGCAGTGGGTTTTGGGTGGACGTTGCAGAGGAGCTGGCCCCTTGGAGTGACTGCGCAGTCCAGGAGAGAGGACGCAGTTTCAGCAGGGAGGATGCAGTCATTGTTGTGCAGCGTTGTTGTGAGGTGATTTGGTGGTGGTTTCAGCGTCTTTCAGCCTTGGGAGATTGTTGTTGATGGGAGGTTTTTGCGGAGACTTTGGCCCTTTTCCGGCGGTAACAACGAGCTTGCGGCTGTTCACAGGAGAGACATCGTTTCCGAGAGGGTTTATTTGGTGGATTTTCGGAGTTGGAGCACTTGCTTCACGGTTTCTGGGTTTTGTCCGGAGGGTTGAGTACAGATAGCCTCCCGATTTTCATCTCATTTCGGTGAGGGGATCAGCCCCTAGTTCCAGTACATTGCAGCAGCAGCTTTCTACGGCAATTTTCTCCAGCAGCTAGGACGCAGTCTCTGTTGTAGCCATTTCTTGATACAGAGGGTCTTCACTAGAGCAGGTAGGTGCACTCATTCTGATTATCTCTTGTACCCATATATATGTATTCTCAGATTAATAAAATGGCTTAGCGTTCTGGTATTTTATGTGTACTTGTTCCATATTCTAGTTCCGGCATTTTTGTTCTATATAGCTGCTTGTTGTTTTGCTGTGTATTACTGTTTATTTCCCGTTGGGATATTACAACAGCTGATGCTACCCCAGATACACAAAATCTCAACACTCCTTCTTAGCATCAAGGGTGTGCTCTAGCAATACATCACAATTATGCATTACATGATTTTGGGCACTGGTTCTGTACTGCTGAAGCTTGGCCTCCTGCCACTCAACTCTGTACTGCTGCTGCCATTCTGTACTGCTGCCCATGACTCTGCCACTGCCACTGCAACCACTGTACTGCAGCTCCCTTTCAATATGCTGCATCTGTGCTGCTCATAGCACTGCCACTGCTGATTTGCTGCACTGGAACTTCAGTTGTTGAGAGAAACAACTGAATCTCCTGCCCAATCTTTTACAGACAAGTTAGATGGGCTGCATCATCAGTGAAGCTCCATAGGCTACAAATTTGTGCTGGCATCCAAAGAACGATGCACAGCTACAACTCTGCTAGCGTAGTCAGATTCCCTTTGCACTACTGAAGTCACATAAGCTCCTTGTGCTGAAATCTATCACGTTGCTGCTGCACTGCGCTGTCTCTCTGAAGCTCTCTACGCTGCTGTAGCTCTGCACTGCGCTGCTGAAGTCACATCAGCCTTTGCGCTGCTACTGCTTCTACGCTGCTGCTGCTATGCTCTGCGCTGCTCCTCCCAACTTCCAGATCTGCCTCTGCTTTTGCCTCATCTGTGATCTATGCACCCAATGCTCCACTTGGCCCGCTACTGTCTTAAGGCTGTCGTAGCTCGCTTGTGATCCAAGAGATGAGCTACTCAAGGATCCTGCCTTACTTCGATGTAGCTCCTCTACATGTCCATGTCACCCCACCTTCGTGGTTCATGAGCACTCATGGCTACATCATTTCCTGACCCATCATTTGCCACCGCTGCTTTGGAAGAAGATGCTTCCTTGTCCTTTTTCTTTTCTGGACAATGGCTGGCAAAATGTCCCATTTCGCCACATTGGAAGCACTTGATCTTAGAAAGATCCTTCTTCTTCTTCGGCTGCATCTTCCTCCTCTTCTTTCTTTACTTTGCTCAACGCAGGGCTGTGCTGCTTCTTGGTGAACCTTCGTAGTTCTTCTTGTCGCAGGATCAACCACAAGCTGTCCCAATTTGGGAGGTCCGCTCTGCCCAAGATACTTTGGACAAAGGTTTCCCACTCATCTGTGACTGCATTGAGGGCAGTCCTGACTATCACTGCATCATCTACGGTTGCACTCGTTGCAGTCAACTGATCCCTGATTGACTGCAATCTGAAGAGGAAGTGCTCGATGTCTTCTCCCTTGATCATCATGAATGACCTCATTTGGGCCTCCAACAACATCTTTCTTTGGACTGATTTTCCCTCATATAGGGAAGTCAAGGCCTTCCACATCTCATTAGCTGTCTTCTTCTCAGCTATGCGTGGTACAATATGGTCCTTGATGCTGTCCATCATCAGCCATGCTGTCCATCATCAGCCACTTGGCATGCCCAGCAGCTTCTCTATGCTTCCATAGGAGATCCGCATCTGTCGGTGTGGCCAGGGTCTGCTTTGCATGGTTTCTTAGACCGTATGCCTCAAAGACAATCAGGATCCTAGCTTTCCACACCGAAAAGTTTGAGAGGCCCTCTAGCCTATCCTGATCACGCAGTCCATGAGGAGCCATCTGCTCAGAATGTGTTGGAGCTCCTCTTTTCTATGCTAGAGATCTTGGATCTAGGGTCCTTTCCGAACTGGAAACCCTCAGCTCCCTCTGACACTTTATTTTCCTCCTTGGAAATCTACCAAATCAACTGTGATTCAGCTTCTTCTTTGATTCTCTGACCAAACTGCAAGTTTCCTTTGGCAAGAAACTCTCTGAGAAGATGATCTCTTCCCAAACTTTGTCACTTGTGCTAAGGTTAAAAATCTGAAAACTTCAGAAGTTTAACCCCACCAACTCTTATGAATTTTTGCAACTTTTCTGCAGACTTTTTTTGGATATGACAGATTCGGATTTGAATCACACTGGCTGGCTTCAGACCCAACCAGCGCTGTTTTTGAGCTGCCTCTGTGCAGTAATTGCATGGGCTTGCTAGGATACAGCGCTGGACAACGTCACCCTTCCCTCTGCGTGAATCTCCTCCTGAAAACTGCGCTGTCCCTTCAGATCTGCTTTTTTGCTGCCTTTCCAGCTTCTTTCTGCAGCTAGATCCTTCAGATGCTTCAGCTGGTGACCCTTCTAGATCTGCAATTGCTCTGATACCATGTAGAAATTTCTGAATCTTAATTCTTATGCATAAATTATTTCTGTTAATCTGGTTAAGCTGCTCCTACTTATACAAGTTATCAACTGAATAAATTCAAATTAACATCAAAGCAAAACACATAATAGATCTTTACCAATTCAGATCTAGAATAAGCACATGCACACATAGACAAAGTGACACAGTTAGTTCTAGACAATCTGTCCCCGGAAAAACCCAATGTGGGAAAACCGGTCTCTGGCTGCTGGAGGGCTCTATTATTAAGAATATTTCTGAATACACAACTCTGGGTTCCAGCTCTGGAAAACCCTACAGAGAAAACTCTAGATTTGCATCACCTAGCTGATCTAAGACCAAAAACACTAACCGATCCACACCCTCAAATGGGATTTAGAGAACTCAGCCAGATCTAGGCCTAGAAACCCCAAATCTGCCCTTGAAAGACACTGCGTTAGCCTCTGAAAGCCTCCAAATGCTCAGCGCTGTCACTGGAAGGGACTGCGTTACCCTAGACTGGGTGACGCAGTCACTACGCTGCCCCTAAAGGTCTCTGCGTAACCCCTGAAGGGTTTCCTGAAAATCACACTGTCCTTGCTGCTGCTAAATCACACTGTCCTTGCTGCTGCCGTCTACTCCTGCTGCTGCTGCCTTCCTCTGCACTGTCTTTCTTGATCTCTTCTCTGTCTCTTGTGTATTCTAGACCCCGGGATCAGATCATCCCCTTGGTCTAAATTCCCATCTCTGCAACTGAAACACTTCTGAGAATTCTTAGCAACCCCATCCTAGAATCTCAGCTTAGCTTCAGTGCTCAGCCTCTGTGTATCTTACAAATGACCCCAAGCCTTTCCTTTATACTTTTCTCGTTGACAAATCAATGGCCAAGATTAAATCTTTAATCAATGGCTAAGATTAAAAGAAAGCTTGATCCGTGTGACTTAAGACAATTTCATAACATGTTTAATTAAATTTACTTTTAATTATTTTATTTTCCTAAGCTTTAACTTAGGAAATACATTAAAATAATTAATTAATTTAATATCTCTTAAACCAGATGAAATTTCCCAAATCCATTTCTGGGTCTTGTAGATCAGGTGAACTCTAGTCATTCCTCAAAATTTGGCACCTAGAGCACAACTAATGCTACCCCAAATACACAAAATCTCAACACTCTACATCTAAAATACATCAACAAACAAGCTCCACATGGCCTCTAGCATCCAAAAGAATTATCCTACAACAAATACCTACAGATCATCAAAATCATTGCCTATATTGGGATTTTCGTCATCAATATCACCCTATAAGCATTAGAATAAGATAGAAAAACCATAGCATGTCAAGTGAAGATTTTGTTTGAGTGATGGGTATTTTCTTTAGTAGGCTCATGACAGAGGAGTTCAACAACCAATGCCACTAACATCAAGGTACATAGAGGGCTTGGTGTTCTTGATTAAATACTAGTTCCATACCCTTGTACATGAGAAAATCCAGTGCAGCGTTGCAATTCCCCCAATCCCGAAATCCTGGAAAACTGTTAAGTCTAATGGATTTTGAGTGAGATCTAAAATTCTACTTTCTCCATATGAAATCCAATGAAGTCAAAACCACTCTCAAACATCTTGAGTCATTTCATGGTAATGTTAAAAATTTAAGTAAAAAGATGAAAATGAAAGATAAAGGAGAACGTCACTTTTACCATGAAATGCATAGCAATAGTAGGGCCATGTGCTTTAATATTAGGCACCTATTCTGGGTTAGTGTCCGACTAAGATAAACATTCAAAGAAAAAAGCAAAACATGCCCCACTTGCTGCGTTCTACGTGGCTTTACCATATTGAACTGAGAAAAAACAGTTCAAATCACCGGTTCGAACCGGTTTTTGCCTCAAAACGGTTGGACTGATATGAACCGGGCGGTCTGGTTCGGTACTGTTAATTTTAGTTAACAATGGTATGTTCTATGCTTAACACAATTTACTTCAATATTCCTTTAGCAACCCAATAACAATATCCAATTATTTCCAATAGCAATCACATTAACCATTAATCACATTGACAGTAAATGCAGATAGAACATAAAACAAATGCAGAAGACAGGCCAAGACAAGAGAACACCGTGTAATATTCCTAATTAGCAACAGCTAATTGGAATATTCGATTTTTGTATAGTTTTGCCGACTATAGTTTATTAATAAATAAAAGTGAGAAGAGGGGTTTAACTCACTTAAGTAAAATAAAGTATCTCCCTAGTAGCACAACGTTATAACTTATGGGGAGCCATGGGGGTCCAACACCACGTAGAGGAGGGGGCCCACGTAGCCTCTAGGAGCTTCTGCGCAGATTGAGGAGGAGCACGTGGAGGAGAGGGAGACCACGTTAGGGTTTTGGAGAGAGGCCAACATTATAAAAGGTGGGAGAGCCTTCTCATTTGGCATTCTTGTTGTTGATGATATTTGAGCTAGACTTTGTCTTCTTGAGCACGCTGGTTGTTTAGCCTGTCTGCAGCACTGTTTAGTGCGTTGAGTGTCTCCGGTCGGAGATCTCACCCTTAGCCCCGGGGGACTTCGAGTGCCTGCTCGGGTAAGGTCATTTCTTCAGTCTTTAACGGGAGGTTTGGTTGGTTGTTTTGCTGAGGAGCTGGGCTTCTCTTGTGACTGCGCAGTCCCTGGGAGAGAGGACGCAGTTCTACTTGGAGGTGTTCCGTTGCGGGGTTTTCTGCAAGAGTTTCAGTTGATATCCAGAGGAGAGGATCAGTCTTTGCTTGCCAATAGGAGGTTTCCTGAGGAGTTGGTGGCACAGTTTCAGCTATTATCATTTGGCATCTGCGCTGAGCCTTGCAGGGGCAGCGTAATTCCTTGAGGAGGGTTTCTTTGGTGATTTTCGGAGGCTGACCATTTTTGATATGGTTTCTGGGTTTTGTCCGGGGTGGTGAGTACAGGTGGTCTGCAGATTTTCAGCTCATTCCGGCAAGGGGATCAGCCCCTAGTTTCAGTCCATTCCAACAACAGCAATTTTACGGCAGTTTTCCAGCAGCTGGGACGCAGTTTCTTATAGCAGCCATTTCCTGTGTTTCTGAGAGAGTTCTTCACTTGCCTTGAGCAAGAATAGGTGCTATCATTCTGATCATCTATTGTATTTCATTATATTCTTAGATTAATAAAATGGCTTAGCATTCCCGACATTTTTATGAGTATTTTCTTTATGTTCTATTTCTGGCATTTTCTATATTGTCGTATGCTTGTATTGCTGTCTATTTCCCTTTCGGGATATTACAGTAGTATCAGAGCATAGTTCTGGCTCAGCCTGTGGTCTATGACATCGGGAAAGAGATCATACAGAGGTTTGCTGGAATTTTGGAGAGCAATAGCAGTTGCAGTACCAAAAACGAAATTGGAAAAAGGGCTAAAATACAAAGGGTCAAATTTTGAAGTTTGGAATTAGAAGAAACCCTTTTGAGGTTTTTCTGGGTTTTGGGCAAGGATCACCTTCCCAAGTTCCTAGAATTTTCTGAGTAGTTTTCAGTGGGTAAATCAGAGGCCAAAGACAAGTCGCAGTATAGTTTTGGAGTAGCAGTGCCATTTCATGAGGAGCCTGTAGACACATAGCAGGAGGAGCCGATGGCAGGTGATGATGGTGCAAAGAGATTTGGGGAGATGCTCCTCAAATCAGTACAGGATCTGCGAGGCAGATTGAGGTGATGGGACAGAGATTCACTGCTGTGGAGGCTAGACAGCGTGAAACCCCAAGGGGTTTCCAGATTGGCGAAGGTTCAGGCACATCCCACCATTTGTCGGAGCATGATGCCACTCAGCATATGGCATCACATACACCCACATGTTCTACCATGCCCACTTTTCTGGGTGCAGACACAGGGGCAGGAGCACAACAGGAGCCAGAGCCTAGCCACATGGGTGATTATTTCGCTGAGTATCAGGCATATGGGCAGGAGTTCAGGGATGCCCTTCCATTCAGAGATTTTGTTCAGCTCCAGCGGGATAGCTGACCTCGCAACTTTCACAGAGGGAACAGGAAGTCACATGACGGGGGCTTGTGGCGCACAGTGGGTAGATTCCATCTACCGACATTTGACGGGTCATCCGAGCGTTCGGAAAAAGCTTGGGTGGAGAAGTTGGATACCTCTCTCCAGCTTGACCGAGTATCAGAGAGGGAAACCATCAAAATGGTTACCTCGCACTTGGAGGATGAGAGCACACAGGATTGTAGGGAGTTCGAAGATACACCTAGTGTGACAGAGGACTCACCCTCATTAGAGACCTCCTTGACCGTGCCGGTTGATATCGTAGTGGAGAAGGTAGAGCCTACACTAGTAGAGCCATCCATTGAGGTGATGACCGGAGACGTGTCCGAGTCTTCGGGTGGTAGTAGCACACAACAGATGGGTGAGGCGACGGGAGATGTATCCACATTCGATGAGGCACTAGGAGATACAGAGGGATTGGATGATGGTCACAGACAGCGGTATCATCGGCTTCGGGCAGACCTTCGAGTTTTGAAAGGGAAGGCCACGTCAGTACAGGAGGCCATTTTGTTGCAGGTCAAGGAGTTGGAGGGCATGAGAGTGGCTTGTGCCAAGTCGGCGGCCAAGTTGGCTTGCATTGGGGAACGACTGGATTCCCTAATGGTACAACCAGAGGGCACGTTGGAGCGTCAGTTCATTCCCCTTCAGGCATGCATGGACGGGACTAGCAGCGTCGTTGGGTTACCTCTTCCCATTGGAGAGAGAGAGACGGAGCCACCTAGTCAGATCTCATACGTTGACTTGGATAGTGGTATGAGACGACCAGAGTTGCACAGGGTACAACATCCACATGTTGAGGTTGGATGGCGAGAGATTTTGAGTTGGTACCCGGTGGAGTGGGTTATGGAGATGGTGGTGGACCCAAGTATAGTTCAGCAGGAGTTTCCAGGTGCTGGGAGTACAGGATTCCCAGATTGGCATTGGGATCCAGGTAGGATCACCTATCATTTTCCAGGCAGGTCGATTGACTATGTCTTGGAGGGTACAGTTGGCCTAGGAGTTGAGCATGCACATTTTCTAGGGGAGTTTTGGTTAGCTCCAGTGGCCAACCAGTTTATGGGAAGACTTCCTAGGTTGTCTTGGTATGACACTTATACACGGGATCACGGGGTGGTCAACATACCTTGGCAGGAGCTTGTCGGAGGAGGTGGCATTGGCAGGCCACTAGATGGCGCCTTGTATGGGGCCAAGGATTCTTCACCTTTGTGTGGGGCACAGAGGACGCAGTGGAGCCGAGCAGTGGTGGTAACACTACTGACACATACGGAGATTCACTTCTCGGACCCCTCGAGGAGGATTTGGAGTGATGATCCATTTGTCGGCGGGTATAGTGATGCGACGGTGGAGATGATGATACCGATTGGAGGAAGTCCAACATGTAGAGGCACAGCTCTAGGACACCACATCCAGGGATGTGTGGGAGCCTCTAGCATTGAGCAGTTGACTTCCGGTGGACACAGAGTTGCACGGTGTTGTACCGTAGTGTGTGGGATTGCATTGTGGAGTAGGAGTGTCCTACATCACATTGAGAGCATGTGAGGAGTGACCGATCCCTGGACACAGTCATGGCACGAGATGGTACAGGGTGGTGCAAAAATAGCTTGGGGTATCCAGCAGTATACAGAGGTATGCCTCGATGTGCAGTGGCATGTCGAGGAGTACATGGATGATCAGTGGTATGCGAGGGCATATGGTGCTGCACAGCAGGGATTTAGAGTGTTGCATCCAGGGAGACTCACAGATAGGGACACCAGGCTTACCTTTGGGAGTAGTTCACCCAGAATCGATGAGGAGACATATGAGCAATACTTGATGGTATCAGTGGGGACTCACGTATCCGACCCTCTTCTACATCACTCACTGGCACAGTTGATTTTGTTGTTGTCCTTTGACACTTTGGGCATAAGCAGCCGGGTACACGAGGCTCACCCAAGATATTTGGATGACACTCAACACACTAGGCGAGAGACCTCTCAGCAGTGGCACTGGGTTGTTTTACTAGTTGACAGCCACAGGTCCAGGGATGAGATGATCCTCTACAGGGGTGGCACATCGGTCATCGCTGAGCCTACACCCGAGGAGCGGGTCATGAGGGAGACATGCATCATTCTTCCCTCAGGGCATGTTGAGATCATGCATGAGCAGAGGATAATCGGTTCAACAGAGGTAGCATTCCAGCATGCGTCTAGACTCCAGACATTGTATCGACACTTCATCGAGAGGGTGGATGGCCTATTCAATGCAGATGAGGTGGCAGAGGAAGAACAGGAGGGCCTTCCTCCTGTATGCCAGGGTGAGGACTCTTCTTCATATGAGTCCATAAGATCAGTTGAGGTCGCTTCTAGGGAGCAAGAGCAGTCACGCAGGGATGGAGACAGTAGACCAGAGCTGCATTCCAGTATACAGGGTGAGCAGTCAGGGGACTCTATGGGAGATGCTCTAGGCGATGAGACACTTGTGACGATCCAGTCAGAGCTATATGTGATGGAGCCTGAGTCAGTAGAGGAGGATGCTATGCACATCATGCATGATAGTCCTTTGGGGGAGAGCTAGATGGAGGCTCACATCGAGTCAGTGATGGATATGCGGCTAACCGCGGGGTCAGCCATTGAGGAGGAGCAGTCAGATGCATTGACACTGAGTACAATGACGGCAGTTGCAGATCCATATCCTCTAGAGATGTTGGAGGTTGATGGGATTGTTATGCAGGGGGCTAGTAGACAGAAGGAGCTGTTGGATATGGTGGAGCATTCATTTTTTGGCCAACACATTGATGAGATACAGATATATGTACATACAGTCGGTCGAGCTGCAGTACTTTCAGTGAGTAGTCCTCTCCAGGAGTACATCGATGGAGCTTGCAGCATATCTTGCCCACTTTGGCCCATTATAGAGAGAGGGGTTTCCTTCTATAGGCAGCTGTCATTGGCAGACAGGGCAGAGTAGTGGGAGTTGATTACGGGTTGGCGGGAACACTTCAGGCTTGTTCCATATGTCGTTGTTATGGCTACATCGGATTCTTCTTCCAGGATGGACTGGCGGGAGATCATGAGTTGGTACCCTCTAGATGGTACGGTATTCTTCGTAGGGAGCACAGTCGAGCAGGGGCCCTTGGACATAACAGAGGTTATAGATTCCAGCTGGCAAGGTGGCACAGGACATCATTTCTTCAGCACTCCATCCCGATTTCAGGAGAGCAGGATCAACATGGGATTGAGTCACAACTTGGATTGGAGAGAGTTGATGAGTTGATATGCAGCATATGTAGCTACAGGTACAGTGCAGCAGGAGCCCGGGAGCATTGATGCTTGTTGGTGGTCTTCACCTCTTAGAGCATTGGTCATAGCCAAAGGCAATGCATAGTCCGAGCCGTGGGACTTGTGCGATTATTGGCCACGGTGGCGATGGGATCCGGGAGGATTATTGGTTGGCTGGTACTGTGAGAGGTCACTTTGGGATCCTGGCATTGAAATATCCCTTCGTATCAGGGTGACGCAGAGGTCAGAGAGGTTTCAGTGGGACCCAGGCACATTTTGCAGTATCGGTGGGGAGCATCAGCTAGAGAGGAGGCTTGTTCAAGCGTTGCTTGAGGACAAGCAATTTTTGCTGGACGAGGATGCCACTTGGGAGAATGAGAGGATTTTGCAGCATCCATCACTTCAATTGCTTGAGGACAAGCAACATTTTGCCGGGGGAGATTGTAATATTCCTAATTAGCAACAACTAATTGGAATATTCAATTTTTGTATAGTTTTGCCGACTATAGTTTATTAATAAATAAAAGTGAGAAGAGGGGTCTAACTCACTTAAGTAAAATAAAGTATCTCCCTAGTAGCACAACGTTATAACTTATGGGGAGCCATGGGGGTCCAACACCACGTAGAGGAGAGGGAGACCACGTTAGGGTTTTGGAGAGAGGCCAACGTTATAAAAGGTGGGAGACCCTTCTCATTTGTTATTCTTGTTGTTGATGATTTTGAGCTAGACATTTTGTCTTCTTGAGCCTGTGTGTTGTTTGCTTTATACTGCTTACTTTATTTAGTCATTTGATACTCCCGGTGGAGATCTCATCTCATCCGGGGGACTTCGAGTGCCTGCTCGGGTAAGGTATTTCTTCAGTCTTTAGCGGGAGGTTTGGTTGGTTGTTTTGCTGAGAAGCTGGGCTTCTCTTGTGACTGCGCAGTCCCTGGGAGAGAGGACGCAGTTCTACTTGGAGGTGTTCCGGTGTGGGGTTTTCTGCTAGAGTTTCAGTTGATATCCAGAGGAGAGGATCAGTCTTTGCCAGTAGGAGGTTTCCTGAGCAGTTTGTGGCACAGTTTCAGCTATTATCATTTGGCATCTACGCTGAGCCTTGCAGAGGTAGCGTAATTCCTTGAGGAGGGTTTCTTTGGTGATTTTCGGAGGCTGACCATTTTTTATATGGTTTCTGGGTTTTATCCGAGGTGGTGAGTACAGGTGGTCTGCAGATTTTCAGCTCATTAAAATAGGGATCGGCCCTAGTTTCGGTCATTCTAACAGCTTATGATTTTACGAGCGTTTTCTAGCGAGTAGGACGATGGTTCTTATAGCGATATTTGAGGTTGTCTTTTTGAGAGGATTCTTCACTTGCCTTGAGCAAGAATAGGTGCTATCATTCTGATCATCTATTGTATTTCATTATATTCTTAGATTAATAAAATGGCTTAGCATTCCCGACATTTTTATGAGTATTTGCTTTATGTTCTATTTCTGGCATTTTCTATATTGTCGTATGCTTGTATTGCTGTCTATTTCCCTTTCGAGATATTACACACCGGATTTGGCGGATGCTAGGGAAAAACCCTTTGATCAGTTCGTCTTATTATTATTCAATAGTTCAACAAAGAGAGAGAGAGAGAGTACAAAAATCAAATTGACTTGCCCAATACACAGTCAAATCAACTCCGTCAAATTATGTAGTCAACTGTAGTCAAACTTTAGCCCTAACCAGAAAGTCAACGCTGGTCAAAACAACAGCAATACACCTCCTTTAAAGCTCGGTCAAAGACAGTAAAATATGGCCTCCAGCAGTGGTCAAAATCAACCCAAAACAGTCACAAAAACTATGGTCAAACTCGGTAAACTGTGGTCAAATAGGCTTGCAGTCAACATAGGTCAAACAGTCTGAAATTTTGCAATTTCGGTTTTGTGATTTAGCCCAAAAATTCTCGGTTTTTGTGCCTAGCAGTACGGCCTGCAAAAATTGAATTTTCCTACAAAAAAATTTGAAGTCAAACTTGGTCAAGAACACCTCGGTCAATGCTGGTCAAGCTTGTCCCTGAAGTCTGAAATTTAGCTTGCAATTCTGTCCCAGAAAATTTCGTCCTCCTTGCCACACGTGTGAGAGAGAAGCTGCCTAGTAGCTATACGAACCAATCTGATGAAGAGAGAGAAGAATGTGTGAGTGATGGATGTCCAAATGAGGTCCGAGGTCACTTCTATTTATACAATTCATCGTGGGTGAAGAGCGCCGTCTATTGGGCTTCTTGAGCCTACATTACGCTGAGCCCGACTTGAACAATTTGCAAATGTGTGGGCATAAATTCAAAATCACACTTTTGCTTGTTCGAATGAGATGATCTCTAGATCAATTTTGGTCCTCTCGAGATGAGGAATTTAATGCAATCATCATCTCCATCAAATGAGCCATCCCAAGGTGGAATTTGGCCTTTGTTGCCAATTTTAACATTCCCTCTCAGCTAGGTATAATTCCACCTACCAATCCAACTGTTGTCACTGATCATCATGCCATCCTATCGACGAGTACCATCTATGTCGTCTCTGCTCTGATATGCTTTGTTGAACCATGAAGTAATAATGAAGAATTGATCGAGAGTGAGTCAGAAGACCTTGCTACTCTCCATTGACAAAAGTCATTCCAGAGGTAGAACCTCAATTGATCCCAGATCAATTTGTTGAACACTATGCATCCTAGTCATAGGGAGTATGGCAGTACACGATGTGTCCATCGGTAGTGCTATGGTCCCTAACCACTGTTCCCAACTCATTGGCCAGATGAGAGGTACTTCCCATGTGTCCTAGACTACATGGATAGGATGATGCATAAACACTAGCAGGGAAAGAATATATCACATCCTGCTCACAACCACATGTAGGGAAAGGAGAAACCACATCCTACAACACATATCATAACCACATTTAGGGAAAGGATAAACCGCATCCTACATGCATGCAAACCATCGAGAGTAGGGAAAGGAGAAACCACATCCTATAAACACATATCATAACCACATGTAGGGAACGGATAAACCGCATCCTACATGCATGCAAACCACCGAGAGTAGGGAAAGGATGAACCCTGTCCTACATGCATGCCAACCAATCAATCGTAGGAACAATCCTAATCGTGGGGAAAGTGTGAACCACATCCCACTGACATATCAACCATCAATCATAGGGAATGAGCATCTTACATGTGGGGAAAGGGTGAACCATGTCCCATCGACATGTCCACACGCAGATGCCTGAATGCATCTCTCACTGGGGTATCCGCAGGAGAAGGTGAACCACTCATCCTGCTCATATGCCGTAGGAGAAGGTGAACCACTCATCCTATGCATATGTCATCAATAGTAGGGGAAGGTGAACCACTCACCTTGTACATAGCGCACCACTAGGGGAAGGTGAACCTCTCACCCTATGGTCGCTCATAGCTCCAAGAAGTACCCCAAGCCCCCAGGAGCTCCTAGAGCTCAGTGTCCAACTCATGCAGGACCCTCATAGGAGGGTATTTCCACGAATCCAAGTCTCTCACGGAAGGCTAAGAATTTAACCTTCACTAAGGGCTTTGTGAGAGTGTCTGCGACCTGTTCATAAGTCCTGACGTGATGGAGCCTTATTGCTCCCCGCTGTACCATATTTCGGATAAAGTGGTACCTGATATCAATTTTCTTGCAGTGGTCATGGAACATGGGATTCTCTGAAAGGCAAATCCCACTTTGGTTGTCGCAGTAGATCATGGTGGTATCCAACACATGCTCAAATAGCTCACTAAAGAGCTTCCTCAACCAAACAACTTCACAATAGACCAAACTAACAACAATGTTTTCGGCCTCGGCAGTGCTTAAAGCAACCGATTTCTGCGTCTTGCTCATCCAAGTTATAGAAGCTGACCCCAATGAGAAGCTTCATCCAGATGTGCTCTTACGATCCACCACACTGCTAGCCCAGTCAACATCAGTATATCCATGTAGCCTCAAATTCCCAATAATGTATCTCAAACCATATGATTGTGCCTCGAAGATATCTCAAGAGATTCTTGGTAGCAATCCAATGTATGTGATGAGGATCGACCATAAATTGACTCAATGTATTCATAGCAAAGCATATGTTCAGACGAGAGTTTACCAGGAACATCAGGGTCCCCACAAGTTGTCGATACTCTGTAGGATTTTCCAAATCGAGCCCAACAACACTTCCACATAGCTTCTTGAAGTTGAGTTCCATCAGAGTAGACACAGACTTGCATTCCACCATCCCACATCTCTCAAGCAACTTCACAATGTATTTTCCTTGAGAAAGGAAAATCTCACTTGGCTTTTGCCAGAACTCCAAGCCTAGGATGTAGTGCATCAACCCTAGGTCCTTCATCTCGAATTCAGAAGCCAACTCCCTCTTGCTTTGATAAATGAGAGGGTCTGCACTTGTCAGGAAGAGATCATCCACATAAAGTACCAGAATGAGAGGTCTGTCCTTTTCAACCTTGAAGTATAGGTTCAAGTCAAATTCGCTCTTTGTAAATCCCAACTTCATAAGATAGCCATCAATCCTCTCATACCAAGCCCTAGGGGCTTGCTTCAACCTATAGAGGGATTTCTGTTCATTTGTCGGAGATTCATCCAATTTTCCTGCATAATCATCATTGTACTTACTTGGGATAAGAAGATCTTTGACTTTCCCATGGGCAGAATCTTCATCGAAGGTGACATCATGACTTATTTCTACTTCTCTTTGACCAGGCACATGGATTCTATATGCCTTTGAAGTTTCATTGTAGCCCACAAACGTTTCTTTCTTCTCAGATGCATCTAGCTTGTTTCTTTTGTCTTTCAGCACATGAAAATATGCGGGACAACCAAAAATTCTAAAATGAGAAACATCAGGTTTCTTACTAGTGAAAACTTCTTCGGGTGTCTTGAAGTCCAATGCTTGATGTGGGTATCTATTTTGAACATATATGACAGTGTTGGCAGCTTCTCCCCATAAGAACTTAGGTAGGCCTTGGTCATGAAGCATGGCACGAGTAGCTTCTATGGTTGTTCGATTCTTCCTTTCGACAACTGCATTTTGCTCGGGAGTATATGCAGTAGTGGTCTCCCTCTTAATGCCAACTTCTCTATAATAGTCATTGATGTGGGTATCTATTTTGAACATTTATGACAGTGTTGGCAGCTTCTCCCCATAAGAACTTAAGTAGGCCTTGGTCATGAAGCATGGCACGAGTAGCTTCTATGGTTGTTCGATTCTTCCTTTCGAAAACTGCATTTTGCTCGGGAGTATATGCAGTAGTGGTCTCCCTCTTAATGCCAACTTCTCTATAATAGTCATTGAATTCATTTGATTCATATTCGGTCCCAGTATCGGTCCTCAATATTTTGATCTTCTTCCATGTTTGATTTTCAACCAAGGCTTTGAAAGAGAGGAAACATTTGAACATTTCGTCCTTCTTCTTCAAGAAATAGATCCATGTTTTGCGGGAGAAGACATCCACAAAAATTGCATAGTACAAGTATCCTTCCAATGCTATTACAGGAAACATTTAGATATATCAGAATGGACCAATTGAAGAATGTTGGTAGGTTGACTCTGACTTGAGGGGAATGGTCCCCTTGTATGTTTCCCAACTGCACAACCCTGACAAACAACTAAATGATCTATGTTGAATTCGGGCATACCTGTGACCATCTTTCTTACATTAGGTAAGGCTTTGTAATGAAGGTGAGCAAACCTCTGGCACCATAATTCAGACTGAAGAGAAGTGTCGCAAATCATCGCTCCCAAAGGACTTCCTCTAACCTGATAGAGACCTTCAACCCTAAATCCAAATGTAAATGCATCTTTCGGGTTCCTTTGCCAAATACGTACCTTCCCATCAACGAATGCTACCTTGAAGCCTTTGTCTTCCATCGTAGAAGTAGATACTAGGTTCTTCTTCAAATAAGGTACATACAATATATCTTGTAGATGAAGGATTTGACCTTGATTCAAGTGAAGAGTGACAGTCCCTATCCCTTTCACAGGGTAGGTGGCATTGTCTCCAAGTATGATTTCCAAATTAATCTTCCTTTCAATCAAATTAGAGAGGGCCTCCTTGTACCCAGTGAAGTGCCTTGAGGCACCACTATCAATCAACCAATTGTCCAAAGTGTTCGGAGGAGAGGCAGAAGTGAGGGCATAAATAAGATAAAATTCTTTTTGCTTTTCTACAACATTAGATTCCTCATACCTAGAGTTTCTAGACCTTTTGGGAGGTCGACCATTTCCATATCGAGCAGCGGGAGCATTCCTCTTTCCTTTCTTGTTGAACCTGTTATTCCTTTGATTGCCATTGTCTTTGAAATTGTTGCGATTGTTGTTGTTGTCATCATCCCGTGGAGTATCCTTCTTATGAGGACACTCTCTAGCATAGAGGCCAAACTTGTTACAATTGAAGCATCTTCCCTTTCTTTCTTCTTTGAATCGCTGCTTGAATCCTTGACCTTTTTTCTTTGAACCAACATTGTTCTTCTTCTTAGCATGAGCAGAGAATGCAGTGGGCTCATTTCCATTTGAAGGCTTGCCTCTCTCTATCATCCTCGTCTCTTCTTGAGTGCATCTAGTCAATAATTTGTCGAAACCAGGAATCCTGTCATTGTTAAGAATAGTGGTGCTAAACACATCCCATGCTCATGGGAGACCTCCAAGGGCAATAAGGGTGTAACAACTTCTCTAATAGATAGAAGATCATTCATGATTTTGGTAATCCTCATGAAGTAGGATTGGATAGAATCCCTTCTATCCATCTTAATGTCCTTAAGCTTGTTCTTGAGAAAGAGGATTTGGTTTGCATTGTTTTCTTTGAACATCCCAACCAACTTGTCATACATCTCCTTAGATGTGCCCAAACCAGAAATGTAAGCAACCAAATGTTTTTGAATGGAGTCTCTTATGATCTTATTAGCTTTGACCTCACCTTTCTTATACTTTGTCTTAGTAGCAACTGGTGCATTTGAACGAGGTTCCAATTCATTTCCCAGCACATAATCCATGACATCATTTTCTTCCAAAGTCAAGTCCAAAGACATCTTCCATGCATGATAGTCAGATTTATCATTGAGCTTATCCTCAGAATTTAAGTAAGATGTAGAAGCCATTGAAGCTTTTATCCTTGTCCAACAGATCTTAGCGATTGCTTTACTCTCCCTTGCTTGGGCTTTGTCTTCACCTAGGATCTGATACCATGTTAATTTTAGTTAACAATGATATGTTCTATGCTTAGCACAATTTACTTCAATGTTCCTTTAGCATCCCAATAACAATATCCAATTATTTCCAGTAGCAATCACATTAACCATTAATCACATTGACAATTAATGCAGATAGAACATAAAACAATTGCAGAAGATAAGCCAAGACAAGAGGACATCGGATTTGGCAGATTCCAGGGAAAAACCCCAATGTGAGGAAAACTCTTTGATCAATTCTTTTTCTTATTATTCAATAGTTCAATAGAGAGAGAGAGTACAAAAATCAAATTGACTTGCCCAATACACAACCAAATCAACCCTATCAAATTCTGCAGTCAATTGCAGTCAAACTTCAGCCCTAACCAGAAAGTCAACGCTGGTCAAAACAACAACAAAACACCTCCTTTGAAGCTCGGTCAAAGGCAGTGAAATTTGGCCTCCAGTAGTGGTCAAAGTCAACCCCAAATAGTCATAAAACTTTGGTCAAACTTGGTCAACCTGCGGCCGACTCTGCGGTCAACACAGGTCAAACATGTTAGGATATTCTGACACATAGGAAATAGTTAAGTATAACTTGGTCTAGCGTAGAGTTAGGTAAAGTGTGTTTCTTTAGTATGTACTTTTGTAACTTATAATCCGACGGTCACAATATGTAGTGATCCGATGGTTCATTCTCTCCTCGATATTACCGACACTTGATCCGTGGCTTAACACTCGATTGGTCCATGATCTCTATTTAAAGAGCATGGAGGGTCATTTGTCCGGTGACCATTTATGAGAGAAGCTTATGTATATTTTCTTGCTTTATATTAATAAATTGCCTGAAGTGGCCGCGTTGGCTTAGGCCATGGACTGTTTGCCTCTTCGAGGGTTTTAACCACGTCAAATATTGGTGTACTGATCTGTGATCTGTTTGTGAGCGATGATCTTTGGTGTTTGATCTAAGGAACTTACCTTGTAAATTCCTACATGGTATCAGAGCTGGTTTGAGGGCTGCATCCGTTGTTGATCGAAATCCGGAGCCAGTTTAACTGCATGCGATTGTCGTTTATCAGATCCACTATTTCTGACCACTTTCGGGCCGAGAGAACTGCTTTGTTGTGTCCGGAGCCTCTGTTACAGTGAGGAACCCCTTTCGTTTTAGGCGAAAAGGTTTCCGGTTGCCCAAGCTATGTCATTTTAGATCTGGTGGTATAAAGCTTTTTTTGCAGTTATATTTAATTATCCATCTGTTTATAGTCATTTTTTTAATTACCAGATCTATATCCTCTTCTCTGCGTATGCTCTTTCCTTTGCATTGTGTGCGATCTAGCAAACCAGAAACAGAAGGACAAGATTTTTCTCCTACATATGCTCTTTCCCTGTGACTTTGTGCAATCTCGGGAAATCAGAAATAGCGAGAAAAATATATAGTTGTTGGACGGACTAACCAGAAATCTAACAACAAGCCAAAAGGGTTGTATTTTTTTCTATTTGTTGTTTGCGTGGTTGTTTTTTGCTGGAAAAAAAAAAAACCCCTTCAAATTTTCCAACAATTACAGAATCCTTTTACTAGCTCATTTGGTGTAAAGTTATTTTATGAGAATAGAGGTCTTAGGTTCAAGTCTCTTTGTTAAGTTACTTTTTTTAAAAAGCTTTTTGTCAAGTTACTTTTTCTAAAAAAAAATTGTCAAGTTTTTTTTTTAAAAGACACATGTAATTTATGTTTTAAAATTACTTTATTTTATAGTGTTTCTCACCCATTATAAAAAGCGAGTCACTTACAGTCTAAAGTCACTTTATCTTTTATTTAAGTTACAGACTACCTGGTCATTAATTTATAAGGTAACATTGTAAAAGTGACACTCACTTATTTATAAAAGTGGGTCACATAAAGTAGTTAAAAAAAGAAGAAGTGAGCTTATTATATTAAGTTTGGAAAGAGGGGATTTTTTTTTTACAACTTCATCATCAACTTTCAACCTATCCCGTGACTACTTGGCATCTACTTCAACATTTCTTCAAAAATGCATAACTTCTTCATCCGAAAGCCGTTTTTTTGAACCGGCCTAATTTTTCAAGATCTTTCCTTGGAGCAGTTAGTTTCAAATTTTACAGCTTCAGTTTTTAAAAATGGAAAGTGCATGTCTGGTTATTCTTAACAGCACCAATTATTTCCAATGGCTATCCTACATGGTAGACTTACTTAGAAGTAAAGGGCTTTATAGAATAGCCTCAGGACTAGAATATAAACCTACTGATGAAGATAAACAGACTAAATGAGAGAATAAACAAGATCAAACACGAGGGTTGATAGGACTGTTCATTGCTCAAGATCTTAGATTTCATATCCAAGAAGTTGACTCCCCTTATGAAGCTATGAAAAAGCTAAATACTATTTTTGGCATTCAAAATGAAATCAGAGTCCACTAGCTTGAAAATGAGTTGCTTACTTTGGACCCCAATAATTTCTCCTCTATTGAAGATTTTTTGTCCAAATTCAAGACCCTTAGACTTATTTTAGAAAGTTGTAAGGTCAAAAATGAAGATGGTAGTCATATCTATTCCATTCTTGCTAAGCTAGGCCCTGCATACTATGTATTTGTTTCCACCTTCCATTCCACTAGAGAAGCCCTCATTTCTCAAGGAACAACCTACAAGTCCCCCTTTTTTGATGCCTTTTGCGATTCTTTGATAAGTGAACAAGAAAAACTCTTACACCTTGGTCTTATTAATACTGGAAACTCTTCCAAGAAAGCCTTAGCAGCCCAGCAACAACCATATCCAAAGAATCCTAAGAAGCAACATCCTAAAAAGAATGGTCCTAAACCAAACAAGGGTCTTAAGCAATCTCAGCCGCAAACCGAAAAGCAACTCAACAAACTGATAAGGAAAATAAAAACAAAGGGAAGAAGACATATAGACATTGCAACTTTTGTAATCGTGATGGCCACGTAGAGTCAAAATGTTATAAGAAGATGGAAGCCTTGGAAGAAACAATGAAGAAGCACAACATCCATTTGAAGAACTCTTCAACTTCATCTTCGGGAATGGCACTTTCTGCTTGTGGTTGTCAAGCATCAAGATTTGGTTATGCATTGAATGTATCTTCTTCTTCTCATTCTCATGAGTGGCTCATTGATTCTGGAGCCTCTTACCACATGGCAAAAAATAAAGCCATGTTTTCTTCTTTAAATGATTGTAACACCAAAAATATTTATGTTGGTGATGATAGATCTCTTATCGTTGTAGGGTTGAGAACCATTCATCTAGATAATGGTCAGTTTAATGATGTATTATGTGTTCCTACCTTGTCTTGCAACCTTCTATCTGTTTATCAGATAACTCATTCAGGTGAAGGGAAAACGGTAGAATTCTCACCTCATGATGTTGTAATTAAGGACCTAAGAGATCCTTGACATATTTTAGCTACTGACATTGCTGATGATTCCACAAGGTTGTATAAGTTTGACAACTTTGGGTCATCATGTCTTCCCTCCGTTTTTGTTGCTCATAATGATGAAGTTAGCAAACTTTGGCATGTGCGATTTGGTCACTTAAATTATCGCTCTCTTCAAACTCTATGTAAAGAAAATATGGTGACATGTCTTCCTGTGGTATTTTGCTGAAATGGTGTTTGTTTTAGTTGTGTACTCGGAAAACATCATCGAGATACTTTTGACAAACTTGCTTCTTGGCACGCTTTAGCCCCTTTGTAGCTTGTGCACAGTGATTTATGTGGTCCACTTCTAGTTGTTTCTTTTTCTGGCTACAAATACTTCTTAACTTTCATTGATGATTTTTCCAGACGCACTTTGGTATACTTCTTAAAACTCAAGAGTGAAGTTTTTAACATGTTCTTGGCCTTTAAGGCCTTTGTTGAGAAGCAATCTGGACATCAAATTCCTAAGTTAAGATCTGACAATGGAGGAGAATATGTTAACAACAAATTTATCAACTTTTGCACTAAGCATGGCATTCAATTACAACATACTATTCCGTATACTCCACAACAAAATGGTGTAGCTGAAAGGAATAATCACACTCTAAAAGAAATGGCTAATTGTATGCTTCAATTTAAAGGATTAATCTTAATTTTTGGGCAGAAGCAATTAACTATGCAAATTACATAGTAAATCACACTCCTACTAAGGTTTTAAGGAATATCATTCCAGAAGAAGCCTGGAGCTCAATCAAACCAGATGTAAGTCACTTCCGTGTTTTTGGAAGTGAAGCTTCGGCCCATATTCCAGATGAGAAACGTAAAGCCTTAGAACCTAAGAGTGAAAAATGCATTTTTGTTGGATATTCTAAAGATGTCAAAGGATATAGACTTCTTCAACCCAAATCCAAAAATGTAATCATTAGAAGAGATGTAAAATTTGATGAAAATATATCGGCTTGCGAGCCTAGTTCGGCGAGTGTGCCACCTTTGGCCTGCGAGCCTGATTCGGCATATGTGCCACCTCTCTCTATCTCTTCTACTTCTGACAAAATTCTTTCTACCTCAGATGATGACAACGAGGATGACAATCCTCCTCCACCTCCTCAGGATCTTCCTTCAACTCCACAACTTCCAAAATGGGCCCGCTCTACTCGGGATGCAACAGGTTCTCTTGCAGGTGACCTTGCAGGTCAACGTCGTACACGTTCTCAGTTCGACAGGGCCTCTTCCTTATTGGCTCAAGTTCCAAAAATTCCTGATCCAGATACCTTTGAAGAAGCTTCAGGTCATCCAGATTGGGATGCAGTTATGAATGAAGAATATCGTTCCTTATTGGCAAATGATACTTGTGATCTTGTTCCTCTTCCAAAGGGAAGAAAACTTGTCAGATGCAAATGGGTTTACAGAACAAAGTTTGGACCAGATGGAAAAGTGGATAAACATAAAGCTCGTCTTGTTGCTAAAGGATTTTCACAAGTTGAAGGCATTGACTATACTGAAACCTTCTCCCCTATTGCCAAAATGAATTCTATCCGCCTTGTTCTTTCCCTTGCTGCCTCCTTTAAATGGGAATTCCATCAGATGGATGTTAAATCCGCCTTCTTACATGGGGACTTGCATGAAGAAATCTACATGGAACAACCCCCTGACTTTATCCAAAACGACTCTAGCCTTGTTTCTCGCCTTAAGAAGTCTCTATATGGTCTCAAACAAGCCTCTCGGGCTTGGTATGCCAAAATGGATAATTTTCTCTTAGATAATGGCTTTTCTAGATGTCATTTCGACAACACTGTCTACACCAAGAAAGTGGGTAAGTCCTTAATCATCCTTGTTCTTTATGGTGATGATCTTATCCTTACTGGTAGTGATCCCAACCATATAAACCATGTGAAGTCTAGCCTCAAAAAGAAGTTTGAAATGACAGACTTAGGACACTTGCATTATTTCCTTGGTCTTCAAGTCTTGCAATCCAAAGAAGTATTACCCTTTCTCAGTCCAAGTATGCGTGTGATTTTCTACGCCACTTTCACATGGAAGACTGTAAGCCATCCCCTTCTCCCTTTCAGTCTGGAGTCAAGCTTTCAGTCACTTGTACTTTCCTTGAAGTTGATGCTACCTTATACTGTCAACTTGTTGGTAAACTTCTGTATCTAACCCATACCCGTCCTAACCTTTCCTTTGCCATTGGTCTTGTTGCTCGGTTTATGCACAAACCTCATGAAAGTCATTGGAAAGCAGCTAAAAGAATGCTTCGATATATTCGAGGTACAATTCAGTTCGAGATTGATCACAGTGTAGGAGCATCTCTATTGTTGGTTGGTTTCACTGGTTCTGATTGGGTTGGTGACCTTGATGATTGAAAGTATATTGTAGGTTATGTATTCACTCTTAGTTCAGGACCTATTACAGGGTCTTTTAAGAAGCAAAGTGCCATTTCTCTTTCTTCGGTAGAAGCAGAGTATCGTGGTGCTGTTGAAGCCAGCGAGGAAGCCCCGTGGCTTCGTCAGATCCTGTCCAAATTTGGTCTTCATCAGCAACATCCAACTACACTTTGGTGTGATAATCAGAGTGCCATTCAACTATGCAAAGATCCAGTTCAGCATCAGCGCATGAAACACATTGAGCTCCACATACACTTCATCAGAAATGTCATTCGTGATATTGTTCTTGAAGTGCACTATTGTTCAACCAATGATCAAGTTGCTGATATCTTTACAAAGGCTCTCACAGAAGCGAAGTTTACCACACTTTGATCTATGCTTGGAGTTCAGGAAAGTTATCATTAAGGGGAGATAGGCTTTAATGCCTCCTTCCTTCTCCTATTGTGTCACCTTTGTAAATCCTTCAATCCTATCCCAAGTTGTTCTTAGGGGGGATGTTAAGATATTCCGACACATAGGAAATAGTTAAGTATAACTTGATTTAGCGTAGAGTTAGGTAAAGTGTGTTTCTTTACTATGTGCTTTTGTTACTTATAATTCGACGGTCACGATATGTAGTGATCCAACGGTTCATTCTCTCCTCGGTATTACCGACACTTGATCCGTGGCTTAACACCTGATTGGTCCATGATCTCTATTTAAAGAGCATGGAGGGTCATTTGTTCGACGACTGTTTATGAGAGAAGCTTATGTAAATTTTCTTTCTTTATATTAATAAATTGGCTGAAGTGGCCACGTTGGCTCAGGTCGTGGACTGTTTCCGTCTTTGAGGGTTTTAACCACGTCAAATACTAGTGTACTGATATGTGATCTGTTTGTGAGCGGTGACCTTTGGTGTTTGATCTATAAGGAACTTACCCTATAAATTCCTACAAGACAGTTTGAAATTCTGCAATTTAGGTTCTATGATTTAGCCCATAATTTCTCATCTTTTGTGCCCAACAGTACAACCTGCAAAAATCGAATTTTTCCTCCAAAAATCAAAGTCAAACTTGGTCAAGAACACCTTGATCAATGCAGGTCAAACTTGTCCCCGAAGCCTGAAATTCGGCTTGCAATTCTGTCCCAGAAAATTTTGTCCTCCTTGCCACATGTGTGAGAGAAAGAGGCTGCCCAATAGCTGTACGAACCAATCTGATGAAGAGAGAGAAGAATGTGTGAGTGATGGAGGTCCAAATGAGGTATGAGGTCACTTCTATTTATACAATTCATTGTGGGTGAAGGGACACGACTATTGGGCTTCTTGAGCCTACATTAAGCTGAGGCCGACCTGAACAATTTGCACATGTGTGGGCATAAATTCAAAATCACGCTTCTGCTTGTCTGATTGAGATGATCTTTAGATCAATTTTGGTCCTCTGGAAAAGAGGAATTTAATGCAATCATCATCTCCATCGAATGAGCTGTCCCAAGGTGGAATTTGTCCCTAGTTGCCAATTTTAACAAGTCCTTATAACATTGGTTGAGAATTGCTTCCTAATTTTTTGTCTTCTTTTGCTTCTTCTTCCAACTCTAGTAATCCTCTTTCTTCTTTTTCCTTTTATTCTTCTTCTTCTCTTCTCCTAGTTGTGATAGGAAGTTTACTTTTTTGCTCTTATAATTGCAACACTTCATCTGGCCACCCAACTACTTGTGGGGGCTTTTCATTTAAACTACAATTTTGCTAATCATAATCTTCTTATTTACTTGATGATATAAATTGAATGAATTTTATTTAGTGTAGTAACCAATGAATATACACATCCTACTTGCCTCTATCTTACGTCTATTCTTATCTGGAAGATGAGCATATGACAAACAACAAAAAACTTTGAAATTTGTTACCCAATGTTTCTTTTTTGAGCAAGCTTCTTCATGCATTGCCTTTGTAGGATTTCTATTGACCGAGAGTACTACATAGTACAAAGTAAACTAGTTTGTCCCAAACTTGGTTGCTAAGATTGCATCCTTCTATTATACATCCAAAGATCTACATTATTAATTGGTTCTTCTGCTCTGCTACACCATTCTGCTACAATGTCTATGCAACTAAGGTTTGTATTTGAATGTCTTGTTTGTAACAAAAATCATAGAATGCATTTGATGTTGAGCAAAATGGTACCAAGGAAGTGTTTCCTAGGCATTTTTCCTTTTGGCCTAGAGAGACACTTTAATCACCTTTTGTCTTAGTGACATTATGAGATTATTAATGTCAAGGGGGGCTCAAGTATTTTTTAGGTGGAGTTGTACCATGCATTATAAATGATTAAAGTCACATGTGTCTAAAAGTGACTTTATGGGTAAAGTACTAAAGTTCACTTTATAATATTAAAGTGACTTATGTTTTAAAAGTTACTTTATGTTGAAAAAGTGCACCAAGGTACAAAACATTAAAAGTACTAGGAGGTCTTTTTTTTAAAGAAAGGGACCACATGTATGAGGGGTCAAGTGGGGGATTGATCATAGCATTGATCAAATGGCTTGAGATTAAATCATAACCATTAGATCTTAGGGATAGAGTTTCCATCTTTTTCTAAGAGAAAAAAGGGAAAAAGGAAGGATTATTCTCATTCTCATCAATCTTCTCAAAGGAAAGAGGAGAACGACATTATCCTATCCCATTATAGAAGAAAAAATTATCACCAGGCTTGGAGTTATTGTGAAGATCACAACTGATAATGCCAAGGCTTTCAGTTAAGCTGAGTTTTCATCTTTTTGTTTTTAGTATGGCATTATCCTATCCCATTCATCCAACTATTACCTCCAAGGGAACGATCTTGCTGAGTCTAACAACAAGAATCAGATGACCATCATCAAGAAGATTGTTGGGGATAACAAAAAAGCATGGGATAGAAAAATCAAATATGCATTGTGGGCGGATAGGATCACAAAGAAAAGTTCCACTAGGAAAAGCTCCTTTGAGCTTGTTATGACCTTGCTGTTACCCTGTCAATGCATTTGAGACTTCCAGTATATCAACTACATCAAAATTTCACTTCAAATAAAGATGCGGTTCAACACGAGATTGATCAGATAGTCGAGTTAGATGAAATCAGAAGGAGGGCGTTTGATCATAGCCATAACAATCAGGAAAAAGTGAAGAGAAGTTTTGATAAGTCTTTTGGGCGGAGGTCACTCTAGAAGGGCAACATGGTGTTGCTTTGGGACAAAAGAAGGGAATAGTCAAGGAAGCATGGAAAGTTTGATAGTTTGTGGCTTGGGCCATACATCATCAGGGATATTGCTATTCAGAACTCGTTTCACCTTAGTACCCTCGACAGAGAACCACTTGATTTGCTTGCTAATGGGCAAATGCTCAAACTGTTCTTTACTGAAGACACTTGATGCCCAGGGGTACTTTGCAATGTATCTCTAACCTTCTTGCTTCTCAATTTCAACATTTTACTTTGAGTATCATTTCCTTTGAGTATGCTTCTTGTTATGCTTAGCTGATTTTTGATGATTTTGATATATCTAGTGCATATGCTACTAATGTGCTTTGTTGCAAGATGCTTTGATTGTAGATTCCAGGTTCTTGTATACTATCTTGAAGATCTAGTACATTGGACCTAGCAAAATTTGAGGACCCATGGCCCAATGTACAAGGCACTCATAATTTTTTTTAGAAGTTTAGAAGTCATCAGGGCACTTATGCCCCTTTCTCTCTCCTCTCTCTACATTCTCTCTCTCAAAATCCGCACCCTTGCAGGGGAATTGTAACAAATGTCACTAGCATGATGAACTTTTGTAACATGCTTAGGTGACTTGGGACCCGATTATCAAGTGAGTCCACTCTAGAGTGCCTTTTTGACTTAGCTAATTATTTTTTCTTTTCAGCGATAAATAACTAGCTGAGTTTTTTCACTCACATACCCCAAAGCTGGAGTGCAGCTTGATAACTGGGCTTTGGGTTGGTCCTAATGCCTAGGGTAGATATATATTACCATTCTAGGTCATCTCCAAATTGTTGCGGAATTTGACTAGGTTTTTATAATTAAGTAAAATTTCCCGCAAGACGAGATTTTAATTAATTTTCTATTTAAAATTGTAAATACGTGGATTTAAGATATGTTAATAGCGTGTGGGTTCTTGAAATTCGTGCTCACAACCTCAGCATTATCCTATGACCACCTGCTGGGGTCAAAAAATGACTATTACCCCCCTCAAATCCCACTTTCTCTAATGTTAGTGGCCAAAAAGAGAAGAAAATATCAAAAAATAAATAACTTGGAGCATATTTAATATGTTTCCAAGTCAAAAGGTCAAAGGAAAATTATATGACATTCAACTGAAGTGAAGTAGCAGTTAAGAGGGTTGATATGGCAGCCACGTCATCCAACAGATTGTGGGCCTCAAGGAGGCCAAGTTTATCAGCAGTTAGAGGGACCCGAGTTGCCTACTCAGTAGGCCGAATCTTCCTTGTTGCACTTACGGATTGACTGGCAGTTGACTGAGATTTGTTTGAAGATTGAGCTATGGTTCAAGTCTGAGTTAAGGAGAGTTAACTCTCCCATCCTTCCACCTAACATGCAGTCTACTCAGCATCACAGGAGTCCCCATGCAGCCAGCTAGCAGCCTACAATACAGTGCACGTAGAGGTCAGTGGTATCTTCAGTTTTACTGGCAGATTACAGAGGATCAGTTCGGATTTTGTGGGAGTTTGTTCCTCCTTCAACTCCACTCATCTCATGTCTATGCTACACTTGTTGACAACAAGCTATACACAGCTCCAGTCTAGACAATACGCAGGCCTGTGGAAGGATATGCTGGACAGTTGGATCGCGACCTATAACTTGTTGAGGAACATTTGGAAGAAATTAGCAGCCACTTAGCCATTCGACCTACATTGGGATCTTCACCTGTTTGCCACTTGTTGGATTGATTTGCATTGGGATGTGCTCCCATTTCTTGTATAAATAAGCCCATTGGGCTCACTATTGCCCATGGTTGGAACTTGGAAGTTCTATGCTTGGGCATACTCTGTCGGAAGAATTCTTGCATTTAATAATATTTGTAAAGTCTTTGGCAGTTATCTTGGCCTGTATGGTGGTTGAATGCTCTTTGTGTATGAGGTAACATTATGCGTTTCCCAATGGTTTTGATGTTCTTGTATGTATGAGTTTTCCCTCTTACACTTATTTGTATCTCAGCTTGAAGGCAATATTGCCTAGGGAGGAGGAACGGCAATTATTTGTAGTTCCTCTTAGACTTGCTCTTTTTCTAGGCGTGATTTAGGATTGTGGATTCTCGGTTGAACCGCAAGTCAAATCTTGTCATTAGAAGGGCAAGTGCTCTTGGTACTAATTGTTGTATTGCAAGGATTTAGTTTATTGTGTGTAGGTTACTGAAAACTTGGAGTTTGGGGACATCATTGGCTAGCCGCTAGACTAGCCAACTCCAAGTTAGCCAAGAAGCCACGAATCAAGTCTCCTTGAGCCCATCCTTGGACCTTTAAGAGGATCAAAAGAAGAAGCTTTGAAAGAGCCCACATACTCTTTCCCTCCATCATCTTGAACTCATTGTTTCTTTTGGATACTTGTGCGTGTGCAAAATTGAAAAATATGGGCAATAGGCTCCATATTTCGACTACTGTCCCAACAGTGGTCCCATTTGTCCAAAGAGGAACCTAGTTTACTTGGTTCTTCTTGGGAAAAATAGAGTTGCGCTTCATTTATTTAAATCCACAATATTGCTGATAACTAACTCTAACAAATGCTAAGTTTTGACACTTCCTTTTTTGAGTTGTTATTAGCTAATTGTTAACTTACCTCCTCGCTGTCTCCTTGGCAGATTCACGAATGTTGGGTTTGAGACTGTTGTGGAGGCTGAACTACAGGACAGCGAGACTGTCCTCTTGACTGTTCCTTTTGGGCAGAGTTTTGGGGAGGAAGAACCACCTTTTGGGCAGAGTTTTGGAGGGCTGTTTGCTGAGCCAATTCACAGATTCTTTGGACTGCCTTTTGGCAGAATTTGTGGGCAGCTAACACCATTTGTGGGACAGTCCTCGAGGCTGAATTTATGGACAGACTTTAACTGTCCCATCCTGTTGACTTTGGCACATATTTCGATAAGGAGAGGGAAATGTTTCGATCTATTCTTAGGGCACCTAAACAAGCGTCCTAAAAGCCCATCATACTTCAACCATTGTTAACCTTTTGAGATTTCCTTGTACATATTGGAAATACTGAGAGGGGGGTAAATCAGTATTTCCTTTAATTTTACAATTGGTTAGTTTGCTTAAACATTCAGAGCATTAAGACAAACATAAGAAACATCATCACATCTGTGCACAAAATTTGTCTCAGCCAAGTGCTTTGTTATGTATGGTGTATATACAAATTTACCAGTTGAATTGAAGGAAGTACAAGACTCCCCAAGAGATTTTAGCAGCAAAGCTGGAAGGAATCAAATGCTCCCTGTTGACCACTCTGTGTCAACGACCCCATAGCAGTACACCTCTTTTTTGCAAAAGGGATCTATCATGTTCGAGTGTTCGTGCCATTCAGATTTCATCATTCAATCGACAATTTTGTAAATGACGTAAACCCATTTTGCATGTTTATAATGTAAATGATCTCAGTAAGTGTTAATTTTGGGCAACTAGGTCCAAACTCCTTGTTGCACTACTCATATGACAATGGTCATATTTTTGTTGGATTCCTCTTTCTGAGAGGTGCAAGATTGATCTAAAGTTCATCTTGATCGGATAAGCAGAACATTTATTTTGAATTTATTTTCCACGTGTGCAAGGTCGGCCAGATTTGTAATGTAGGCTCACATGTCTAATAGATGTGTCACACACCCTCATTGATGGATATAAATTGGAGAGAATTGGAGGCCATTTTCTCATCATATCATCTCACATTCTCTCATTGTGATATGATTTGTTCAATAGCCTTTGGAGGCCTTTTTCCCCTCACACGTGTGGAGTAGAAGTCTGAAATTTGCGGATCTGTTTTAGACATGGAGAAAGTTGTTACTGACCAGCGTTGGTGCATCGGTCAACCCTTATTTGACTCAAAATTGGGTAAAATCCGATTTTAGGAGTGCTGGTGCCAACTAGGCACTAAAATTGAGAATTTCGGCGCCGTTTGACCGAAGCCCTAGTTTGCTACGTTGACTTTTCTTTGCGTCAGTTTGGGTTGACTTGCATTGACTTATGATGAGCTGTCTTTGAGCGCTGTGGGTGTGACACATGAAGGGCTGGCTGACCGAGAAAGACTTTGCTGGTTGAAGCATCCTGTTGACTGTCGTAACGCAACAATATCTCATATCTTTGCAGGACAAAAGGAATTGTAATTCTGATCTATATTTGGCTTGTCTTCTATTGATCTATTATTGTGTTCTATCAGTTTTTTACTTTCATGTTTATGTGATTGCTATTTTGTATCGGGCCTAAGAAAGATTGAAGTAAAAGTAAATCAAGCATAAAACACCGTTGTTATCTAAATTTAACATGGAATCAGAGCTGAGGTGAAGAAAAAGTCCAAGAGTCCAAGCTGGTGTTAGAAGCTATTTTTGAAGGAAGAAATCCTATCAACGAAAAATGGCCTCCTCAAACTACAAGGGTTTCAATGCTGATGATATATTGACTGATAAGTCTGATTATCATGCATGGAAGATGTCCTTGGATTTGGTGGTGCTAGAAGATCAAGATGTCATGGACTATGTACAGGGGAAGATTCAAGAGCCTCCATCAAATGCATTTGTCACTTACGAAGACGAAGTATAGAAAAGGGGAAATCAAAGCAAAGATGATTATCCGGATTCTATTCATAAGCACTTAAGCACAACAAGTTTACATTTCGTAGTCAATATTATCTAAGGAGATGTATGATAAGTTGGTGAGCATGTTTAGGGCTAGCAGGGAATCAATTAATTCCCATCAATTCCTCTTCTTCAAGAATCAATTAAAGAATATCAAGAAGGGAAAGGATGAATCTAGTCAATGCTATTTTATGAGGCTCACCGAAAATTTAATAACCTCCTAGCCCAATGGGAAGCAATATCCCATCGAGAGATGGTTCTTATTGCACTTGAGGTTCTCTTTTAGTGATTGGCATGTATTCAATACCACTATTCTCAATAATAATGTGATTCTTGATTTTGATGAAATATTGACGAGATGCACTCAAGAGGAAACAAGAATGATGGACTATGCCACTAATGGTAATGGAAGTGACCCAATTTCCTTCGTGGCTCATGTAAATAAGAACCATGGTGGCCCGAGAAATCAAAACCATGGTAGAGCGGGGCCCAAAGAAAGGAAGGGAAGATGTTACGCTTGTAACAAGTATGGTCACTATGCAAGAGAGTGCCCTAATAGGAGGGGCTCTCCCAAGGATGATGACAACAACATCTCGAGAAGGAATCGCAGGAACAACAGGTTTGAAGGAAAAATGATAGCTCCCTTTGATCGTAGTGGAAATGGGCAACCTTTCAAGAGGTCAAGAAATTCCAGGTACGATGAGTCTAATGGTGTTGATAATAAGAGAAATGAATTTATTCTTGTATCTGCCCTCTTTGCTGCATCTCCACTTGACACCCTGGATGTCTGGTTGATTGATAGTGGTGCTTCAAGGCACTTCACTGGTTATAAAGAAGCCCCTTTTGATTTGGTTGAGAAAGATACTAATCTGGAAATTATCCTTGGAGTTGATGCCACCTATCCCGTGAAAGGGACAGGGACTGTGACCCTCCATCTATCTCAAGGTCAAGTCCTCCGATCACAAGATGTGTTGTACGTACCTGATTTGAAGAAGAACCTTGAGTCCATTTTGGCAATGGAAGAAAAAGGGTTCAAGGTGGCATTCGTTGATGGAAAGGTACTTTTCTGGAAGAAGAACTTCAAGGAAGCTCTTTCTATTGGTTTTAGAGTTGATACACTCTACCAGGTCGGTGGAAGTCCATTGGGGGCTATGACATTTGATGCAACTCTTCAAACAGAGTTATGGCATTGGATGTTTGCACATCTTCATTACAAAGCCCTTCCCGGAGCAAGGAAGGTGGTGACAGGGATGCCCGAATTTAGAGATGATCATGAAGGTATATGTTAGGGTTGTGCCGAAGGGAAGCATACAAGGGGACCATTCCCCTCAAGTGTCACAAAGACAACTGATATCTTGCAGTTGATACATTATGGCTTATATGGTATGCTGCTTGTGACATCCTTGGGAGGATGTTCCTATTACATGACTTTTACAGATGACTTCTCTCGCAAGACCTCGATATATTTTTTGAAGAAGAAGGACGAAGCATTCAAATAGTTCCGTACCTTCAAGGCCTTGGTAGAAAATCAAACCGAGAAGAAAATCAAAGTTTTGAGGACCAACAATGGGACCGAGTATGAGTCAAATGAGTTTAATGACTTTTGTAGAGAAGTTGGCATTAAGAGGGAGACCACAACTGCGTACACTTCTGAGCAAAATGGTGTTGTTGAAAGAAAGAACATGACCATTGTGGAAGCTGCCCGCGCAATGCTATGTGATCAAGGTCATTCGAAGTTTCTATGGGGATAAGCTGCAAACACTGCTGTAAGGTTCAAAATAGATGCCCGCATTCCGCACTAGACCCCAAAACCCTAGAAGAAGTCTTCTCTGGTAAGAAACCTGATGTTTCTCATTTTAAAGTTTTTGGTTGTCTTGTTTACTTTCATGTGCCGAAAGAAAAGAGAAGCAAGCTGGATGCTTCTGGAAAGAAGGGAATGTTTGTGGGCTGCAGTGAAACTTTGAAGGCATATAGAATCTATGTGCCTGGTCAAAGAGAAGTGGAGATATGCCACGATGTCACCTTTGATGAAGATGTTGCCCTCAAGAAAGTAAGAAATCTTCCTAGCTCCAAGGAAGATAAAGAAGCAGGGAAGCTGGAAGAGTCGAAGGATGACCTGATGCCCGATGTTGAAGGACCTATGGATCCCATTGATCCATCTCCTTTAAATAAGAGAAGACCCTCATGGCTTAGGGATACTCTCGAAGCTGTTGAGAGACATATTGCCCCAAGGGGGACATTCCGTGAAAGCAAGAAGCCGAAGAGATATCAAGGGTATTTAGTAGCCATGAGTACGATAGTACAATATGAGCCTGGAACATTTGAAGAAGCCGTAAAGCATCAAGTTTGCAAGAATGCTATGCACGAAGAATATGAGTCCATTATGAAGAATGATGTCTGGAAAGTGGTCTCAAGATCGGAGGACAAATATGTTGTCACCTCGAAATGGCTCTATAAGATCAAGCATGGATTTGATGGAAGTGCTGAAAAGTACAAGGCAAGATTCGTTGCCCGAGGCTTCTCTCAAAAGGAAGGCATAGATTATGATGATAATCACAACAGTTCGAAACGCGTCAGCTCCTAAATTTCTTATGTGATTTCCCAAGATTTATAATTTAAAAATTGTGATGATATATTTGCACCCGTGGCCCACTATACCACCATCCCATCTATTATTTTGTGTCGTTGCTACAAGGATGGAGTCTACAATGATGGATGTGAAGACCGCTTTTCTACATGGTGCTATAAAGGAAGAGGTGTATGTGGAGCAACCTCTCGAAGTCCGAGATAGAGACACCCATGTATGCAAAGTCTGAGAAGGTGCAGAGCCCGATTATCTTGTTTATTTTGTATCACAGCCGTGGGACCCCCGTACCTTATTAAGCGCCCGAAATTAAAACGCCTCGCTTCAAATGTTCGGGGGGGGGGGCGACGTTTAATTTAATATGCAAAAGGTGTTAGTACATACAAAAGGTGTTGAAAAGATTTAATATGCAGAATGAAAAAACAGTTAGTACACCTTTTGCTAGCCATTTAAAACTTAGTAAGGAGATGTGCCCAAAGACCCAAGAAGACATGGATTATATGTCTAAAGTTCCATATGCATCAGTAGTTTGAAGCTTAATGTATGCAATGGTCTGCACAAGGCCTGATATTGCACATGCAGTGGGAGTTGTAAGCAGGTATATGAAAAATCCAGGAAAAGAACATTGGATGGCAGTAAAATGGATTCTCAGATATTTGAGAGGTACCACAAATCAAGCATTATGCTTTAGTGGTTCAAACATTTCTCTACAGGGATATGTTGATGCAGATATGGCAGGTGACAGAGATAACAAGAGGAGCACTACAGGGTATGTATTTACTGTAGGTGGAACAACTGTCAGTTGGGTTTCAAAAATCCAAAGTGTTGTTGCACTTTCAAAACAGAAGCAGAGTATGTTGCTGCTACAGAGGCTAGTAAAGAAATGATTTGGTTACAAAGGTTTATGGATGAATTGGGTAAGAAACATGATATGGGCACGTTATACAATGATAGCCAAAGTGCTATTCATCTTGCAAAGAACTCAGCGTTTCATTCCAGGACTAAACACATACAACTCAAGTACCATTTCATACAGTCAATATTGGAAGATGGATAGTTGCAGCTGGAAAAGATACACACTAGCCAGAATCCTGCAAATATGCTAACAAAAGTTGTAATCAGGGAGAAACTTAGATTATGCTCAGTTTTAGTTGGTCTTCAAGTATGACGATGAAGATGAGAAACAACTAGGTCCAAAGAGGAGTCATTGTCCAACAAATGAAGCAGCGGTGCAGTTGCTACAATCAGTCTCTAAGTGGGAGATTGTTGGATGTGGAGCCTGATTATCTTGTTTATTTTGTATCACAGCATTGGACCCCTGTACCTTAATGGGGTGACAATGCTGCCCGAAATTAAACGCTGCCTAGGGGGTCCAGGGGGGGCGGCTTGCGACTTTATGGAGCCCCTCCCTGGCAGGGGTTTTCGGGGGAAGCGCCCTCGAAGCTAAAAACAGATGTAAAATTGCCTTGTAAAAGTATAGTAATTTCTAGTCAATCTGGGCCGTTCATTAGGCGGATGAATTGAAGGTAGAATTTATGTTTAGTTTAGGGTTTTTTGCCCTAGAAGGCAACCCCCTCTTTTTTATGAGGGTATTGTATTGCGGCTGTGTATTGTATGTGTATTCTCAACGCGAGAAACAGATAGAGATACTGTGAGAGAGAACAAAGGATATTACAACGGATTTGCTGTAGGTTGTGTCTTTTCATTTTGCTGGATAATAGAAAGGAAGGACTGGCTGTTCGAGGTGGACGTAGCCCAAACTGGGTGAACCACGTATATCTGTGTCTCTCTGGTTTTATGTGTTTTGTGTGCTTGTGTTTTCCGCATATTTCATGTGTTGCATTGCTTTGTAATATATAATTTTCTAACAAAAAGCCCTCTATGGGTTGAAGCAAGCCCCAGGGCTTGGTATGAGAGGATAGATAGCTACTTGATGAAGCTGGGCTTCACTCGAAGTAATGCTGATCCAAACCATTACTTTAAGGTTGATAGAGAAAAGCCTCTCATTTTGGTTCTCTATGTGGACGATCTTTTCCTGACAGGTGCTGACCCTGTCATTCATCAGTGTAAGAGGGAGCTAGCTTCTGAGTTTGAGATGAAAGACCTAGGACTGATGCACTACTTCCTAGGCTTGGAGGTCTGGCAGAAGCCAAGTGAGATTTTCCTTTCTCAAGGAAAATATGTCGTGAAGGTGCTGGAGAGATTTGGTATGGTGGATTGTAAGTCTGTGTCGACACTGATGGAACTCAACCTTAAGAAGTTGAGTGGAAACGCTGCTGGGTCCGTGCTAGCAAATCCTACCGAGTATCGACAACTTGTTGGTGCCCTGATGTTCTTAGTGAACTCCCGTTCGAACGTATGTTTTGCAGTGAACACTTTGAGTCAACATATGGTTGATCCTCATCACATTCACTGGATTGGTGCCAAGAATGTATTGAGATATCTTTGGGGCAAAATCAACCATGGGCTGAGATACACTGTCGGGAGTTTGAGACTCCATGGATATACTGATGTCGATTGGGCTGGCAGTGTGGTGGATCGAAAGAGCACATCTCGATGTTGCTTCACCTTGGGCTCTGCTTCGATATCTTGGATGAGCAGGAAGCAGAAGTCGGTGGCTTTGAGCACTACTGAGGCCGAATACATTGCAGCGAGTATGGCCTGTTGTGAAGCTGTTTGGTTGCGAAAGCTCTTTAGTGAGCTGTTTGGGCATGTGCTAGATACCACCGTTATCCTTTGTGATAAGTAGAGTGCTAAGTCACCGGATACTCCTAAAATGCCATCGAATCCCCGAATCCCCATATCGGACACCTAACCATACCGGATTTGGCCCCAATTCAAAGGATACGGCGTATCCGTACGCGGTACGGTCGGGATACGGCGTGTCCGAAAAGGGATACGCCGTATCCCGACCGTACCCCGTCGGATACGCCGTATCCCGTACAACCAGGTACGACTGGGCCCGCGGCAAGCAAAATCGCGCTTTTTTTTTATAAAGTGCGGTTTTTCTTCTCTATTTTCTCATCCATTTCATTTGTGAAGTGAGAAGGAGAGCTAGTGTGAGCAAGGAGAAAGGGAGTTCTTTCGAAGAGATTCGAGCATCCGGTAAGTGCATTGTCTCTCTATATTTTGCATTTAGTTTGTTGTTAGTGTTTGCATGTGCATATGTTTTATATATTTAGTTGTTTTTGTTTATTTTTTACAGTATTCATGGCTCAATCAAAGGCAGTAAGGCAGGGGCAAAGAAAGGGGAAGAATGTCTCCATTGGAGATGCCCCTCCTGTCCCTCTTTCATCAGGGTCTGCAAGTATTCCATCCATCGGAAGTGGGGCTGCAACAGTAGCTTCAAATGTGCAGGGAAAACAAATTGTTAACCCTAAATACCCATTGTGGAAATATGCGACAAGAGAGGAAGGGGCAGCAAAAAAGGGAGGAGGAAATTGTTCATGGAAATGCAATTTTTGCAATGGCCATTTCACTGGCACATATTTCCGTGTGAAAGCTCATTTGTTGGGTATTCCAGGTTGTGGCGTTAAATGTTGTACAGCAATTGAATCGCCAGATAGGAAGAAAATGGAGAAAGAGCAGAGTATTGGTGAGGCAAATGTGGTAGAAAAATCAAAAAAATCCAAGACTGATGACCCCCTTCCATTCTTGAGGAAAAGCAGCAGCAAGTTCCCTTTTGAGACTTCTAGCAGGGGAGAATTAGCAAAGAGAAAGGCAACTGCAGTTGGTCCAATGGACAAGATTTTCCAAAAAGAGAAAAGGGAAGAGCTTGACCTCACCATTGCATTTTTTTTCTATCAGAACTTCATATCTTTTAATGTTGCACGATCACCTCTATTTATTGAGATGTATCGAGCTCTTTGTCATGGGGCTCCATCAGGGTATGTGCCTCCTGGGTCAGAGAAGCTCAGAACCACATTGTTGACAAAGGCAAAGAAAGAGGTGGACAAAATGCTTGAGCCTATTAAATCAGCATGGCCAACATCTGGGGTTAGCATTGTTTCTGATGGATGGACAGATCCAGCACGCCACCCACTCATTAAATTCATGGTGTCATCCACGAATGGTGCAGTTTTCTTGAAAGCAGTGGATGCACTTGGAGAGTACAAGGATGCACAATATATGGGTGAGTTATTTCTCAAAGTTATTGAAAGTGTAGGTGTGGATTGTTGTGTGCAAATCATTACAGATAATGCACTTGTTTGCAAGGCTGCTAGCATGATTGTGGAAGCAAAATATCCACAAGTATTTTGGACACCTTGCATTGTCCATTCATTGAACTTGGCATTGAAATCTATTGCTTCTGATGTGCTTTGGATTGGAGCCACTATTGAGGATGCACGACATATCCGCAACTTTGTAACAAACCATACAAATGCCCTCACTATCTACAAGGAGTACAACAATCTATCATTGTTGAAGATTGCAGATACATGGTTTGCCTCTTCATTCATCATGTTGAAGAGGTTGAGGGAGGACAAGACCGCTTTTGGGTCTATGGTTATTTCAGAGTTTTGGTCTTTTTGGAGAAAGACGGATCAAGCAGCCTCAAAGAAGGTGAAAGACATAGTGTTGGATGATATATGGTGGGAGAAGGTAGATCTAATTATTCAGATCATGGAGCCTATCATTTCCTTGCTCAGATTTGCAGATACAGACCAACCCATCATAGGAGAGGTTTATGAGGGATGGGATTCCATGATTGATTCTGTGAGGACCATTATTTTACATTGTCAGTGCCCAGAGTATGAGACATCACCTGAGGCCTTCTTCACCGTCATACAGGATATTCTTGTCAGCAGATGGGACAAGAATTGCACACCTTTACATTGTTTGGCTCACTCCTTGAACCCAAAATACTATAGCCATGAGTGGCTGAATGGTGGACCTTCCCGCAGGTTCCCTCCTCACATGGATGCTGAAATCTCACAGGGGAGGAAAGATGCATTGAGGAGGATTTTTCAGGATAGGGAATCCCTTGATGAGGTGGAGGATGCCTTTGCAGATTTTTCCACTTGCAGGGGGCGATTTGGAGGCTATGATTTGATTTGAGACAGGGGGGCTAAGAAGCCCCATTCTTGGTGGGCAACTCATGGGGCAACAAGCCCTCCTCTACAGCAGTTAGCCATGAGGCTCCTCTCTCAGGTGACTTCATCCTCTTGTTGCGAGAGGAATTGGAGCACATATGGGAATTTGTATAGTGTGAAGAGGAGCAGGTTTGAGCAGTCCAGGGCAGAGACAATGGTGTATGTGCACACCAGCCTTCGTCTCATCTACAGGCAGAGGGAGGAGTGGTTGAAGGGAAAGACAAAGATGTGGGATGTCTTTCCTGATGATATGGGTCTGGACAGCAGTGTTGAGTTGGCATTGGTCAACTTGGATCTCAATGCGCCAGTGCTAGAGCCTGTCAGATTTGATGATGGATTAGAGGGGTCATCCTCCACACCAGCAGATGCAGAGATGATAGAGGAGGAGGATGCATCAGAGGCAGAGGAGAGCAGTGGTGAGCATGATGATCAGGATTTGGATAGTGATGCTGATTATGAGGATTGATGACTCTGACTCATTGAGGCTTTAGGCTTGTAGTCTTGTAGACTGTAGTTGATTTTGTATTTTGTATTTCTATTTGCCATTGGCAGTGTTCTTATGTAACACATTTTGATTCTGATGACTTAATGAAAAAACTACAGTATCTTACTATCTTCAATCTTGTCTTTCCGAGTAAATTTGACGATTGTATCATGTATGGTGTATCAATGTATCATTGTAATTTGTATTATAGTATCAATGATGATGTATGACTCATGAGTATCTAATATCTATGTTTGAATCAATGAATTTTGTATGAATTTGTGCAAAAAATATCTAATTTTTAATATATTAATATATATATATATATATATATATATATATATATATATTTTAATATATATATATTTTTTTAATAAAATAATATATAATGTAACGTATCCCAAAAGTACCCTGTTCCGGGGTCACCGTACCCGTATCCGATACTTCGAATCCCGGTATCCTCGTATCCCCATATCAGGTGACTTAGGTAGAGCGGGATTCGTCTTTCTGAGAATCCCGTGTTTCACGATCGATCCAAGCATATTGATATCAGGTGCTACTTTATTCGGGATATGGTACAGCGAGGCGCCGTAAGGCTCGATCATATAGGAACTGATGAGCAGGTCGCGAATATTCTCATCATAGTTTTAAAAACCGGCCGGTTTGAACCGGTAACTGGCCAAACCGGTCGGTCAGATGTGCCCGCGGTCGAAACCGACCAAGCAACCCGGTTGAAGAGGGCATTTCGCCTTTTTTTGCAATAAACCGGACCTAACCGGCCGGTTAGGAACGGAACCGTCCGGTTTATGCATAAACCGGCCTGTTCCGTTCCTAATCGGCCGGTTACTTGCTAACCTTTTACGAGGACCCACACACGGCCGCAATTAAGCTTTAGGGCTGATTTGTTTATAAGGGGGGGGGTTCATTTAGCTACTCTTTCCCTATGTGGACCCACGCACGACCAGAAATGGGTTTTAGGGCTGATGTGGAGGTAAGGGAAGCATTGACATTTCATGGTAATGTTAAATTCTTAAATTTTTCATTTTCATCCTTTTACTTAAATTTTTAACATTACCATGAAATGACTCAGGATGTTTAAGAGTGGTTTCGACCTCATTAGATTTCATATCGAGAAACTAGAATTTTAGGTTTCACTCAAAATTCAGCAGACTTAATGGTTTTCAGGGTTTCATGGTTTGGGAATTTGCAATGTTTCCATTTGATTCTATCATGTGTAAGGGAATGATATTGGCATTTGATCAAGAGCATGAAGTCCTTTAAGAACCTTGATGTGCCCTTCAATCAAAGGAAAACAACTGGTTAGGCATGCTAATATTTTTCTACCGCATTTTAAGGTTGAGGAGGTGAACTCTTCACTCAAACCAAAATCATTGGTTAGGCATGTTAAACTTTTTCAATTTCTATCATGTTATACGGTTGAGCAATCCAAGTCTGAAGACTTTGAGCTAGATGATGTTTATGTATCTCTTGTTGATGATCCCATTTCTAATAGCGATGAATCAATGATGAGTTTCATGAGAGACCATGTTGCTCAGTGATTTGTAGTTTTGAAGTCTATTTTTGCTACTACTACTACTATTAAAGTTGTAGAGGAGTTTTAGGAGTCCTCAAACTTTGAGCCATATTATTTATGTAGCTCATGTTGATGATCCCTTGTCTAGTAGTGGTGATAATTTTGATCATGATGAGGAGTGATTATGTTGTTGATCACTAATATGTAGTCTTGTATTAGGGCCAATGGCCTCATAGCTTGTAGCATTGTTTTTGGACTTTATGGGCCATTTGGAGCCTCATTTCTTATGTATTTTTCGATGATATGTATTGCACTCGGTGCCATTTTGATATATTCACCTTTGCATGGTATATAAATGAGCAAACTTTGCATATTTTGTCTCTATTGGCTTGGAATCATGGTTGCAAATCTTAAAAATAGTTTTTTTTATTAAAAAAATAATTATTTAATGTATTTTTTTTTAAACCGGTTCATTGAGATCTGACCGCTCCCGGTTAGACTGGTTCTGGTTAGAAACCCGGTTCATTAGGTCCACCGGTCCGGTCACCGGTTCCGGTTTTTAAAACTATGATTCTCATGAAGTCCCTGGGAAGGTCAAGTTCCTAACCTTCTGTGAGAAGCTTGGAATCGTGGAAAGACCCTATTTTGAGGGTCATGCTTGAGTTGGACTATGAGCTCTGGGAGCTCCAAGGGGCTTGGGGATAGCTTCTTGGAGCTATAAGCACATACAGGGCTAGGCTTGCCGAACCTTGTTGTGCTTCAGCCCCACTGTTATGATATTGAGCTGATTCGCCTCTCTTTGATCTGTGCCTTGCACGCATCCTACCCATGGAGTTTTGGACTCATGGGAAGTACCTCTCATTTGGCCAATGAGGTGGGAAATGTGGATAGAGACCATAGCAAGATCAATGGACGCATCAGAGATTGCCATACTCTCTATGTCTAGGATCGCACGTGTCCAACACCTTGATCTGGGATAAAGTATGATGAGGTTTTTACCTCTAAACTGACTTCGGGTAAGTAAACTAACTTCGGGTTAGTGTGAGACTCTTTTTGAGTCCAAGAGAGGTTTTTACCTCTAAGTTGACTTCGGGACAACTGTGTTTGATGTCTTTGTGACTCACCTTTTGTTCTGAAATAAAGAGCCAGCAAAGCAAGTTACGACGGGATGATGCATGATGTTTGGTGAAATTACATGATGGTACTGATGGATGGCACTTGTGAACAGATGGAGTTCTCCCTAGTTGAGAGGGAGTGTAATTTTGGGCAACTAGGTCCAAACTCCATGTTGCACTGCTCATATGACAATGGTCATATTTTTGTTGAATTCCTCTTTCGGAGAGGTGCAAGATTGATCTAAAGATCATCTTGATTGGATGAGTAGAACATTTATTTTGAATTTATTTTCCACATGTGCAAGGTCGGCCAGATTTGTAATATAGGCTCACATGCCCAATAGATGTGTCACACACCCTCATTGATGGATATAACTTGGAGAGACTTCGAGGTCATTTTGTCATCATCTCATCCCACATTCTCTCATTGTGATTTGATTTGTTCGATAGCCTTTGGAGGCCTTTTCCCCCTCACACTTGTGGAGCAGAAGTCTTAAATTTGCGGATCTGTTTAGGGAATTTTTGCAGCGACGTTGACGAGCATTGATCGTGGTCAACCCTTGGTCGTTTGACCTCAAAACTTTGCAGAAAATCCGATTTTAGGAGGCCATACAGTTGGGCACTAAAATTGAGGAATTCCGGGCTGTTTGACCGAAGCCCTAGTATGTTGCGTTGATTTTTCTGCTGCTGCATGCGTTGACTTTTCTATGCTATTCTTGGGTTGACTTACATTGACTTGTGATGAGTTGTCTTTGAGAGTTGTGGGTGTGACACATGAAGGATTGGTTGATCGAGAAAGACTTTGTTGGTTGAAGCATCCTGTTGACCGTTATAATGCAACAATATCTCATATCTTTGCTGGACAAAAGAAATTGTAAATCTGATCTATATTTGGCTTGTCTTCTATTGATCTATTGTGTTCTATCAGCATTTTACTTTCATGTTTATGTGATTGCTATTTTGTATCAGGCCTAAGAAAGATTGAAGTAAAAGTGCATCAAGCATAGAACACCATGGTTATCTAAATTTAACAGTAAGACCATCATGTATGTAACAACCTAGGTAAGCCTAGTGTTTTGGTGACGATTTTTATCCTAGGAGGTTTTTCGTCTCACTGATTCATCTGTGTCTAGACACAAATGATCGACAGAGTTTTTCCCCTCCAGCCTCACCCCAAAGCTAGGGTGGATTTTGTCGTCAAGATACTTAGTGAGTCCTAGTGTTTTTAATCGAGTTTCTGTAATTATAATCTGGGAATGATCCTAGCTAATTGGTTAGATCATTTTATTACAGATTGCTAGGTCTACTAGATCATATTTTGAGTCGCAGAATTGGGTAGATTATTGAGGGTCTGTTACGAACGGGTGTTCCCCTCATGGTTTAATGTATTAATCTTATATAAAGAGGGTTGGAAAATATTTAATCCCCTCATAAGTCAATTAATTAAGTTTTCTGGCCAAATTAAATTAAAATTCTAAGCCAAAAATTTAATTAATTTTATGTCCTAGGTCAAGTTAAATTTTTTAAAGACAAAATTCGTGGGTCCTTAAAAATAAATTTTTAAAGGCCCCCGGCCAAGGGAATATTGAAAATTTTGAGAAATTTTGGACCCTTGGGCATTGGTAGTTAAATCAAAGTCAATTTTTTGAGGTAATTAACTCAAAAATATTATTTTTGAGTTAATTAAAAGGGAATTAATTGAAAAATTCGAAATTCCTCAAAAAATTATAATTTTGACGGACGAGATTAAAAGATAATCAAATCCTTTCCGACGGTCGAGATTACTTTGACAGAGACCAAGTGAACTAGTTGTTGGAGATTTTACCTATAAATTAGAGGTTAGTGTCGGTCTGATTTTCATTCGATCTCTTGATCGTGTACTAGCTCTGGAAGCTCTCTTGTAATACTCTCTGGAATAATACAAATGAAGTCTTTAGGGTTTTATTTGATGGTCGTGTTTCTCTTCAACATTTTATGGTAAACTTGTTCTTTATATTCTGCTGGTGATTATTTCAATGAATTGTTGATTAATGGCTCTTGTAGAGTAATCTATTGCAGAAGTATTTTTCTTAGGTTACTGGATATAGGGTAAGAACATTAATTGGATTGAGTTGGCAGGTATCTCTAACTCTCGAAAGTTTAAAATTTTATCTTATTTCTCTATTGATTTAACAGTTTAACTTTAAGTGTGCCGAAATCTCTCGGATTTAGAATTGGGCATTTGGGGAAGTCCTCGGCTGGACCAGCTGACTCCCAAGGAAATAAGATCTGAAGAGCCCTCCGGATCTAATTCCTCATGCTTATCTTAAGTTCTATTTTTGCAAGGTTTTTCTAGGGCTTGTGCCTAAATAAAAACTTATCTTAATTTTTTATCAAATTTAAAGTTAGATCTGGCTAGTAAGAGCCTTAGATCTTCAGATTTGGGAGCGAAGTCAGACTTACACTCCTCAAATATGACAGATCTGCAACTCTTGTGCATAGATTTGTAAATACATTGTACATATCTGTATTTTTCATAGTGTAAATATTTAGAATTTTCTTTTAGTTTTCTGACTTCTAACTCGGGATCGAGGTTTCATTTTAGATTTTTGCATATATGCTGGGGTTTCTGGTTTTGTGTAGGTGACATTTGAGGGTTTTCAGAGAAATTATTTTTCGGTTCTGAGACAGATCTAGGCCCTGGAGGGTAAGTTATGATCTCAAGATCAGGATTTATGCAGAGATATCCAAGTTAAAAATTTTCAGATCTGAATATCTGGATAAAATAAGTTGCTGGAAGAAAATAAAATTCAAATTTTTTTCAAGTGACCAGATGTGCCTGCATTTTCCACTTGTGGGCTGCTGCTGCGTTTTATTGCTGGTCCCTCTCTGCTGCACGCTGCTATTTTCCTCATTTCCTCTCCAGGTATGCATTTTCCTAGCTGCTTTCCTTCATCTCTTCCTCGACGACATCTCTGCAGATTTGTCCCTCATTCGTGGCCCTGCCGTCTTCTGCTGTGTCCCCATTGTTGCCATTCCCGCAGCCTTCCTTCTCCTTCCTCATGCAACTGTTTCTCGACCCCATGCTGCCCTCTTCCTCCGCTCCATTCTTTATCTGTGTTCTTTCCTCTAATCCGTCGACCTTCTTCCTTCGCAACACCCTCTTCCTCCAGCTTGACTTGCCTTGCTCACCTCCACGACTCCCTCGTTTTCCACGCTGCCATTCCCTCAATCCGCATGTTCATCCTCTCCATCATCCACAACTTTCTTACGCTGCTCGCCACTGCCTCTTCCTCCCGCTCATCTGCTTAGTTGACCTGCATTCCTAATCCCTAACCTAACATCAAAATCATAAAACATTAAAACATTCACGCATCATTTTTTTTATGAGATCTGATTTCATTTTTTTTAGTTTGGCTTTCTGATATTTAAAATTTTTAACATTTCATTTTTTTTAATTTGTATAAAGGTTTTTTATTAACATTTCAAATTTTGATTTTTAAAATTTTATTAGCTTTTAACTTTATAAAAATATTCAAAAGTTTCATAAAAACGAATTTTAATCCTAGCTTTAAAAAATTAAAAAATCAAAGATTTTTTATTTTTTATTTTTAAACTTTAGTCTATAGTTTAATTTTTAATTCTTTTTTTGTATATAAATTTTGTAATTTCAATTTGGGGTTTTGATTTATTTAGATCCTTTAAGCTTGCGAAGATATTTAATTGTGGAGAAACTCCTATAGTTGACATGATTTAATTTTCAATATCCTAAGTTTGACTATAGGAGAAATACAAATTTTATTGGATTCACATTTTTTTGAATATCGTTTAATCCATAAAGTTCTTGACAAAGTGTTTATTTAGCATTAAAATTTCATGGTATATCTTGATGAATAGTTATTGAGATTTAAGTGCTAGTTAATTTCATATGCTTTAGTTGGGTTTGATGATCATTGGCATCTGGATTTTTAAATGTGTGTTATTGATTAAAATCGCCTATTGTTTAATTAACTCTTGTTTCATTTACTTGAATTATTGAATTATTATTGAATATTTAAGTTTGAGAATCTTTCAAGTAATTGTAATCGATATTCTTCAGAGCTTTATTGTGGATCTGTGACAAATTGTATATCTTTTAATTGAGTAATTTCTGGCATCTTCATAATTGGCACTCTCGCTTAAGTACTTAGTGGTTAGATCAGATTATTTCCAATCTAAGTGCTTTAGGCTTTTAACATCATCTCTCATCTTTGAAGCTTGCTTCATCTCGCTTCTTCTTCAAATCGTTTTCCTTGCATTTTGCATTCTAAATTAACATTGCATAGCAGCAGTTTCTCATCAAGTACTTGGTCCTAAATTTTTAGCAAGATAGTTGACTCCATAAGGCACTGGTATCAATCATCCGAATCTAATTGAATCCTTTAATCTTTCTAGATCCTTTACAAGTTTTTGGTTGTTTAATCGTGTCTCCTGAGCTGGTTGGTTTCCAACTAGTTCTTCTTCATTCCGTTTCCATAGGGTCTACCCCCCTTAGTCTGTTATAAAGAGACAACTTAAATAGAGAGATTGGGGATCAGGTTGACAACCCCCGATCTGAGTTGTTGTCATGGTGCCTAGACATTCTGTGCGACAACACTCCCTAAGTAAGTTTGGGTTCCCGTACTAGGGACAATGGCCCAACTACAACAAACTTCTCCTCGTCAAGTTGCAGCCTCTGCTGCTGCACCTCACTGCCACTGCTGTCCACTGTTGCTGCTGTTGTCCACCACTACTACTACCACCACTGCTACCATCCACCGCTTTTGCTGCTACCATCATCGTTGCCACCCACCACTGCCATACACTGTCATATAGCACTTTCACCGCCACATATCAAGAGTATAATTACTGTCACATAGGAACATCTCAGTCATACATCCATGCCATGCATTCATGTCACTGTCATTATGTCAAAGTCACTTGTCACTGTTATATTGATAAGTCTCTGTCATACAGAGTTACTGCTGTATCAATATTCCCTTATACCAACTGTTGTTTATTAGATGCCTCCAAAATATCAATGCAACTTCTCACAACTACAACACTATGACCCATGAGCTCATGGAGTTATAATGTTTTCTGGCTATTAATGACAGACCTAATGAGGATGCATGACTCTGAGATGTACTGACAATGGGTCTCTGCATTTCCAGCAACTCAATCTGCTTGCTCCAATGCTATATCCTACTGTCTAAATTCAAGTTACAACAATTCCATCAACAACCTCTTACTGTCATTGTTCTCTCTGCTCAATGTACTCAACAGAACTATAATAATAGATACACCAATTTACTCACAACTTTATCAATGCATGTCTGTAAGTAGTATCAATTCAATAGCTACTTTATCACAGTGGTTTATCAATTACAAATCTCTGAATCTCTGTCGAATATGCATCAAATTTATAGAACATAAACTCCTGCCCTTGGTTGCAGTAGATGATGCTCACTGTAAATGAAACACTAAGCAATTTTCAGTATATATATATATATATATATATATATATATATATATCATCTTCAATAATGCTTTTACAACCAACGCTTCCCAGTTCAATATAGGAGTTTATATTTGGACATATAATGCACAGAAACCTTTAGCGATTTTGGCATGTGGTCACACTTCGTAATAAACACAGTTAATTGATCTCTCATCTTGCACCAATGACCCACCCATCTCTGAATTGGTATGCATGCACAGGTATCTCCTTAGGAGTGCAGAATGTATCACTTTAGAATAGTGGCTCGATGCAATGATCTATACACCCAATCATCTCTATCATTCATTTTTACAGATCAGTCATGTGCATTGTCAACGTATAACTTACTGGTATCTATTGGTGTACAAGCGTTTGCTAGTCACAGAAAATCCTTCAAAATGATCAAACTCTTCTACAAGATAGTTTGATACATAGTGCTGCAGGTCATAAGCAAAGGTCCAAAAGGTCTGTCATATTTTCGCTACTTCAACCTTCAAGTGATCGGATAATAGGTTCCAGCTCCAAATCAACATGCCATGATTCAAGGATAGACTAGAATTTTGAACTTCATGAATTTTGAGTTCTAAACCAGCATATGCAATTGGCTTTACTGCCTCAGAGAATTCACATCACATCTGCACCAGTCTAAGTATCACTGTTCAGATTTAAATATCAAGGGTTTGCAAGTAATGTAGATTTGGCCTGCTACAAGGCCGCAAGTAAACCACAGGGAATTTTGTTCAAACACCAAGATTGCAATTACTTCTGATATGCCCTAGTCGTTTGCCTGTATGCTGCTTCAGAATGGAGCGAGTTTTGGCTTTTGTAAATGAATTTAAGTCCCCAACAAATTCATCCAAAAGGAGTTGCTTCAAATGTATGCAACAGAAGATATGCCCTAATCCGAGACCTCTAGGCTGCACATTAGTTCTCTGTAAGATAGTTTATTGACAGGAAGCCACGACTTTGAAGATCCAGGTGCCCAAATAATTTTCAAGGTTATAAAAGCATAAGCTTAATTTGCTTCAGAAATTCACTTCTTACAGAGAGACCACAGGCATAACAAATTATTTTAGAACGTGCAATGCAAACTCTTCATACAAAATTCAATGAAACCCCTAAAGCTCAAAAGGTAATATGTAAGCCCATAAACACTTCCATCTGTGATCCAATCTTCCAGCGAGTGCTTAAGTGAGTAGCCCAAATGTTTAGATTCTCTTTTGTCCCGTTGCATCAAGATTTACACTGATACGTGCCACAAATAAAACTCATTGCAGACTTCAAGCCCAAATCCATCAATGGTTTGCTTCTTCAATGGTGACAATAAAACTTTGTTCGCTTTGAGAGTAATAAGTCATGTGTTGGAAAATGGAAAATGACAACTATTAATCTTATTTTCCTTTAACCTTGATATTTGCTTGTGAATCTTATTTATCTTATTTATGTTTTTTAGTTAGATCTTTTCATCAAACAATATCAAGAAAAATAACAACAATAGAGGACCCAAATGTTAGGCTGCCAGCTTGGCCAAGACCCCTCCAAGGGGAAAACCCAAAAACTCTTCTCTTCTTAGAATCTGCAAATGAGATACGAAGACCCAAACCCTAGACCAAGTCCTTCTCCTCGTACAAAGTCATCCCTTCTTCAAGTCCTTGATTCTGCACCAAACTGCTACACACTGCAACTTCAATCTGCCTGCTACATTACACTCAACCTGCAACTTCAACCCAACAACTTTGTCCTTGTAGCTTCTTTGGAAATCCTAATGCAACGTCCTTCTGAGACCTACCTAGAGCAAGACAACTCTCTAAGGTCAACGAGGTCAAGACAAGGGTTTTCTTCCTTCTAGCTACAAGATTCTGCACTTCGCCCTACTGCAACTTAGACTTGCAACTTCAGCTTGTATTTGCAACCCAAAAACCCTAGAATTTCGCACATGTGAGAGAGATAGAGCCCAAAAAACAAGATATTTCGACCTCCCAACTTCTTCTAGACCTTCGCTCTCCTTTTCTGCTCCCAGCTACAGATCAAACTCTTTCTTGATAGATCGAACTTGTGGAGTAAGTGAGTCCCAAATGAAGTTGACATGCTTCTTTTTATAGCCTTCTCAAGGGGTCGAATTCCCTCCTTTAGGCCGACTTGATGCTGCCAAGGCCGACTTGTACTTTGGAGCTTCCAGGAATTTCTAGACTCAAAAGTAATTCTTTTTACAACTGTATTTTTGCCCGGAAGGGTCTTATAAACATGATGTTGACTGCTTTGACTAAAGGCAATAAATCCTAAGACCTAAGAAACCCTAGAAGCACGAAGAACATGCTTTTACCTAGAAGACTATCAATAATGAGCATGAAACACATGCTTTAATAATAATAACTTTTCCTTTTCTTTTCTTGTTTGTTACATAGGATACATATTGAAATGAGTACAACAATTATGAAGATGAAAACTAGTTACATTTCTCAACATCCTGGTCACAAAAGCTTCAACGGATTGCAATTTGGATTCCACCTGCAACAAAAAATACCCATAAAAAATCCCTTGCCTAAATAATACAATAAAAAAGGAACCCTTTACTTGGCCACAGATGCAGATGAGAAGGAGAATACCCACAAGGATAATTTATTTCCCAGCGAAACCCATCAAGCCAAAACAAGACTTGCCTCTCAGATAGAACTTCTAAACTGTCCGTCGCTGCTTTTTCTAACCTTCACAAAGCCGCATAGAAATAATCAAAAGATTTGTTCATTTTTGATTAACGCTATTGAAGGAGAGCAAGGTACTTTAGATAGACTTTGGATAAGTGACTAGGGTAGTTGACTTGAGTAATATTGGAGGAAATATTTGAAAATTAATTTGAAATTTTGAGCCAAAACCTTTTAAAATTTTAAATAAAATTTCCCACCACTTTTTAGACCAACAATTAATTTGTTTTTGACTCGACTTAGGGCCACAATTTTATCATTAAAAAATTTTCTTGGGACCATTCCTTTAA